>NTHP01000489.1:179052-202019 GCA_003416845.1 Oplegnathus fasciatus | reverse complement strand
AGTGGAAAATCCCCAAACAAGTGGAAAATCCCCAAACATACTGGAATCAGAGATAGGACTTGCCCGGGCAGGGGGTTGGACCATCCCAAATTTGGGAGAAGTTACACCATTATTTACCTGGCGACAATGATTATTTTTAGAAGTAGGTGGAGAAGCTCAGGTTTCTCCACCAATGAGGGCAGGGGCACTCGGACAATATAAGGTGGTTCACAGGCAGTGGCAAATCAGTCAGAAGTCCGGAACTGACTCGGGTTTTATTTCTGTGAAGAATAAAACTCTATTGCATCGAACTCTGATCATCTCCAGTGAATTCTTTGAACCTGTTTTGGGACTCCAATAGCTACTCAATCCTGAAGAAGACAAAGTGTTGGTGAAGAGGTCCAGACTTAAACTCTGGCCCAGACCTGGACTTCTGATCTTCAACACCTGCTTTTGTAAACAAAAGTTCAACATTTGGGAAACATTGTCCATCCACTTTGACAACGTATGAGCACCAAGCATCATTGATGTGAAGTCCAGTGAGTCCTTGACTTGTCAGTGATTCAATAATTGGGAATTCATCTGTTGGATTCCCTCAATTCATTGACTAAAGACTATAGTACTTAGTTTAGAGCAAACACTAGATATAAAGGTGTTTTTTAATATTTGGTTTGCATGACAAGGTTAACGCTTCAGAATAACTAGCTTTCTCTATTGCACCTAATCCTATATAGCGTATACAGTAATGCTTCAGGGGTAAAGTTTGAAAACCATTAAATATTCTAAGCAGGGCAGAAAATTACGCCTGATGAGGAAAAAGAAAATAATTTGGGCTTAAATTAGAGCAGTCATGTGTCAACACACCAATTAACAAGCTGTTAATGCGCCTGATAAATCTCCCACTCCATTAAAGCTATAGGCAGCGAAGGTCTTAAGTCTTTCACACAGAGGCCAAAGCTCAGTGTCAATCAACACTCTCCGTGTGCCTCCTATCAGCTCTGGTCACTTTGCGGTCTCTATGCAACTGTTTTTTCCTTCTGGCATCAAACCTCAAATGTCATAACATTATATTTGTATAAGACATAGCTGGAAATGATGAGTCTCTCCTCTATCAATACTCCTGTTCCCCCTCTGAACTGTTGTTGGTAGTTATGGTAGTGCCCTTTTGCAGAGTCTGTCATCTGGTAACCAGGAAAAAAGACTGAGAGAAGGGAGGACAGAGAAAGGAGGACAGAGAGATTTTTTCGCTCTGTCCAAATGGTATTACCGGGGCAGGTTGGTTGGATTTTGCCAGTCCACACTGGTAATTTCAGGCAGTCATCTAGATAGTAAAATAATTTACTGGTAGGCCGTGGCGATGTAAGGACACAATGTCAGCCAGAATATAGCAAAACAGGTGAATCTCTCTTCAAGTGGCTCCACTGGTTCCTTGTAGAATAGGGGTGTCCAAACTACAGCCTGTGGGCCATGTGTGGCCCGACATCTTAATTTAATGACCTGTGTGTTATTTCCAAATCAAAATGATATTTGGCCCACTGACTATATTGGCCTGCTGAACACTGGATATCACTATCGCCAAAGCGGAATATCAGTCACAAGCACCCTGCTGGGCAATGTAATGAGTACCGTGGTGAAAACTATTGATCTCATCCAATCAAGAGTGCTTAATCACCAGGAGTTTTGGGCTGTCCTGGCATTTGCAATGCGGAGACATAATATACCACTGAGATGTGCGCTGGCTTAGTTCTCAGAGATCTGAAATGGACCTTTTTTGAAAGAAAAAGAGTCTGGCAGACCTTGCTTTTTTAGTTGATCTCACTGGCCATCTGAACACAATGAAAGCTGGCAAGGAAAAGATGGGCTCCTGTATGCTCCTGTGTGCACACATGAAATTATTTGTTATGAAGTTTGGACTTTTTGAGAGGCAAATCAGTGATGGCAATGCTGCACACTGAGTGTGCTCACATCCCTGATCACAAAATTTAACCACTACTTTCAAGATTTTCTAAAAGGAAGTTCACCTGTTCTTGTAAACAGTTTACTGAAATGCAATGTGATGATCCTCTCCGAAGTAGAGTATCATCTCCACCAACAGCTCTCACTATACTCTGAAGAGGACTATAATGTCAAAACGTCGGTAAATTATTAAAACTCTCTTTTTTTGCATCATGGCTACGAGTGTGCAACTATTTTTTCTCCACATCAGATTATTTGTAACATAATGATGATGAATGCTGGTTGGTAGCAGACACACAGCTTGTAAACAGGGAAGGCAGGCAACTGCTTGGGGCCCCAGGCCGTTAGGGGGCCCCCGAGGACTGACAAACTTTACTCCACAGCAATGTGTCAAAATGTGGTAACTGCAGTGACTGCAACCCCCTCCCCCTTAAACAACCAATGGACGAAGTGCATTGACATCTCAGTCGGAAACCTCCCTAAAGGAGCCCCATGTCATTCCCGTCGAGCTTGCATGATTCACAGAATATTCTCAAAGTTTGAATTGAAAGTCAATGAAGGAAAATGAAGAAGAGTTATCCGTCTGGAAGTGAAAAAAGAGAGAAAAAAAGAGGATGAGGAAAAAAGAAAGCAATTAAGACAGTGGTAAGATATATATTTTGTACTATGTTCATATTTCTTTCATTTGAAGTAATTTAGTGTTTTATTGTTCTGTATATTTTTACTGGGCCAACTTATTACATTCTACTAATGTGAACACTGGCTCTTTTTCAGTAGAGCGCAATTTTCAAATGTCTTTTGATGTAAGGACATAGTGGCAGCATTTGCACAAGCCAAGGCCTGTAAGCAGCATTTGCAAAATCAATGCTTTATGCGTTGATGAGCACTGGCCTTATAATGTGGGTCATTTGCAATGTGACAGTGTTGAAGTTATTTAGTTATTTATTTAGGTTTTTATTGTTCTTTATATTTATGTTATGTTATGTTAAATTCTACTAATGTGAACATTTGAAATAAAAAACATTTTTAGGATTCATACATTTTTTGTTGGTGTCTGATTAATTATAACATAATGGTGATGAATGCTGGTTGGAGGGGCCCCCTGGGAATTTTTGCCCAGGGCCCCAACAGACTCCAGAATCGCCACTAAGTCATTATTCTTAAGCTAAAAGGCTCATGGCCCAGGACTATATACTTTTTTCTTCCCTGGCATGAAAAGTTTGGACACCTATGTTGTAGAGAGTGATGCTGCAGAAGTGCAAATGTAAAATTATCCCAGGACATCAAAAACAGGTGGTAATTTTAGCAAGGAATTTTTGGTAGGTGAAAATTACAGACACGCTTTTTTCAGGAAAGGATAAAATTCCTTGGCTCCTGTGGTAATAATTACCTATTCTCAGCCATCCTCTGGTTTTGTTAAGTTCAGAGAGAGCTTTGTACTTATGGTGTTCTTTGATAAAATACTTCACAGTACAGTAAAGCAAAATATCGCGAACATCAACTTAAAAACAATCACAGATATTTTCTTACTTTGAGACCACACACAGAGCAAGGTGCAGACCAGTGTGAGCTTGAATGCAAGTCTATCAAAACTGAAACACATTGCACAACTCTTCTCCAGTAAACCATGCTTTGTTCACCAAATGTTTTCAGCTATCTTACCTTCCCCATGGTGGTGCCCAAGTCTGTTTCTGGTTTCCTTATACAGTGTACAACACATTGATCTGTCATGTGATCTATAGATCACCATAGACACCATGTATACAAAACTTAACAGTCATCTTTTTCCAGTAGCGTTAATTAAAATTAATAAGCCTCACATGGATAACCAAAATATCCATCGTCAACACATCACTCGGTATAAAAGATGAAGTAGAATGATTAAACTCAACTTCTGCTATCAGAAATAATACGTATTCATACCAAATAACAGAATTTCACTTGCATCAAATTCACCTCGGGGTACCACCCTTGAAAAAGGGAAAACAATTTATTTATTCAGTCTCAATTCTGGAGGTTGCTGCTAAGTTCTTGACTCGTAAACAGTGACCATCATACTTCATACACACAAATCACATGATCAAGTTCTTTATAAATTAAAAGTTTATTAAACTAATAACGACACACACACAACTAACAACTGCTCAGCCATGAATAAAAGCAATGAATACAGCAATGAACATGAGGGAGTGAGGACCATGAATGCAGTGATGACAAGTAATGAATTAATGAGGACCACTGTACACCAGGTAAAGCAGTGACATCTTAGCAAGATGTATTGTGGAAACACAGGAGACCATTAAGTATATGAAAACCTAAACACTAACCAGTGAAATCACCTTAATCCACCATTCAGCAGCAGAGAGATCATTGGGTAGCTCAAGGGAAATACTTAAAGCCATTCTCCATTGTTTCTATATTGATGGGAGACCTCAATATTATCCTAACATTCCCTAATTACCTTTATGGCACAGCATCAACCCCAATATCACAGGAGAGAAACACTGTGTCGTTTCACATGTGAGCCAGCTGTCGGACATTCTTGGATGCGCTTGGTCCCATGTTGCAGCTTGGCCAGCTGATATGTCTCTCTCTCTCTCACGTGGAGCTTCCTGGAGCTCTTCCGTATTCTCGGGTGCACTCAATCTCACGTGGTCGCTCAACCAGCCGATCTGTATCTCTCAGCAGACAGCACAGTGATAACATCTTAGTTCACCCCTACTTGGCTGGGTGTGATGGAGAGGTGGCATTCAGAGTTTGCTGAGTTCAGAGTTCTTTCTCTCAGGGTTGGCTGGATCTAGGCCTTCAGCAAGTTCGGTGTGGCTCAGGGATTCAGCTGAGTTCTGGGCAGGGCCAACAGAGAAGAATTCCAGCAAGAGAGCAGAAGAGAAGAATTTCGTGGAAAAGAGAGAAGAAGCGAAAGGGGAGAGTAGAGTGAAGAGAGCGAGCTTTGGGCTTCCTCTTGTTTAATAGTCTTTTGTCAAAGGGGCGGCGGTGTCCGATGTCAATGGCGCAAAACTTTACACCTCCCACACTAAATCCATCCTGTCTTAATTATTTTCTCTATTCCAATTTCTTTCTAACA
This sequence comes from Oplegnathus fasciatus, assembly GCA_003416845.1. NCBI lineage: Eukaryota > Metazoa > Chordata > Actinopteri > Centrarchiformes > Oplegnathidae > Oplegnathus > Oplegnathus fasciatus. The sequence goes on along the minus strand of NTHP01000489.1, from coordinate 196,999 downwards.
GATTAATAAAGTTTCCTCACATGTCTGATGCTCCCATGTTTGAAAGCTTGGCATCTTGGCTGCTGGAGGGCACCTCACATATCTTTTTAATAAACCGGATTTTATCCACTGACCATTAATCTGACAGACAGCGTTAACACAGGTATAAATGTCAAAAATGGCAATCCTGTACCACATCTGTCAACATGGCAGTACATATGTACATATTTATATCTATATACGTATATGTTATATGCACAGCAAATGAAATAGTAAAATCATGTCAGTGTCAATACATGCCAGTGATACATAAAAACACACAAGGTGCGTGCATGTGTGTGACTCAGAATTGGCTTTTTAACTTGCATTTTGTCTTATTGAAAGCTATGATCATTTCATTTGCTATATAAATACTTATTCACATTCGTCCTGTTTTTATCTCTACAAAGACTCTGAACACTTGGGGCTGCGTCTTTTCCAGATTAACATATCTATGTAAACAGCATTTTAACATTTAACAACAAAACAAAGTTGCCCAGTTTTCCTATATGGTTAATTAAACATAACATTTCAATTACTGTTCATTTTATTTTGCTTTGCAAACTGAGTTTCTTTGTTCCTTTGTCCCCTGTATGAGTCCTTGATGAAATCTAGGGATCATCTTGAGCCTGGGACACTTAGTGCTAGGTCGGTGCCATGGATGACCTGTGAAAGCGGGTCATAAATTAGTAAACTGGCTTACTGTAGGTTTGTCACCAATTGGAACTCAACATTCCGTTGTTCATCCTTGGTGAGTCCTGCAGACCTGTGAACAGGAAGATCCAGAAAAGTCCATTCTGTTCTCTGTGGAGGGAAGGAAATTACTTCTAATTACACTACAAACATAATGTTCACAAAAATGTCTGTATCCTTAGTTCATACAAAAACTTTGTGAAAAATATCTATAACATATATTTCAGGGAAGAGACTAGATAATTCATTTCCATAAAATGTGCTGCAACTGGATGAATCTCTTTTTTGCATCTTATGATACTTTTATGTTCTGCTATTCTTTGTTTTAGTTCTCTTGATGTTTTTCCTACATATCCTTTTCCATAAGGACATGTTAATAAGTAAATGGTATCCTTTGTGTTGCATGAGATTACTCCCCTGATATGTATTTTTTTTACCTGTATGTGGATGGCTGAACCAAGTTCATGGAGTTGTGTTGTTACATTGTGCACAATCCCCACATTTATAGTTTCTATCAGGACATGGTGTAATTACAGTTTGTAAAGATTTTTGTTTTTATTTTGGGGGGACGTATTCACTGATATACCAAACTTTGCTCCCAGCGTACATATTTCATACTCAAAAATGTAGCTACATCATTCTTTAGACAAATATTCATGTTAGCCTTATAGAATATTATTTTTAAAGCCAGTTCGTTGTTGTTGCAGAACAGCTAATCACAAAGAAGAAAACAGCAGAAAGTAATGAAGGGGGAGTGGTGAAGATGGATGCATGAGGAAAAGGACAGAGAGAAAAGTGAGTTCGACAGAGAGAGAGATAAGTGTATAAAAGTGAGATAGTGAAGAAGCAGTAGTTGTAGCTCCAGCACGCAGATTTAAATCTGCAAGTCAGAATCACTTAACACTTTTATTTAGTGTGCTATGGAGCTTTTTTTGTGTCCTTCATAAAGTCATTATTATTATTATTTTTATAGAACTGCTCTTATTGTGGCCTTTGACTTCCATGAAGATGAAGTAACAGAGGTCAGCTTATATTCAATGAGAGAGAAAACGTTAAGGAAATGTCGGCAGATTTCCCCCAACAATATCTCTGGGAAGTGCTGACAGGACCCAGCCTGGAGAATGAAAGATTTGGGCTTTTTCACAGATATGTATCATTGATGAGCCAGAATGGACAAGGGGTGAACTTTGCAAGACAGTGTGATAATGTGCATGTTCGTAGCAGGTATGGAAAGAGAGAAGCAAGCAGAGAGGGAAGAGAGGGAAAAGGGGTGAGTTTTATTTCTTCCTTCACCGTTTCATTACATTTTATTTCCCATTAATACAAGCATCTCCAGAGTCAGCAAACAGCACAGGGTAAATGGAAATTAAAGTGGTGCGTCGCTATTCTTTGGCTGCCATCAGCGTGGTGCATTTTGTCATGCACACAAGCTGCCATTACAGACAGCGGGAGCCGTTTGCGGCCAGCATTTCATGAAAGCAGCGGGTGTTCGTCATTTGTTTGGTGAGATTACATGGTGGGTGATCTCATTTAAGCAGTTTTATTCTTTGTTTCACATTGGATGGGAGGGCAATTTTTGGAGGGAAATGGAGGAAGAACAACTGTGAGAAATAAATACAAAAAGTAAACAGCAAAGATTGAAGAATGTCTGGAAAGCACAAGAATCACTGCATGTACCGTCAGACCATGGCAAATTTTAAATAATGAAAATAAAGGAAAAAAATGCTAAATGAGTCACCAGTATAATGTGTTGTGCATGTTTGACCTTCATAAACATTAAAATAAAACAGTTAAAGTAAGGATCCTGTAAAGATGCTACTTCTTTATGAGTGCTCAAAAACAGACTTTAAATTAAGAGAGGAAATTTATCATTTCATCAAAACACAAAAATAATAATAAATTAAAAAAATAAAACATTGAAGCTTATTTTCCACATGACAAATATCTTCCAAGTGAAGGAAATGAGCTTTGAAAGAGTTTCAAGGGTAAGAGAGGGGACAAAAAAATGCACAGGAGGATCGTAATTAGGGGGGAAAAAAGCTTCAAATGTCAGTTCCGCTAGCTTAGACTTCTCCCTCCACCATGTCATGCAATCTGCCTTTCTAATTCCCTTAAGCTCCCCAGGCCAATTTTCTGCTATGCTAGCACTATCCTTCCAAGGAAATGCTCATGTTAATATGGTGGATAAAATACTCTCAGCAATTAAGCAATTATTGTGAAATTTACTGTTGTTGTTTACTGCTTTCAAATATTGCCATTTTCATGCCTCCTTGACCATGTCAGAGATGGGATAAACAAATAAACCTACTTTTTTCGTTTATGTTCTTAAAAATGTCTGTTTGGGTGAATATTATACAAATACAAAGGGACATATGGAATTTTATTCATAAATGTTTTGTATCTATCTTTGGGGCATAGGACTCAATTAACATTCGATTTCTAATATACTGTATATCTCATATATACACTGAAATTGGATTTCCAATTTACCATTGACATTTTCTCGGGTATTTTTTTTGCATACCACTTTGTAATATGTCATCCATTATGAAAGGTTTACAAATTTTGATGGCTGGTGGATGGTGATGGATGGTGGTTAATTAATCATTTACTAATGTTTTATAAGTTACAAGCATTAATAAGGACAACTTTTGTGCGAAATTTATTTGGCTGGTGTTTATCCTGCCCTAGTATGACACTTGCTTTGTCTTTTTAGCTAGCTCTTTAACGGTCTGCAGTTATAAACATTAGTAAGTCATTAATAAAGGTTAATTGATCTAACATTCGCATAAACTGTCAGTTCTGTAGCTACAAATGTCCAAATGTTGATAAAGATTTTTTTGGCTGCTTATGGAGCAGCAGAACAAGCTGTAAACAACAATGACATATTATCACCTTCTAAAACTGTTATGGTGAACGTGTTAGGAAATAGTTGCCTGTTTACACACACAGTTATTTGCACATCCAGCAAACACAGAGCAAACTTATCTGTCATTTGGAGTTGTGTTTATGACCACATGAAGATTGTAAGACCAATATTCACTCTTGTTTTGGTCTTCACCAACTCCTGAGGGAAATATTCGTTAGCACCTAAATGCTTCACTATGTTCACCGGTTAGTTGCTAACTGTGTTTGTCTGCTGTTTGGTGCTGTGTAGTGGATTTATCTTAGTTTTTGCTGAAAATAGCAGCCTGCTGTGACTGGAAACAAAGTTGTTGAGAACTATGAGACTGATCCAAAAAAAGTGCCAAAGGGTTGCCAAAAATGTATTTTTTTTTCAATGTACAATCCAGTTTGTATCTGAGCTGCCTGTTACGTGTGATCTTGATTAGATCCTCATGCAAATGATCATCTACTGTATGTAATCATAGCGATATGCTGATTGGCGGCACACTGTGTTTACACCTTTTTTTAATGTGCCCAAATGCATCTTTGACCACCTACAGAGGTGCTTTGAATGATTACATCTTCAATATGTCTGCGGCACATTAATACCTTAATCTAATGCATTTTTGCATAAAATTCTGATTACAACCAAATCACCAACCGATCATCACCAGGAGCATATTGAGTTTAAAGTGAAATTGTGTTTTTTTTGTAAAAGTCAAGGCTTATTATTAATGCAACAAAGCTTCAGTGTAGCATGTGAAACAGCCAGGACAGAGATAGACTGATGGGGGAGGAGAGTAGGGGTGAGGATGAAAGACTGGTGAAAGTGGATGAGAGAGAGACAGAAAAAGAGAGAGACTATTCCTCATCATAATGCAACCCAACCTGAGCTGAGGAAAGAGATGGAAAATTACAGAGGCTCCTAAGTGCACTTTTTGATGCTGAAAGAGCAGGTAAGGCTCTTTGAAACCAACCCATCAGTGCTTGTTTCATGGCGTAGTGCTGGGCCATACAGGCATGGGTAAATAACACCTGCAGCACTCAGTCAGCATGACCCAACATAAAAACACTCCTCAACATCAGACAGGTATAATTTCTGTGTGTGTGTGTGTGTGTGTGTGTGTGTGTGTATGTATGTGCTTGCTTGTTGAGTGTGAACTGCTTTCTTTCTTTCCCAATAGAAGTAAACTCAAACAGTATGTTGCTGTCTGTTCTGGCCCTCATGTCTCTCTTCCCTTTGTTGTTTTCCTCTGCCCTGTTTCACCCGGTTTGAACTTCAATTTACCTTTACATTCAGAACCACCATTATCCTTCCTCAAGCATCTCAGGTCAGGTTGTCTCCCAAGTTTTCTAACTCTTTTTGACCTTACCTTTCATCATTGCACCCATAAACATATCCCTGCTTTCCTGTTTTCTCTTTTTATCAAAACTTTGTCCCTGACATGTCTACGTGTTCTACGACATAAAGACAGGGTCAACAGGGTAAAGTTTGAAAGTGATCTTCAAAGTTTAGTTTGGGTAAGTTTAGGTTCCTGCGGTCATCAATGCTCTTTTTGTTTAACCTAAGTAGTGATGGTGGTGGTGGTTGTGAGAGGAGCTGGGAGGTGTTCTCATATTTCAACCAGATAGCAAAAGGAAACGATGTCTGCCAGTCCGCCCAATCCTGCCATTGTCGTGGTAGCAAATAGATTGCCATTACACTCAGCCACTTCACACGTCTGAATAACTCTCTCTTTTTCCTTCTTTTGCTCTTTTTCTTTTTTGTCCCTTAAGCTCCTCTCTCTCTCTCCCTTACTTCATCTCTCCAGAGTTTCATTTTCCTTTCTACCTCTGGCATATAAGCAACACTGGAGTGACATTAACGATCAATTTAACAATATATATTGAGCACAGTTCCCGGGGGAAATTTGTAATCAAGAAGTGTATCGATCCCGTGTATTATTCTGTAGTTTGCTGTGAATGTTGAAACAAAGTCACATAATAATGCTTTATTATGGGCAGATACATCCCAGTTTTAGTGCAAAAAAAGGGATAAAGGTAATACTTGGAATTGAATTTCTCCAGAGAAAAAACAGTGATTTAGAGAGTTACTCAGTAGATTGGTTTTTACTTTGACAAACACTCTCAATCCAAGATAAAGCTCCATCCCACTGAGCAAAATGAATTCAGGTACAACATGAAGTGAATTTTCAATCTGCTTTGCTGCTGCTCTTGGTATACTGTGTCTTTTGACCACAAACAGCCAATTGATGAGTTTCCCACTTGGGACGTTTCCTTGTGACAGCTGTAGCGTGATAAGGAAGATGATGATGAACAATTTTACATCTTGATTTTACTGTTCACATGACCTCTGGGTCATGAAACAGGCCAGTCCGGGACTCAGGGATGACACTAAAAGACAGGTAAGTGACAACGGGCCAGTCTACAACGTTTGTGCATGGCACCAGCCTCCACTATCCTGATAACTGCTAATATTCCCACATTAAGGAAGGTGGCCTGCAGACTCACAGCACTCTGAACTCAGGAAACAAAGAACAAAGGAACTGAGTTTGCAGTGCAGAATTGAACTGTACATTAACTGATGTGTCATGATTAATTAACAATATAGGAAGAATGCAAAGTTTTTTTTAACATGCTGATTTTTGAGGACAATAGACCTTGAACTTAAAGGAACAGTTTACATAATCCGCTAATCCTTGTTTAATAGCTAATGAAACAGGAAATGTGAATATGCATGTGTATAACAAGTAAGCTGATCATAGCTTGTAACAACAGAAAATGTAAGTTGAAAGGCCAAACTCTGCCTGATACAATTACCCAGAGAGTGTGTGGTGCCGTATCGGATTCAGAGTGGACCCGAAAATGCCCGAGGAAAGATGTATATTGGCTCAAGCCGAGTTGCCACATGGGACCAAACACCTCCAAGGAGGCCCAAGAACTGTCCCGCGTGCTGATCCTTGCTGATTCTCCTCCCCCCTCCAGAGCAATATCTCCCCTGGCCATCTGAACTACCAGGTGAAATTTCACTTTTCCTATAATATTGGGGTTGACACTCTAGATTACTAAAAGTAGTTAAGAAGCGTTCAGAAGTAGGATCTCCCTTCAGTCTAGTAATGATATGGAATTGTACAGTATTACACTCGTGCTTTCCAACAACCTCTCAGCTGTTTAAAGTTTTATCCACTTAGTGGTCTCCTGTGTTTCCACAAATGAATACATCTCGTCAAGATCATTCTCTACTATAGGTGCTCCTCATTCATTTATTAACTGTTCATTGCTGTGTTCACTGCATTTATTCATGGCTGCATTTATCCACTCATTTGTATGTTTAGTGGTTATTAGGTGTCTGTGTGTAGTTTAGTAGTTTAATAAACATTTCATTTATAAAGAACTTGATCATGTGGTTTGTGTGTATGAAGTATTATGGTCACTGTAGTACTGTAGTGGAGTACAAGAACTCCGCAGCAACCTTGAGATTGAGACTAAATTAATTAATGAGCTATCTTTTTCCCTTTTTCAAGGATTGTGCCCCGAGATTAATTTAATTTAAAGCAACTCTGTGGAAGTTTTAATTTTGTGTTTATTTTGGCGGTCCCTGTGGACAAAGGCAGGAGTGTTTGACCTAACGTTAGGGTTATATGTTCCCTCTGTTTCACTCCCCGCTGCAAGGAGACTACTTCTCTGGGAGGAGAGCGGGCAGCAGCTCCGGAGACAGATCTTCAGTTAACGGCTGAAGCAACTTGAATTCAGCCAGAGCAAGCCCTAGCACTGTTTCGTCTAATGTCGCGGAAAATCCCGACCCAGTGGCAGGCATTAAGAATAACTATTAGAAACTAATAGAAATAGCCAGTCTTTTTGCTGTTGGTCTCGTTTGCTTATGTCAGTCATATAGAGGCATCGGTATTAAACTGAGACTGTTTCATAACCACTTAAAAACTCCATAGAGTACTTTTAAGTTAAATTACAGTTATTTAGTATAAATACTGATTATTTCTGATAGCCGAAGTTGAGTTCAATCACAATACTTCAATTTTGTACCAATTATGAACTATCATTACATATTTTAATATCTTTCTCTGCCATTCATTTTACACGACAAACACTTAATCAGTGTGTGGCAGCTCAGAAAGACCGATTACCAAATTTACCATGAAGTCTAGCTTTAGTTATTTTCCTCATGACCAACTCCATTGTGCTCCTATCTCTGGACATTCAATAAGTAATACAACTCGAATCAAATTGGGGAACCTTCACATAACATGCACTATAGAGACTCCCCTCTCTCACTCCCATGGATGACCAGCAGAAAGGCAGCATAATATGTGTCTAATCTAAACCTGAAAAACTGAAAAACAAGAAAAATATGTTTAAAAAAGGCTTCTCACTACCAAAAAAGAAACTACAACTAGTCTAGATGCACGGTGCTCAGAATTGACAGTGAAATTAAAATCCAAAATCTACTCTCAACAAAACAGCTGAATTAGCACACTAAAAGGCAATTCTTCAGGTAGTCCTATCACAAGACACAACCTGCAGCTCATTTGGCCCACACACACAAGACATACACACCAAGCAATAGGGAGGAGAGAGATCACAACAGAAAAACATCCGACCCAGGGTCATAACAAGGTAAAGACATTTTTAGCTCAACCAGATGCATGCTTACCTCAGTTCATGCCACCTAGTGCATAACTTCATCTGTTTGCCTTCGTTAGTGTCTTTGCATTGACTCTGTATGCATTCATGTGACCTCTAAATATTGCCTCATGCACTGACATTCTGTTTTGTTGTTGGTCCAAAGCTGTGTCATGAGGCTAAAGACTGTCTCACAGAAGGCATTAGAAAGAGGGATGGACAGTGCTTCCATCAGGCTCTGGAATCATGGGCTGTCTTTGATCATTGTTTTGTGTGTGTGTGTGTGTGTGTGTGTGTGTGGTGTTTTTATGTCCTCCCGCCCTACCTCCTTATGCAACAACACAATACTCATCATACAAGTTGCCAATGTGTATGTCTGTCAAGTGACAGAGTAGACATAGATTCAAAAATGAACTATAGTCATAACATCTGTACAAATATGTAATGCACCTCGTCAGTATTAGATGTTAGTAGTAGATGCTTTTTGTATGTATACATTTTTGCATTTGTCATGTCATGTTTCTGCTGGCAGAATTTAGTTGGGAGTTGGTATGGTTTTAGGTCAACTATGAGTGTAACTCTGATACAGATGTATCCATTGTCCCCAATTTAAGGATTATTGTGTGGACTATATGCATTGCATAAAGGCAGCAACCTGTTATCATCTAGAGAGTAGGTATGCCACAACACCTTATTGCAGTGTTCTCCGTCTTTGGAGAGGAAGTTGGAGTGAGGAGCAGGCCAGCTGTGCAAGATGTGCTCAACACCTGGTAAGAGTGACAGCTGCCGTGTGACAACATGCTGGAGCACCTCTTGATAATCCATTTCAAAGAAGCGAGCAAGGCTTGTGACATTCTTGGCAGACAATGAAAATTCCACTTTGACATCAAATCACAGGGCTTTCATTTCATTGTTAATGCAGATGTAAATAATGTGACACTTGTACCCACACTGTAACAGCCCTGTGTTTGCATGCTTTAAATTCTCAAACTATGAACAGAATTATTATGCAAAATTCACTGAAGCATTTATTACACTCAAACCACTATTTTTCACAGTATCAGTTATGCATGCTGCCATAGCATTACTTCTTTCATTGGCATCTTTGTAGAAGTCTAACAAGCCATGTTGGATATCTTCAGTTAGTGGAAGGTAACATACTGCTGATAGGGAGAATGTTTCGTTACACTTGTTTGAAGTATCAGATCCAATATTAAAAAATCATGTAGCATGTAACATCTTGTTGGTACTGTCTGTGGTAGTGTAGTGGTGTGTCACCAAGGTTATCTTACGGTATGTTATCTCAGCACAGCTGCAATTACAAGGCTCTCTTATGAGGAGTCCTTATGGAGTGTTTTTTAAAGTTGCTTGTCCAAATCTTTGTGTTTCTAACTGGCAGTAAAACACCTGTGTCTCACTTCAAATTTGACAGGAAAAGGATGCAGACAAAGGGTGTATTCAGCTGTGAAATGTTCAACTTTCCGAAGCCAGTTCTGAATTCGGAGTAGGCCTAATTGTAGTTTTTAAACTGTACACTTTGTGAAATTCTATCCTTCTTGTATGAAAGATTTCTGATTATCTGTTAGAACATCCAACTGGTCTCACAGGTCAGACTGATCTCACAAAAATACGTGAAGTGACCGCGACCTGTTAACACCGCATTGCGTGGTGGCACCACATTTTTTTCTGACATCAGTAGCATAAACAGCATGAAAGTCTGCCCAAGGAGGTGGACGGGGTGGATGGATTGGTCAAACACAGGATTTGAATGCTGGAGTCTGGAGTTCATGTCCCGTGTGAAGCATAAAGTCAAAAATCCCTTCCCATGTGAATCTTTTCCTAAACTTAACCAAGTAGTTTTGATGCCTAAACCTAACCAAAATGCAACCGTTTTAACCAAACTGCGACCGTTTCATGATGTTAACCACGTGAAAGAAAGACTTCTTGTTCTCCCACGTGCCCTTTGTTTTGGAAATATGCGAAATGACCACGACCTCATTACATGGTGGTGTCATGTAATTTTAACACATCACGTGCCACCACCATGTAACGTGGTGTTAAGAGGTTGTGGTCATGTATTCCTGTTAGATCAGGTTGCACAGGTCCAATAGATTATTTGGGATATTTACTAAGGCTTTGCGGCTGTTTTTAAGCTATACACAGTTAAATTGTGTTTGTCCATATCAGGATAGGGAGAGTACTTGAATATAACACTTAAGTAAAAGTACTGTAAAAAATGTTACTCAAGTAGTTGTGTAAAAATGTACAGGGATAAAAGTAAAAAGTAGGCCAGTTAAAATGTACTCTGAGTACACCTTTAGGCTACAAAATAATTTGCATTTAATGTCAAAATACACACTAGTGTACACAACCCGAGCCCTAATGTCCAAACCAACAATAAATTCCTTCTCTATAGATGGCACTTTACAGCCTGTGCATAAAACTGATATATAAATAAATATGCTAAATATACAACTGCCTTCCTCAGGGTAGCCTTATTTTCTGAAAACAAAACTCAGACAATAAAATAAAAGAGCTATAAGGTTCAACTAGCAATATTAATCTAGATTCTTATAGAATCAACAGTAGACACACATTAAAGCAACGGAGAGAGTGCAGACCTTCTTTGAGACCTTTCAGACATTACAGTCAAAACTTCTTAACAGTTCTACAGTAAAAGTACTGCACATTTATTTATTACAAATGAGAACAAGACCTAATGAGAAATCAACACAAATATCTGTAGCATCCCTGCCTGAATGATGGTCTAACGCTGCAACTGATGGTTCACAACTGCTTGATTGATAATACTGTGGCTCCAAAACATGCCTTGAACACACTGTGGAGCTAAAAAAAGAAAAGAAAAGAAAACATTACCATTTTTTAACTTACCAAAATGACAAACTCTGATAGGATGCTACGGCATATTTAACTTAAAATGAAATGATTAGTTACCTTTTTTAACTACTATCGACATAAAACATAACAAAAAAACAGTCATTGGAAATCACACATAAATGCAGCTTTAACCATCTCAATTCAAGCATGCTTCCCTCCATATACTGTAAGTTAGCTACTGCAATACACACTTCCATAGTAGGCTACAGCATTTCTTCAGAGTACATGAAGCAAGCTTAATTTAACCAAGGAATGTTAACTGCTTGTTAAGCACGACAGAAATATAAGTTAATACAGCAGTTTTGCTAGCTTACACGCACTCACACTTAAACATTATAAGGTTCATCAGTATTACACACAATATGAAACGAAATTCTGACAAACCTTGTGCCCTTATCAGCCAGGTGCTAAACAACCAAAAAGTCTGATATGCAGTGAATGCAGTGTCACCTCTCTGGAGCTCTACCTTCCTGCGGCCGCAGACAGGCCAGCAGCTTCTTCTCTGCTGCAGCTCTACAGAGTCTATTTTTTCTCTTACTGTGTTTATTGCTATGCACCAAAATACCAAAGCAAATTCCTTGTATGTGAAAACCTACTTACCAGTAGACTCTGATATTATATCTGTTTACAGCAATAATCTGGTCAAAGGAGTTCAAAAGTTTTACCAAGTCTCCCACATACATTTTTCGCAACTTCAATCACACCTCCCTCTTGCGAGATGAATATACACTTATTCACAATATACACACATATACACAAGCAGCAGTACAGAAAATGTACAGTACTGTATGTGCTTTATTGCTTTCCAGACATGTGCAACCCGCATCAAAACAGCCTGGCATCTGATCTTATCTTGCTGGACTTTATGCAATCAGATTAACTGTGGCTGGGCTCATTTACGTTTGTAGTCTTAGTAAATACACCGCTAAATTTAAAAATGACTGTGATGCAAAATTTTGCACCAGTGCCGGTAATTTGCGGCCGGCTTAGTTAATATCCCCCCATGTGTTGATGTTTAAAGTTTGAAACAATATAATAAGATAAGGCGCTTATGCTTATGAATAACTTATGTACAGGCTGCATTCTTAGGAGGTTCCTGCTCCTGAATTGGCACGCTATTATAAGGCCTTGAGGCCTAAATGTTAGTGCTGTTTTAAATTTCCTTTTGATGACTTAATTAGTCAAAGTCAAAATAAGGAAGGGACTTTCTTCTGTTAGTTTGTTTTTAGTCAAGGTCCTAAATTTCCTTTTGATGACTTAATTAGTCAAAGTCAAAATAAAGAAGGGATTTTCTTCTGTCACAGTATGTTTTAGTCAGACTCATGACATTTGATGTCAATGCCACCTGGATTATGTTTTTTTTATCAACATGATGAGGAAACATTGTTGATGAATACGTCTTCTGAGTCGAAAAATGTTGTACTGAATGTATCTGCAAAATGTTCCCATTTCATTAGTTTTTTCTACAATATCCGCTTGTAGCAACTAAACTAGCATGAATAAACATTTTTGTTTATTCATGCTTGTTTAGGTACTCGCAGCACTTGGTTAATGTTACGGAAATATCAGGGTGTCTGTTAATTATTGAAGAAGTTAACAGTGACTTGAAGGAAGAAACATGTTTCCTTTCTTTACCTAACCATAACAAAAGTGTTTTTGTTGCTAAACATTGTTTCATTCTGCCTTGTCTCAACACTAGAACTTACAGAATGGACAATTAAAGCATTTTCAGCTGCTTACACTATTTAACTCGTCACAGCTTTATACACATAGGGCTTAACAACACTCTAGCCAGCAACTTCTCACAAGTGTGTCACTCTAAAGGGTCCGTGTGGAAACAAGCACCACATAACAATGCTATTGTTACAAACATAGCCACACGGATGCAAAAAAGTCTCTTTAAACATCAGCAAGTGAGTAAGAAAGCTGGACTCACCGACATTCTCACTTCCCTTGGTTTTCATAAAGCACATGGTAAAAATGCACACAGACTTTATACAGCTTTAAATACACACCATAAGTACTTTTTCTTAAGTATCAGTCACCGCTTATGTGTGTAGCACTGTTCTTTTCTGAATATGTCAATGTGTGTGTGTTTGTGTATGCATGTGTGTTTACTCCAAGAAGTCCTCCCACATTCACCACTGAGCACTACATGAAATAACTCCTCACTGTTCCCATTGGCCTCGTATCCAACAGTGTTTGGTGTTTTAGACATTAATGCACTGACCTGCTGGGAACACTGGATAAATGGAGGTCCCGCTGTTGTGGCCAGATCACAATACAACAAACTAAAAAAGCACAACAAGCAGGGTTTAACTCAGTGGAGAGCCTATCACAACACTAATGGAGCATTCACTGTATTCATATTTACATTAGGGATGCTTTAATTTTTTTATTTCTAAATAATTATCTCTCTGAGGATGCGTCTGGATGTGTGTGAGCATATGCAAGTCTAGCGTAACGGGTTTGTTTGTTCTCTGCTGAATCCAATCACGCAAGAGTTGTGTACACCACACACACCACTCATTACTACAGTATCCTAGCCTCTGCTCTGAAGAGATTGCAGCCCCTCTAAATGTTGCTGCTCCCTGCATCACAGCAGACTCTATGTTGAGATCACCTTTGAGGAAGCTAATCTGTTTAGCTCAACTATAACAGTCTTGTTCAAACTGCCATTACATGTTTGTGGTTGTGGATGTGTGTCAGTATAATATGTGCCCATTTCCATCACAAGATTAGTCAAGTAAGACCTAAGTAATTGAGGTTTGAGGAGTAGGGATGTCACAATAATGAATTTTAGTTGACGATTATTTGTCATACAAATGTCCTGTTCATTTATGCCACTATTATAGTATAACCAGCTTTTCCTAGTCCTGCAAATGTTTCACAATAAAAGCCTTGTTAGGAAATGAAGGGATTCTGTCCACTGAAATGCTAGAGTGCTTTTAATTTCAAACAGATACAGGTGTGAGCTTGTATTAACAGCATAATGCAGTAACAAAAATTTAACAGGGCAACGGGAGGCTTCATACTAAAATATGACCCAATATACAAACAGAAGGAAACCTATTGCTCTGCTGCACATAGATTTATTTGAAATAGCTTGTTCTAAAATTATTATGTAGCTGTAACTAAAAAATGGTTCAAGACAAGTTAATTAATGTATAAGGATGCACCGGGGAAACACAAAGCCATGTTTCCATCCAAGCATTTTTATGCTAATTACATGATTAGAAAAGCTGGAGGAAATGACGAATTTCGACAAAACTATTGCCAAATATTGCTAAAAAGGTTTTACACCTGCTTAAGGTGTTATTTCCTTTTGTCTATAAAGGGTTTATGGGACTGATAGGCGATGGAAACATGTTTGTCTTGACTGAGTTTAAACAAACTGAAACTGAGCAGCAAAGGACTCTCATACATGATCTCCAGTATAACTTTGCCCAGAGCTGTCAAACACTGCTGCACCTCTAGGGGAGACTCTCGACTATAAATAAAGAGACCCGGTATTGGCACCTCTCTGCCATCATCTTGCTTCGGAAAGCAAGAAATATGGTCTCATATGAGCTGAAACAAAAAGCAGTAAGGTCTAGACAGCCAAGCTCCTGAAGCTTCCTGACACTGGAAACCTGCACTCAGGTAGACAGAACGCACCTAATTCTCATTCTATTTGTTGCAACATTTCTAACATTGTCTTAAACTTCCCTTGTGGAAGTCCATTGTGGAATCTAACGATTGTACAAAATGATTGTGGTCAGCTCAAATAATCGCGATCAGGTGGTCATGTAATAAATTGTGACAGGCCTTTTGATGAGCCAAATAATATCAGAGAAAGACTTTTTTTATAAAGCAAAATATTTACCAAATGTAGAAGAGTGGCATTTGCTCACAAAACTACTACGATCTAAACTAAGTGTTAAAAACATAAACTGTGACAGTTCATATTTCATGATCCCGCACAATATTTAGAACAACAGTTGATTCACATGGATTCACATTTTTTTCAGTTATATCATGAAATGGAAATTTAAAAAAAAATACAGATCATCTGAAAGCGTGTCAAGAAAATGTTTACTGAGCTTAGTCATCATTGGATATTATAATTCAATAACAGTTAATAACAGTCTAATATGTAAAAAATGTTGTACTTTAGTTGTCAGTTGATCAGTTTGAATTATTGCAAGGAGGGAATAGACTTCATCATAGCTCTGACATGGCAAAGGGGAGCAGATCAGAAAGCACAGAGGCTTCTGTCTATTAGGAAAAGATGACATACAAATATAAGATCATAGATATTCTCTGCTGAAGCCTAACTGGAGACATGCTTGCTGGATAAATTTAAAGGAAAGGGCTAGTTTTATACCATATTTGCCATATTGTCAACAAATCCCATAAAATGACCAAAACCAACAATGTGTTAGTCCGTGTCGCCATACTTTGTGACTTCCTTACCCTGTCTATGGCTCAGCTCCAAACTTATTAATTGCTATTGAAGACGTAAATCTTTAAAACTGGATTAATTTATATTTTTGGCCACAGTAACAAGCTACAGTTTGTCAGCAAATGCCTATTTCTATTATCTATTTCTTTAGCAGTTGCCTATGTACACATCAAACAGACATGGAGCAACATTAGCATTCATTTGGAGTCATGTCTCCGTCCACCTGATAAATGTAAGGCTGATATTCACTCTCCTTTTACCCCTGGTTTGGTGTCAACCAATTCTAGTTTGCAAAATGCTTCATTGTGTTCACCAGCTAGTTACTAATTTTGTCTGTCAGAGGCTTGGTGCTGGGAAGGCTGCATACACTGGGTTAGGCAGAGCTTTTTTTTAACAGAGCCTCAAGTCTTCAGAGCAAGGACATCTGGCTGCTCCAAAGTTAAGGCTGAAAACTAAAGGTGATTGTGCTTTTGCTGTTGATGCTCCTCAACTCTGCAGGAGCCTCCTGCAACATTTCAAAGAAGCCAAAATAGTACGATGAAACTCTTTTTCTTTGGCATGTTCTAGATTTTATAACTTTTACTTACTTTACTTTTGTGGGTTACATACATATCTCTGATTGTTTTATATATTGTCTTCTCTGTCTCCATCTCTCTTTCCATTTTCTTTTTCCAGTAAAGCACTTTAAACTTCTGTTTTGAAAAGTGCTATAAGGTTGCTTGTTTACTTGCGTAAAAGTCTCACTTAACCCTTTAAAACCTAGGCTTTTCTGTTTGTGTTTTTCTCTCTTTGTTTCCAGGAAGTATAACGTCACCATGAACTCAGTGAGTTGGGCTGTGGGCTAAAACTTGACAGCTTTTTGGCTGGACCGCAGAGGGCCAGCCCTACAAACCCAAAAGTCTGTCACTGCGTGAGTGAGTGACTGACCGAATGAGTGATGAAGTTACATGATTGGTCAGCCGAATCCTGACTGAGTCCTCACTGGCTGTTGCTCTGGATTGGGGGAAGGGGGATCAGGACTCACATGAGCTGTCCCCCTCAATATATCATCGTAAACATAACTGTCTAATTTTAAATAATATAATAATATGCACAGAAAGCACTTGTGCTAATTATAGATGCAAAACAGTGCGTTTTTAAGTTTTGAAAGATTGTGTCCCCCCTCATATGCCTCACAGTGGTTTGGTCCACTGGTTCCTCTCCGCCAAATCCCACACACATTAGTCCTTGAACACGGTCGTACAACCCTTAATAGTGATGCGCGGGTCAAGGTTTTTTAATACCCGCACCCACCCGACCGGCAAAAATATGCGTTGATCAACCATCCGAACCCGACCCACAAACCACCAACTTTATGCATTATAGTAACACTATTGTCAGGACTGAAACATGGACTGAGACAAGGACTGAGTGCTGCGGCATGTGTTTGAGAGAGAGAGAGAGAGGGAGAGAGAGAGGGAAAGAGTGACAGAGAGAGGGGAATAGAAGGTGGGAGACAGACTATTGCACGCAATATTTCTATAAGTTATTAATAACTTATTCTGAACGCTGCTTTATCATGTTTTGACCCGCCGGCTTGAACCCGTGATATTCCACATTACAAAAGAAAACAAAACATTCTGTGATCAACCAGCTTATCCACTTCTTCAATACATGCATTTGTTTTGTAAGACGCATGGCTCTGTTGGTTTTTTAAAAACCTAAAAGTTGCAACCCTCTGTAACTTTAAAAAAAATCTAAAACAAATTAACAAATCATCTTTGGCCGAGGTTACAGATGTTCCACAATAACACTGTGGTAGTAATTAGGGTCCCTTCTATATACATTTAATATATTATTAACTGTTACAACAGTGCTTTTGGTGGCATCTTTGGGGTCCCCTTCAAGAATTGCTCTTAAGAAAAGTTTATGTTTATTATCCCCCTCAACAATGAAATGACATATCCGCCCGTCATGTGATATTCTATCTCTGTACACTTTAAGAACAAATATTACTGAGACCACTACAGAAAATTGCAGATGAACATTTAATATCCAGAAATTCACATTACAGACACGACCGCTGACTGTCTGTAAAAATTTGCCCACAATATAGCACATTGACCATACACGGTCCAGCCATATACTAAGTTTTGACCTAGTCTTGTTTTAGTCTACATTTATTTACATTTGGGCAATTTGGCGCCATTGAAAGTAAGCCAAATAAGCTATTAGCAGTCCCTCTTTGCAATGTACCCATGAATGCATGGACAACTATCAGTGTGTTATTTAATACTGAAGAAAACATGATGATTCTCAGGCAAGTTCTAGAGTTGTAAGGAGCATCTTTTTTCTATGATTTCTAAGTGGATTCATCAGAGATCAGAGATG
>NTHP01000489.1:131766-176859 GCA_003416845.1 Oplegnathus fasciatus | reverse complement strand
GCTCTGCTCGAGGTTTCTGCCCCTTAAAAGGAAGTTTTTCCTTGCCACTGTCGCCAAGTGCTTGCTCATGGTGGGAATTGTTGGGTCTCTGTAAATAACATTATTAAGAGTACGGTCTAGACCTGCTCTATATGTAAAGTGTCATGAGATGACTTTTGTTGTGATTTGGCGCTATATAAATAAAATTGAATTGAATTGAATTGAATTAATAGTTATTCTTTATGCCTGCCACTGGTTCGGATATTTCCGCGAAAACAGACGAAGCGGCACTGGGGTTTGCACTGGCTGAATTCGAATTGCTTCAGTCGCTAACTGTAGGTCTGTCTCTGGAGCTCTCCTCCCTGCGAAGTAGTTTCCTTGCAGCGGGGACTGAAGCGGAGCAAACATGTAACCTAACGTTAGGTGAAACAGTACCGCCTTTGTCCACAGGGACTGCCAAAATCAGCACAAAATAAAAAGTTTCATTGAGCTGCTTTAACAACGTTCACTCGTAACAATGTGTCCAGCAGTTGAGAATTGACTGTCATGAAAAAGGAACTGACCCCAGATTACCCCGCAGAACACCACATTGTTTGTCTTTGTGTCCCCCGCCTTAAAAAAAAAAAATCATTCTTCAATTCAGCTCTTAGCTCCCACCTCAAAAAGAAATGATGGGGGAGCGATGATCTGGCCAAGCATTTTATAATCTTCCCTGGGGTGCCAGGAGCAGCAAAGTGTTGGGGACATAGTATTGATTTATATAAAACTCAATGTTCCCTCTGCTGCCCAGATCTGAGTGTGTCTGGACCGTGAGAGCGATAAGGGATTGGACTAATGTGAGTGCAGAGCAAAAGGGCCTTGATGCCAAATGGATAACCTCAGATTTTTAGCAACTTGGAAGTCTGCACTATCTCTGCTGTATTTCATTTTTTTCTTCCTTGTGTCGTTGTTACAGTTCTGGGTCTTGATGAATTGAAGTATTAAGGATTATGTTCTCCGAGAGATGCACCTGGTGATTTGGGGTAAAAACTGGAATATGTCAAGTCACAGTCTGAGTAGAACTAGCAGCTACTGCATAGATTTTGTCCAGATTTATAAGCCTAATTAGGCCAGCCCACACAGGCACAGACAACTTTGCAGACTTTACCATGTCACAGCTTTTTATCTAATATTATGTAAGGGCAGCTGAAATCCATAAATACAGTATACAGTATACTGCATGCAAGGGGCAAGTTCACCTTAGGCTATATTTAGAAAAATGAAAACACGGCATTGTAATGTACAGCTCAGGCAAACAACTGAAGTTATGTATAAACATTTAATGTCACATTTCAATTGTCTTCGGAAACATTACCATATAATTTTCCAGTTATTCAGAGTGGCTAGCAAGTTGCTTTTCTTTGATTACTTCATTAATTTCCTTACCATACATCATAAACACACCCTTAAGGATCAGATCTATTGTTCACTTTTTTAATTAAGATATCCTGTTTACTGAAATCCAGGAAACTAATGAAATCGATTGTGTCTGTAAGAGAAATCACTGAGTCCAGACATTTTAACAGACAATGCATATGGAAAGTGGTGGAGGAAGTATTTAGATAATTTACTTGAATACTACTAATACTCCTTAGTTACATGTAGCAATACCACGATGTAAAATACTGCATTACAAGTAAAAGTCCTGCATTCAAAATTATGCTTGGCATTACTCATACTAAAAGTATGAAACTATAATCAGTAAAATGTACCAAGTATACCAAAGCATCAAAAGTAAAAGTACTCACTGTGCAGAATGGCCCCTGTCATATTACTGGATTATTATTACTGGTGCATTAACATACATGCAGCAGCATTTTAATTTTTTAACTGGTCGAGGTGGAGCTAATCTTAACTGTTTGGTATACTATTGGGTAGTTAAATCTATAACCATGCATCATATTTTATATTCATCATGAGATGGACGTGCATGCAAGGGTAGAAAACAAACCAAAATGACTCACAGTAAGGAGATCAAAATGTGAAATTGTTATTGTGCCTTAAACTGCACGAACCGCAAAAGTAATGTATAACATTCCAAGAAGTAAACTTGTAAACCTGTTAATACATAATTCAGCATTCTGAGTTATCTAGTAATCTGGTCAGAGCTATGGATTCAGATAAAGTGGTGGATGGTTTTGCACTGAAACTGCTGGAAAAAAACCCTCCCATTTCATGGTAAGACAGCTCACAGTTATATGTTTATGTACATTTGGTTTCGCACCTTACTGATAATCTCTACTCTTACATTTTGTTTATTTGTTTATATTAGCACTCTTTTCTACTTTGTAGTGCAACTACTGCACGACAATTACCCTCAGGATAAATAAAGTACTATCTTATCTTACTAATGTTTGTTAGGCTCCACAATCAATGCTTTGGTGATCCGTTTGATGTGCATTTGGAGTTTCAGTGTGGGACTTGGTGACAGCTAATGGAGTTTCAGACTGATGGCTTTGGATTGAAAATGCATTACGTTATTATAATTTTTCAGGGGAAAAAAACAGGTGAGCTGACTCTTGCATGATCCTGTGTGGTGGATATATGATACTTATTAAATCCTGTATTGACATGATTTTCTTGTGAGTGAAACTTTGCCTGTATACACTGCAGTCATCTGGGTTTTAGCACTAATGAAACACATTTGGCATATATCTAGTGTCCTAGTATATTGTGATGGTAAATAGCTGAGTTTTCATACATGCTGATTTCTATTACTACTAATATCCAGAATTTATGAATGCTTCTGTGCCCTTAACTTGTGCAGCAAACAGCAGGAGTCTTATACAGTATATGCTAAGTATATTACTTTTTATAAAATCAAAACAGTAATGCCTGTACACTGACTCCAAACCCCAAATTTATTTAAATAGCCATAAACGTCTCAAATGCTTTTCAATAGTTATTTAAAAAAGCTTTATGAATTGCTGTTTGTCTAGCTTTCACCAAGAGGCTCAGCAGCGTCAGCATACTGTAGCTACATTAGCTGGATGAAAACACTAACGGTGAGTGAACTAGATGGAATATTATAAATAAGATGTGTTGCCTGTGTCGAGTTGTGAGTCTGTGCTGTGGTGTGTGCCAGTCTGATCGGTATGATCCCAAAATAAACATATTTTGCCGTGATTTAATTGCAATAAACAGATCAAAAGGATGCCAAAATAACTACATCATGATGCTGATTTGTAAAAAATCTGTATTCATGCTTTGTCATGTCTGTCTGCAAGACGACAAGTGAACAACTTTTAAAATGCTTGTTTTCTGAATGGAGTTCAGATCGATCAAGGCCATGCTAAGTAGTATCGTAGAGCCAACTAGCTAGAGTTGCACACTGTTAGCGCTGTAGCAGAGCTGAAGAGAGGAAAGGCACTCGGGAGCGCGCAAAACCGTCCGAGTGCTTTACATAGAAATCAGTCCACAGGGTGTTACAGTCAACAGAGAAAGTCTGGGAAGGTCTAATTTTTTAAGTTATGTTACAATGCGTTCACACATTGGTAACAAAAAACGATTAAAAAACGCTTAATACATGTAAATTGTTACATACAGCCCCTTTAAAACATGTTTGCTGTTGCAAAGTAGCACTATATAAACTAAATTCCTATGAAACATGGTTGCAAATGTCTTGTTTTGTCAGACCAACAGTCCAGAACTTAAGGATATTCAATTGAAAATGATAAACAATACAGAGAAGCAGCTGATTTGCCCGATTAAACAAATTAAATGATTCATTGACTATCAAAATTGTTACTATATTTGTTGTCATTACATTTCTGGCAATTGACTTATCAGTTGCTCCACAAATTGTTTCACCTCCAATCTCAAAACAAATAACAATTCAACTCGCATACAATGTAACTATTATTACCCTCCATCTTGAGTGCTGTAAGGTAAGTAAGGTAATGCCACAGAACCGTGATCTGACTTTTTTGTTTTTTAAGATTATTTTTTGGCATTTCTGCTTTATTTGACAGTGATAGTAGAGAGAGACAGGAAAGGTAGGGGAGAAAGAGGGTATAACATGCAAAAAAGGGCCTGGACCGGACACGAACCCAGGCCGTAAGGACTGAGCCTCGATACGTGGCACGCTCTTCACTAAGTGAGCTACTGGGGCACCACCATGATGTGACTTTAAGAAAAATGAATGCAGACTTGATGTTCAATGTGATGGATTACACAACATTGCACTATGGCAATTAAATGGAAACCTGTGCCTGCCCAGAGTTGTGGGAAAAATACAGCCAAAAATATAAAAATATACAGCACGCATTTGAAAAAGATCAATGATTTGTTGTAAAGACTAAAACTTGCAAAAACATTGATACAGTCCTTTTGAGACATAAATATGTTTATTCTGTCTTTCTTCTTAACTAGGTAAACTTACCTTACTGTATGTGACCAATATAGATTCATATGGTAAGTGATTATACGTAGTCATGTGTTCCAACAGTGAATCTGTGCAGAAAGGTTTATTATGAGCTCAACATGTAACTTTTCTTTTTATATATATATTTTATTACTTAAATGAATTCTGTTTTATAGATTCAACACCAAACAGGTGAAACATTGTGTGGACTGCGTGGCATGTGTTGTATTGAAACATGAACATGGAAACTCATGGCTAGACTCCTTCAGCGCAGCTCTTATCCAGTGTTTCCATCACAAAGGGGAGCACACATGCTTTATTGAGAGGGTACTCTCTCGCTCACTCTCTAAAATCCTAATGATACCTGCTTCCAAGCCTATTTCTGGCATATCAAAGGATCAACTAGCCTAGGTGCTCATGCCACAGTGTGAGGGTACATATTGAAGCCTGTATTTGGAAACTCCCATCATTATCATACTGATGTAAGGAGAGTTATTTTTCCATATGTGTTGCAAAGAGG
This sequence comes from Oplegnathus fasciatus, assembly GCA_003416845.1. NCBI lineage: Eukaryota > Metazoa > Chordata > Actinopteri > Centrarchiformes > Oplegnathidae > Oplegnathus > Oplegnathus fasciatus. Next base: position 171,958 of record NTHP01000489.1, on the reverse strand, counting down.
TTCACCTGTGCGAGGCACCAGCTACAAGGATGTCTCTAGCGTGAAGCAATGGCGCCATCACATGGACAGCAGATGTATAGACCAAGCTGCTAGTGACTCATTATCTGTTTGAATAAAAGATGAAACCACTGGAGATGGAGGAAAGTAAGGCTGGCGTAATTAATGCATTGCTCTAGTTAGAAATTGATTTTTGGCATGAAAAATGAGTAAATGACAGTTTAGGCACCAACCATCTGGCTCTGACAATGAAATCCACCCTGCTGTTTAAAAGTCAGAAGAGGACACAACATTTTCACCTGTTCCACGTCTACAATAATGTGCTGTTGTTGACCTCTTGACCTTCCAAATTATAAGGCAAATTTCTCACAGGAATCAATAGTGTCATATTTTTGTTGGCTGAAGAGAGCTACCCTGAGTCATGTCAACTTGTGATTTTTTTGTCATGGGTTGAAAAACATCCTCTAACAGCATCTGCTGCTGGAGGAAGACAAGTGTGATATATCTGTTGCTAAGCAACCACTCTGACTCTTAGTTAGTGCAGGACCACTAACTACATCTTCATTCAGTGTTGCATCATTTTGGTTTGATTCCTTTGCAACGCTGGAAACATGCAGAAATCAAAGATAAATGTGTTTATTACTGATGTATCTGTGCTTACTCTCATTACCATGACATTAGAGAGGGGGGTCCCACAGTGTCAGACTTTGGCAACTCTGTTCTAGATCAAATCACTGATGTAGCCTGAAGCAACACTGTTCCAAAATGCAGATAAAGCAGCCACAAGTATTTGCCGTCAGTTACTGAAAGGTTCAACACAACTTCAAATCAGAAGTTAACATTAAATCCATTTTACAGTATTTTTAATGAAGAAACACTAACAAGTGATTGTTTTTATGACATTAGTTATCCTTAGTCTCTAGTTTGAAAATAAAGGAGAAAAATTAATAAAGTAATGGCATTGGTTTTTAATCATCTTAATGTCAAATAAAGGTGAAATGTATAATTTTCAGTAATACAGTACTGCAAAGCTGCTCCAAAACCATTATACCATTCATGGTCAATTGAATGCATGCACGCATAAGTCATCCACCCGCCACCCATCCAACAAATTATCTCTCCGATTTGGAGACCCGCACCCACCCACACCCGCATTTCAAATTATGTCAAGCAGTGCAAGCTTTCCAGGTGATTTCTTTATTGTGTGTTGTATTGATGTATGAGTGTTTTCTTTAATGATTTACCTTAAAGATTAGAGAGGCTGCTTTCAGGAATTGTATTTTTTTTATGTGCAATAAAGTGTTAACAATACAAGTTTAACACAATACAAAAATACAAAACATGGTGTTCAAAGACAGGAACAGTGTTATAAAATAGTCATAATCAAAATAGCACAAAACAACATAAAAAAGAGAGAAAACAAATCAACAAAACAAACAAATAGTAGGAGCAGAGTAGGAGCCGCAGGTGCTGTTTGTTACCAGACCTCCACTGAGGTTGTGGTGGTTGAAGTAGAGGAGGGAGGGGCTAGGAGCATGGTCTGAATTTTCTGGCTGGGCCTAACTGTTGCAGTCCCCAGACGCTGGGGAGGGGGCCTGCCAACTGTAGGGCCCAGCCTATTGAAGTTTGCTAAAGCGGGTGAGAGGATCCCCAGAACCAGGGGAGGGGGTGTCCCACAATGCAGCTTTGTTGAGGTTATTTATTAATTTATTTTTATTTATCCAGTTTATTCTTACTATTACTATCATCATCACCATTCGTTTTTCTTTCGCTTCACTCCTGCGCCTCCCTCTTGAGGATATCAGGGCAGCACTTGGTCTCGGTGTGGAATGACGGGCGAATTTCCGGAAGAAGACAGTAGGGCTACCGGTCTATGGAATAGATGTAATCCAGCCTGTGTGTGTGTGTTATTGAATGGGTCTGTGAGAGTTAAAATGATAATATTGCAAGAAATGATAAGGGCGGGGTGAGAGGCTAAGAGGAAAAAAACAAACAAAAAAACAACAACAAAAAAAGCCAACACTTATTATCAGCACCACCATGATATCACAATAATAATTAAAAAGATGATAATAATGATAATAATAATAATAGTAGTAGTAATAATAATAATAATAATAATCAGAGTAGAAGTAAGTAGTAATAATAATAGTAGTTAATAATAATAATAATAAAATACCACTGGTAATATCAAAAGGAAAATACACATCATGAAGAAGAAGAGGAAAATAAATGAATTAAAATAAAAAACTAAAAAAAACATTTAAAAAAAATGAAAAATGGGGCCACTGTTATTATCATCACTGCCATGACATCAAAACAAACATAAAGTAATGGTACTACTACTACTACTACTACTAATATTAATAATAATAATAATAATAATAATGATAACAATAATAATAATAATAATAATAATAATAATAATAGCCATAATAATAATAATAATAATAAAAAAATAGTAATAATCATCATGATCATAATATCATCACTGGTAATATCAAGGGAAAAATAATTACTGCAATAGTAATAGAAATGATAACAATAATAATGATAGTAAGACTGATAATTATATTATTATTAATAATAATTATTATTATACTAATAATCATAATTGTCATGAAAATATCACAAGAGGAAAAAATACATAAACATTAATAGCAGTAACAATAATAATCATGATAATGATGATGACAACGACAATATTATTGATAATAATAATAACCATAATAACAATGTATTTAATAAGAAATTAAATATGTAAGTAAGTAGTCAGTACACATACACAAACAGAGGAAAGAAGGAATAAATAAATAAATAAATGTTTAAAAAGAGAGGAAAAAGAGAGGGAAAAGAAAAGAAAAAAAATGCCTGTGTGTGTGCGAATGTATGATGTCAGATTAGAAATTTGTACGGATCACGGTGTATGCGTAATGGAAGTGTGTGTGAATGATGGTGTGCATGTTTATTCTGGTTGGTGGACAGGCAAAAAGAGGTGATGAGTGGAACCAGTGTAAAAAACAAGAATAAAAAAAATTTAAGTTTTCAGGGTGTGGATGAAAGGATTCCAGGTTATGTCAAAAGCAGTAGTTTGTTTTTTAATGGAGGCAGATATTTTTTCCATTGATATGTATTCAATTAATAGATTCTTCCAAAGTGTAATATTGATTGTGTTCCTTGATTTCCAGTCCATGAGGATAGTTTCTTGGCGATGATTACGGCTATGGAGAGTATTCTACTGGATGTTTTGTTAAGGTGATGTTGGATACGTCTCCTAGTAAGCAAAGTGGAGGGGATAGTGGGATATGACAGCCCAAGAGAAGAGAGAGGTTGTTAGTGATGTCCCGCCAGAATTGTTTAATTGGTGTGCAGTCTCATGTGGCATGCATATAGTTATCTGTGGTTATCCTTTTCCCGTGTAGTGTACTCTATGAATAATCTTAATAATCTTAATAATACAATAATGCAATCTGCACATCACTAGCAAGTACAGTAGTATCTTTAATACTCTGTATTTTCTTACCTGTATCATTTCCATAGTGCTGGCATGACCCAATTTTCCCACAGAGATCATAAAAGTTTTACCCTTTCTGATCTGATCTAGAGGCATCATTTGGAGCAATGAGTGACCTATAAGTGCAGTAATGCAATGCGGTAGGTGAATAAATGTGAGGTATGAAGGCCTGTACGTGCAACTGTAACTTGAACAAGAGTTGTCCACTCGGCTTTGAGGGCAGATTACATTTAATACACCACAAGCAATGTTACTATTTTGTAGGTTACAAATAGCAGTGTTGCACAAGTGCCCTTGAGCATGGTACTGAACCACAAACTGCTCCAGGAAGTGAACATGTCAAGGGCTGTGTACTTGTGTACAAGAGGAAATAGCAAAATACAGGTAATACAGAGAATAAGTGAATATAATATACACTACCCAGTATCACCACAAATACACACTCCTCACCTACAAGCTATGTAAGATACCAAAAATAAGTAAGTTTCACAAATTTGCTTTGTAAGATCTCACAGGCATTACAATTTGGCCTTCTACTGCTGTACATGGAATTGGCTGACTTCAAACATTTAAACTATACATTAAATCAAGACTGTGGAACTTTCGCTGAACAGCAACCACAAAGTGTTAATTACATGATAATGGTACATTTCTTATCATTTCCCAGGATCCTGCGGATTCAGTTGCTTTAAGGACATCATCATTAGACTGAGAGTGAGCAGAATAGGACCACAAGCAAGAAGCATGTCTCCTGTGCAGGTACAGTGAATTTACTTTTGGTTTGTGAAATGTTTAATCTATCCATCCATCCATCCATTCATTCATTTTCTACCGCTACTCCAAGCTCCCTGCAGATGTCTGAGCTGAGCTCAGTCACCCTATGGAGGAAACTCATTTCAGCCACTTGTATCCGCGATCTCATTCTTTTTCCGTCACTAACCAAAGATCATGACCATAGGTGAGGGTTGGAACATAGACCAACTCAAAAGCTCTGCTACTACTGCTGACGCTGCACCAATGTGCCTGTCTATCTCACACTCCATTTTACGTATATAAGATACTTAGTTCACTTGGGGTAGCAACTCACTCCCAACCCGGAGGGAGAAATCACCATTTTCCGGCAGAGAACCATGGCCTCAGAATTGAATCTGCTGACTCTCATGTCAACGAAGCAATTCTGAGGTACTCAAACCTGACACTCTCCTCCCCCTGGCTGCAATCCCTGAGATCCTATCCACGAAGTTCAGTCCAACACAGAGTGAAAACGTGTTTGACTTTGTGCTAATGTAACCCACTTCTGGTAAATTCACCTCTACTCTAGGTTCGTAAGGAGCTTAGGGACACAGACTATAATAACCATAAATGAAAGCACACAGACAACAAGGTAAGTTGCAAAAATGTAGCTTTTGTAATTCAAGTTTGCAGGTAATAATTCACAACATTTGAATAACAGATATATGAAAATAGAAAGATGGGCCCTTTAAAATAAATGAGTCTTTAGTTTTGTCAATAGTCTTTAAAGTCTGTATTTTGTGATCACTTTCAGTATTTGTCTTGTCAATCCACTATCCGTGGTTTCTTAATGTTTGTGACTGTTCCTGTTCTTGTGATGTTGTGAGTCTTTGTGGATGTGTGAATTCCTGGCGACTGGTACCACCCTACCACCAGGTGGAGATTTCTATGAGTCGATTCTGCAGTCCAGTAGAATCACGCTGGGAGGCTCGCCATCAATAGGAAGGAATCTTCAAAAGTGGTTCTCACTCTCTCCATAAGATCTGACCTGGTTTTAGCAACAGGATTTTAAGATTTTGTTTTGTCTATTTGTTGTACAACAATTATACTAAAGCATAACAACAATGTAACACTAAGCATCACATACAGAATAATGCTCAATGATAACATGTTCAGGCCTTGCATTACACTCTACTTCAATAACTTCTAAAGTCTCAATATCAGTATCTGAATCATTACAAGTATAAATCATTGTACCCAACAGTACTAATTAAATAACACTAACATAGCCATTATGACAATAGCATTAAGCTTAACCTCAATCCAATATTAGGAAAGACTGTGGACAGTATGCATGTTACATGTGGAAATGCTAATATTTGCAATGCCCATTCTCCAGTGAGAGTACAAAATAATATTATCATAAATAAACATAAACTATCACATTCCCCACAGTAAAATGTGAATACTGTGGCTTAAACATCTTGATAATGATAATACAATAATAATAATAATGGACAACAACATGGTACGTAAACATCTTTCTCCCCACAATTTGTACTGTGTAATTCACTCAGCTATTCTTTGCAAAAAAAGGGAATAAGTAACTGCAACAATATGAAGGCTGAATTGCGTGTTAATTTGTTACAATATCAGTACCGTCAGCGTTACTAATCAAGAGCTTAACGCTATCACGACGCTGAAGTTGGCTTCCGATTTGCAGCTTCCGATTCGGCAGTTAAGGTGAAACTTAACTTACATTGCTGAGCGACCGATCCTCCGTTTTTTACACCTNAGACTTGTCAAATCTGGACTAGATTATCCCAGAGAAGCCAGAGAGTCTTTAAGACACAGTTTAAGATTTGTGAAACCTTTATTGTTTTGTAGAAATGCGTAAAAAAAAAAAGCAAAAGCAAAGCAAATTATTGCCACCACATGGCCTTTGTTTTTTCAAATTGACTGTAGTCCACGTCTCTCCATGTCATTTCTGATGGCCATGAAGAGCTCGTCTTTCTCACTTCAAAACAAAAGTAGAAATGTTATTTTTACCTTTTGAAAAACAATCGAAACATCTCCATAGATTGGTCAATTGGTTAATTGACTCTTCAAATTCTTCTTTCAAAAAAATTACTGTTGTTCTCTCACCTTTCCTCTAACTGGCCACAGTCCACCTCTCTCAATGCTTCTGCAAATGATAGGTTCCTTACTTTTTCCAAAGCCTTTATCGTGGCCTGTGTTAGAAGTACCATAATTCAGCCATTAGCGTGCTTTGCCTTCACTTGATCTATATATGAAGACATTTCTATGTAAAGCTTTCTGTCAATACTTCATCCCAATTATCAACATGTGATTGAGAAATCATTTAATTCATCTAGTTTATATGTCTACTAACTTCAGCCATCATTTCAGGCCCTGCTCTTCTTCTCCTGCCCACAAGTTGTCCTCATTGTGTTCCTACCTTTGCCAGTCACCTGACCTCGCACCTGCCTGCAGACATGATCCTCATGACCCCATTATCCAAAGACTTTATGCTGTAGACCTGCACAGTAGCCTAGTCATTTGCCACGCTGTGTATCGTGTCTCCCAGTCGTAGCGTTGCAGCCCTTTTGTTTTGCCTGAATCTGCATGCCTGCAATTGTGATTTTGAACTTTGCTAGTTTTTTTTTAGCCTTTTGCCTGCCTGCCTTAACCCTTTACCTGTTTAACCTGTTGGTGTCCTGTGTTATGCCTGCTGACAAAGTAAACTCTGCTTTTAATGATCCTGCTTTTTGAGTCCATCATCAGCTTTTGGGTCAAAAGGAGTATTTCTCAGTTTCCCATCCTCTTCTGTCACTGTCACTATTGCATGAAAGTAAAGAGTCTCTGGCTTCTCTGGGATAATCTAGTCCAGATTTGACAAGTCTAGGTTTCATGGTTTTTGATCTGGACCTGGTCCAATGTAGTCTAGGTGAAAAATAAGCCGTGAAATCTCCCTTTTTTACCACTTTCAAAAAAACAATAAAGGTTTCACAAATCTGAAACTGTGTCTTAAAGAGTCTCTGGCTTCTCTTGGACAATCTAGTCCAGATTTGACAAGTCTAGGTGTAGTGGTTTTTGATCTGGACCTGGTCCAATGTGGTCTAGGTGTGAAAAAAGCAGTGAAATCTCCCTTTTTTGCCACTTTCACAAATAGAATAAAGGTTTCACAAATCTGAAGCTGTGTCTTAAAGAGTCTCTGGCTTCTCTGGGATAATCTAGTCCAGATTTGACAAGTCTTGGTGTAGTGGTTTTTGATCTGGACCTGGTCCAATGTAGTCTAGGTGAAAAATAAGCCGTGAAATCTCCCTTTTTTTCACTTTCACAAATAGAATAAAGGTTTCACAAATCTGAAGCTGTGTCTTAAAGAGTCTGGCTTCTCTGGGATGATCTAGTCCAGATTTGACAAGTCTAGGTATAATAGTTTTTTATCTGGACCTGGTTCAATGTGGTCTAGAAGCTGCGAATCGGAAGCCAACTTCAGTGTCGTAACCAAAATGTGTTCGCTGTGTTAACTCGGAATCTTAACTCAGGGAAAACAGAATTATAGCAACAACATTTCAAATTTGGGACTTTCTACTTTCGTTTTGAAACAGCTAAAATAGGGCTTCAGGCAATCCCAGGACGGTGGAAGAGCTAGGCTTTACCGCCAAAACATGTCTGTTTCTTTTAGAAACTTGAACGTGATATTTTCAGTAATAAATCATTGTTGAAGTTTAGACCTTTCCCTCACTTGCGTCTTTTTCTTTTCTCTTTGTGAGGAGAGAAGAAACGAGGAAATATGAATGTGTTTTAAGAGAAATGAGACCTCCTTTCATCCGAAGCGTCACGTGAAGCGACGTCCGTTTCTGATGATGGGTACAGCTGATCACAGCTGGATCAGCTGTCATTCGGCTCTAACAGCTGTAGAGACTTTTGATGGAGTTTTAATATTTTGATATAATAAAACATAACAGTGATTTGAAGACAAGCTGATGTGGATATTTACTGAGTTCCTCTGAAATGGCTGGAAGGGATTTTCTTTTTTCTCATCAATAATTTAGTCTAACAGCTAAACACCAATTGAGTTGCACATATAAACCCAAACGTTATTTCATTTAACATTATAACTAAAAGACTTAAGCAAAATAACGTTAAAATAAATGTTACAAAATTAAAGCAAAGTATATTTCCCATGTACAAAAGAGAAACAAGTCAACAACTTATTGGAAACAATAACGAGAAAATATTTGTCATGACATAAGACAAAATAATATGTTAATTAAAAGTAGGCTAAAGGTGATTGGAAAACATAAGAAAAGAAATCAAAAGAAGAGGCAGATTTTTAAGGAGCTCAGTACAACTTGTTGCTTTTCACTCAGGCTGCGACATGAACGGACACATTTTGCTGCTCCACAGTGTCACTTTTTTCTCCACTTTACTACTGAATTTTTGTTTTATCATAAAATGTGTCCAGTTGTTCGCATGTGTGTCTTATTTTGGTGAACTTTGACCATTTTGACCTTTATTTTAAAAAAAAACCCAAATACATAAATAAAAAAATCTGTATTTTGGTGAAAGAATAAAAATAATACAACCCTCCATTCATGCTGTCAATGACAGGAGATGCTTTTTTTTTAGTTAATTATATGTTTCAGGAAACTCTGAAATTCCTGTCTGTGCGTAATGATCCGTCTTATCTNACAGCGCTCAGGCTTTCCCTAAAATGTCTAACAGGCTTTCACAACAGTAAGAGGTGTAAAAAACGGAGGATCGGTCGCTCAGCAATGCAAGTTAAGTTTCCCTTAAGTTTCCCCTTAACTGACGAATCGGAAGCTGCGAATCGGAAGCCAACTTCAGCATCGTAACGCTATCAATAATTAGGGCGCTAGGCCACAAACATTCCCACAACACTCAGTGAACATGCAGGGAACGTAGCACTGCTCCCACAACTAGCAACATTAGCACAACACTGCTAGTTTACCGAGACGAATGGAAGGGAAAACAGCACTTTCCAAGTCCTCGGTTGCTTCTTCTTCAGTTGCCTTCTGTTGTGATTTGTTAGCTTGTAGATAAACTATGTTTTACTAACTCTGTTAACTTTTAATGCTACTCGTATGAATTCCTTTCTCCGTCGCACACGAGCACGTCTCCTTTTCTCATACAAACACTCGATCACGCTGGTGCGTCGTGATCTGTCAATCAAGTTCAGTTAGAGGAGGGACTTAAACAACTATGATCTCTAATTGGCTGATTCTTCTCTATTTGCTCACATAAAGACAGAAACTCTATATATTAGATTAAAACATTTTTTAATCCTTATTTGTCACTGGGTTATACTAAGAATACAGATACAGCTGTCACTCTGGTTATATAAGGACCTATGAGAAATGTTTATCGGTGACATGTTAAAACCTAGTGAAAAAGTATCACAAGTAGAGAATTCATGAAGTCAGCAACTGATCATACTAGACCAAGTAAGGCTGTAGCAGGAAAACCTCTGAGTGCATTAAATTAAGCAAGGGTGTGTTTTGTTGTTTTAAGTTTTCATGTTCAAGACAAATGTGTTATTTCAGTTTTGGTTCAGATCATTTTCAGGTATGTACAGATAATAGCAATTTCACATAAAAACACGTGAAGAGATTTTGATGTGCTGTTTACCTCTTACGAAGCCCTGAATTCTTGTGCAGTCCTCATAATTGCTTTCCCCTCCAAGGACTTCCCCTCAGTTTTCTTCTACACAGTTTGGGATTCTGAAGAGCTTCTTCTAACTTCAAAGTACTATCAAAAATGAATCAATCATGATAAAAGTGGCGTGTACGACAACATCAAACAAAAGTGCAAAGCCAGTTTTGGGGATCTATGTAATCTTTGCTTGCATCTTACACCAAACGACTTTTCAAGCGATTTCACTGTCGCAGACAAATTTCCAACGTTGGAATAAAATCTTGAGTCTTGCTAGAGTTGGAGCGCACTCCCGTCATCTCAATTATTTGGTGCAAGGTAGTCGTAAAACTCAGTCTGAGCTGTCTTAAAGATATAATCTCGAAGATTTTCATTTAAATAAATGTCTGTTAAGTCACTATCTATTGCCGAATGATGCAACACAATGGTTATAGAGCCTTTGGCCCACTGATGAAAGCGACTTTCCCATAAAAATCACAAGCAGCGCAGAGTTAAGCTTTTAACAAGGCTTTCAACGCAACAGACTTGCTCTTCAACTCACCTGTGTGTGAAGCAGCATACTGTTTTTTCCGGTGTCTGCTAGCGTTGTGAGTAAACAGTTATTATGGTCGAACAAACAAAGAAAAGGCTCGATGACTACAGACAAGGATACTGAAACTGAAACTGAAGTGATGTCCAAAAACACACCTGCAATTACTGATTATTGCCATAGGTGCTGTGAAAGACATCTTCGAGATTACAACTTTAAGTCAGTCTCTTTCTCGTCCTGACCTTCCCATAAAATCAAACATGTTTAATATTATCGGAGGTTTTTAGTCTTGGTTCATGCAAATAGTGAAGTTCAATGACGTGAACATTGTCACCAACCAATAGGTGGGCTCTCTCCAATACCAAACAGGAAGCAGCACACCTGGTAGATAGTGGAGGGGACTCCGGAAGGAGTGACGCAATAGTCGGGCGCTCGCTTGCTGTTAGGACATGGTGTTAGCGCCGTGGCAGTTAGCTCCGGTAAACCAGTGAAAGTTTGAAGTAGGGAGGAGGACAATGCCTCGCTAGCAGGCTGCTAGCTCGTAATGCTAACCTATGGAAGCAAATCTGTCTCACCAGATTTTGAAATATAAAGCCTTTGAATTTCTACCACTGAATTTTTTTTAATTGAAATTATGTATCTGAATTTTTTGCCTCTGAATTCAACTGTTCAAATTTTCAATAACTCATTTTAACTTTTATTTTTCAGTGCTCACAAATTCAGAATAAAAAATTAAAATAATATATATTCAAGTTGCTCAAATTCGATAGATGATCTGTAAAACATGGCAGAATCAGTGTAACTTGTATATCTCACATGTTTCATTTGTCCATTTTACTTGAGCAAACATGATATCTTTGGTTCTACACCAAACCTATTTGAGATCTGTGCCCATGATTAATTAACGCGATTGTTTTTCATTGTTTTCACAGCATATCAGAATACAATATACAACATATGGATTCTTGTTTTTTGTAAAGCTAGCCTAAATAACTAACTGCATGTCATTACTTCTTCATGTGTTGTGTATCCAAGAATATTTATTAACCATCAAGAAGTCTAGAATTGATAAGTAAAAATAAGCCATATGTACATGAATTGAAGTTTAATACTAAACCCCATATCGTGATTTGTGACATCATCACTAGCTGCTCCCCGTTAGTAAGTACAGTCAGCACCTGGCTGACTGTACAATATCAGACTACCCTGTCATCACAAACACAGCACAGAAAAAAATACGAAGGATATTACAAATCAGTAGCACAAAGATGAAGTTTTAAATGGCTAATCGTTACTAAACTTTTGTAAGCATAATATGAAGAGACTGGTTACAATTACATTATTTGCCATCCATTTGTGCTTTTATTAAATTGTTTTGGGTAAAGTGAAACAGAGAATTTGAACAACTTGTATATATATTATTTGAATTTTTTAAAACTTGAATTTTTGATTCTGAATTTGTGAGCATTGAAAAATAAAAGTGAAAATTAGTTATTGGAAATTTGAACAGTTGAATTCAGAGACAAAAAATTCAGATACATAATTTCAATAAAAAAAAATTCAGTGCTAGAAATTCAAAGGCTTTTAAATTTCAAAATCTGGTGATACAGATTTGCTTCCATACTAACACAGCTAACGTTACAGACTCAATCACCACAGATAACGCAAACCACTGCACATGTAGTGGATATTATACAAAGTATAAAGTTAAATACTCATGAATTTTATGTTATGTGCAATGTTATGTGCGTTCAGATTGGTCATTGTTTTATTGTTTTATTTCGACAAAACAAAAAGGGGGAGTTCTGTCACTTCTGTTACACAGCCTGCTGGGGGAGCTTTTGGTCTGTGCCTCAGTCATTAAATATACTGACTTCAGAGCTGAACAGTCACTGTTGTTTCTAACTCAAGTTATGTCTTCTCCTATTCAGGGGTGTAACATTTTGGAGGCACCACTGGGATGAGCGCGACATGGGCTAGGTTTTATCAAAAGTAACATCCAGTTGTCACTCAGCCCCTCAAATTATCCAGATCAAGAAAACCAGTGAAGTCAAGCAAAAGAGTAAAATGAGGAGCAGGCAAAATTATCTAAGGAAATTGAGGCCCTGTAATTTAAATTGTCACTGATGCAAAAACAAAATGACGGTGAAAATTTTGAAAATAGAGCACAGATAGCCACCACTACTACGATCCAGCATGGCTCTTCTGAACAACCAGAAGCCGCAGTGTTCACCTTCACAGTATCCAAATCAAGTGGAGGGGCCACAAAACAATGTTATTCACCACAAGTGCCACCGCAAGGACAGTGGTCTATGCCAGGTTATGGTAAGCTAGGCAACCATAGTCAGGCAGGAAAGACAATAAAATGAAACTCAATGTGCATCATGCAAAAAAGTGCTTTACTGTTCCTGCCAGGTTGAACTCTGAACGGTTCATAAAAATCACTGTGCACAAACCTTGTGTGAGACAATCCAAGCCAAGACACCAAAACAGAAGACACAAGTTAAAGTGGCCCCACTAATTGGAAAAAAAAAATCTAATTGACTGTTACATTCAAGGCAAAATGACTAGAGCTCCATTGGACTCTCTTGGGACTTGGACTTAAATTATGAATGGTCGTCAGAAGAGGACGAAGGGAGGGAAAGAAGCCTGGATACTACAGTGCAAAAATGAAGCTAACACCGTAAGGCAAACAACATGGGCTTTGAACTGCTTTTAGACTTGGCTAAGTCTCAAAAATATAAACATTGACATTCCATCCATTGAGGAGACCGAGCTGAGTACATTCTTGAGGCAGTTTTATGGATCCATCCGGACAACTAAAGGGGAGCTCTACAGCATCAGCAGCTACCTTGGGCTTCGGGCTGATTTAAACCGTTATATCAATGAGCCTCTGGTTAGACGTTCATGGAATTTAATGCAGGACCCGGAATTCACATCAGCTAACAATGTTTTCAAAAGTGTTGTAAAAGAGATTAGAAGGGCAGGGAAAGACAAAACAACACACCACCCCCTATTTCACCTGAAGACCAGCGCATCTTAAAATATTCTGCATCATTAAGTCCAGACAATCCAAAAAGTTTACTGAACAAGGTCTGGTCTGATATTCAGTTGCACTTTGGACACAGAGGCAAAGAGGGGAACCGGGATCTCAAACCTGACTCATTCATCCTAAAATGTGACGAGAGTGGCGCAAAGTATTTCACCATGACATTTAATGAAGAAACAAAAAATCATAAAGACCCACCGGAGAGAGACAGAGAGAATCGGAGGGGCGCTATGTTTGAAGAGCGAGGAAATCCTCTCTGCCCGGTAGCTTCTCTTGAAAAATACCTGAGCAAAATTCCACCTGGAGCCAAAGCCCTCTATCTGCAGCCCAGGAGAGTAACAGCTCCGACGTACAGCTTCTGATATACCGCCATTCCCCTAGGAGTAAACCAGCTGTCACAGATGTTACCCAGGGTGTGAAAACAGGCAGGGACACACACGTCTTACACCAACTAGAGCCACTGCCATACAGAAACTGTCTGATGCGGGACTCGAGGCAAGGAAGATCATGGCAGTGAGTGGGCATAGGTGAGATGCAAACATACAGAGACTATGATGTGAATTGTGATTTATAATGATCAGTCGTGGAACATAAAAAATATAAACAAAAAACTCGTTTGTCTTGAAGGTCTGAAAGCTCACTAAAGTTACTGGAGACTCCATGGAAAGCAGGAAATGATGGAGCAACGTACTGTCTGATCAAGCTGTTAACTCATCCGAATCACACATACCACCAAAGCGACTGTCAACAGACTCTTATTTCACTGGTTGCACTATAAATGGAAACATACAGATAAATGTACAAGATACAAAGTAGCTGCTGCAGTAACGCAGGCCTACCTAGCTTACACAAAGTAGCAAGCTACAGTAGTGTGGAGGGAAATGTTTATGTGTTGCTTGACAACAGTCAAGTCGAGGAACTATTTGTGTTGGCGGAGCCAAATGATTAAATGAACAAACAAATCATAATTTGTTGTCGCTTATTATTGTTAACTAATAAATGGCGCTTGTAGAACTGTTGTATAAAAGGTCGAGGTCATGCTGTTGTACTGAATATCAGCACGGCTGTGATTATCTTCGGCTTCGTGCTGATATTCAGTACAACAGCACTCCCTCTTGTGTGATATTGCCTAATTGCATGATATCATATCATTGTAAGTATGCCATATATCGGCTGGGCTGAAGCCACTTTCAAGTTAGCCTCAAATAGACCTCCAGCAGCAGAGGTTATTGTCCCCACACTCGTCATGTAGGGTGCCAGCCTGGCCTGACCCATAATAGGCTCCAATGTAATAGGACTCATTGTTGACTTGGAGTTAACAGTCTAACACAACTGACAAGCACCAGCTGATTCAGACTGTTATGGCAGCTTTTCCTGGTTTTGAGACAAATGATGTCCAAGCCTGTGTGGAACAAGTGAGTACCGAGCAGACATATGAGTACATGGTTAAAACTACAAAAGAGAAATGAAATGTACCTAACCACACTTCTGTAAAAGTAGAATGCCTTGAGCAGACATTCCCCTTCCAAGAAGACACCACGCTTATATTTGAGCCTGATGTAACCAAGCCTGGAAGTCAACAGCTGAAATCATTCTGTATGCAGACTAGACGATTGTTGTGTGAGTGGGAGACTGACACTGGATGATGATGGTACAACTTGTTCTTCCTGAAAAATATAGAGACACATTGCTAAAAGCATTACATAACGAGATGGGACATCAAGGAGTGGAGAGGACATCTGAAGTTTGGATTGCCCAAAGGTACAAATTTGAAAATCAGCTGTTTGCTCAGTTGGCAAAGAACTGTGGCATTGCAGGCTCAAGGACAACACCATATCACCAAGAGGGTAATGGTCAAGTTGAGCGTTTCAACAGGACGCTCCTGCAAATGATGAAAACACTCACAGAGAAGGAGAAAGCCAACTGGAAGGAGTCATTAGACAAGCTTATATATGCATACAACTGAAGAAACATACAACTACAAGAAGTGAGGTCACAGGGTTTTGAGTTCCTATTGATTTACTGTAATACATGAAAAATTGGAAAAATGGAATGCAAGAAGCATATGAGATTACCAGAGAGAATGCAAGGAGATCTGCAGAGAGAGGAAAAAGGAATTATGACAACAAAGTCAGGAGCTGTGTGTTGGAAGAGGGTGACCGCATCCTTGTCAGAAACATGACTCCCAGGGGTGAAACCGGCAAGCTCTGTAGTCACTGAGAAGACTGTATCTACAAACTGGTGCGTCAGGTAAACAAGGACCTTCCAATCTATGAAGTTGTACCTGAACAAGGGAAAGGGAGAGACAGCAGAATGTTGCACTGGAATCTCCTGCTTCCATGTAACCACTTACCCTTAGAGATTCCATTCAGAGTTGCTAAGCACTCAAAGAAAAAGAGCATCAGGAAAGACAAAGAAGAAAATAATGCAGCACAACCTGTGAGCAGCAGTGGCAATGAAGATGACTGGCATTGCTACTTGCCGGTACAACCCCTGCCAGCAATGCAGCCTCAGGCAGATGAAAACACAGACCCAACTGGAATGGAGTATGTTAACGATTCAATGAAGTCTGAGTCCAGGGAGGGATCAGCACCACAGAGGGATGAGAATCAAAGTGAATCACTCTCGCTGGACAAAGGGGCACACCAAATCAAGTGGAAACTGAGCACAAAAAGTCTTCACCTACAATAAACTGGGTAAACCAGTTTGTTACAGCATTGAACCACCAGCTCATCATACATCCTGGTACCAGCCTTTGCCATATGGACACGTACATCAGTGATCAAAAGGTAGAAACTACTACGGAAGCGGCTGCGTTGGCAGAGGGCTATGTCTTAACGCACAGGCGTAATTTTGCGGAATTACGCACTCGCAATACTGGGTTTGGGGAGAGTGCTGATGCAGGTGGTGTGTGTCACAAAAAAGGGCATTGGAAAGCTGAATGTTATGCTCTTAAGGCTAAGTCTAGACAGAATGGGGCTGCGGTACAGGCAAAAGGTGCTTGCCTAACTGTGTCTCTCTGGTGGGAAGTGAAGTGAAAGTGCCAGTTAAAATACTGCATGACACTGCTGCTTTTGATTCCTTCATCCAGACTTCAGTGTTGCCATTTTCAGAGGAAAGTGACACAGGGTGCTCTGTTCCTGTTTTGGGTAAAATTTTGCAGGTCCCACTGCACAATGTTATGCTGCCAATAGAGGGCATCACATTAATTTTGGGAAATGGCATGGCAGCAGGGCGAGTTTGGGCTGATGTTCTGCCGCCTCCTTTCGTTTCCTCAGTCCCGCTGGTGAGGAAGCAACCTGATGAAAACGAAGTGAACTTCCCAGAGGTTTTTGGGGCATGTGTGGTAACACACTCCATGACGCATGCCAATCTTGATTCTGTGTCTGGTTCTGAAAATTTTAAGTGTGACTCATCAGAGAAGACCTGAAGGCTGAACAGCAAGCTGATCCTTCTCTGAGAGGTTCGTTCAAGCAGATCCTTCCCGCGGAAGAGGTAAAAAATAACTCTTGGGGTTATTTTATGCACAATGCGCTGTTGGTCAGAAAATGGGTGCCTCACGGTGACAGTTTCATTGGGGACCCCATTATCCAAATTGGAGAGAGCACTTCAGTCCGAATTATTTGGTGTTTGGACATACAGTGCGCGGCCCGTTGACCCCGTTATATGATCAGTGGAAAGAAGCAGACCCCCCTAAGAACCCTCATTGATTATGTAAATGGTTTTTGGCACATGCTATATGCAGCTAGAGAGCTGGCAAAACAGAACGCGTCCTCTATACAGGGTAAAATGAAAAAACTGTTTGATCGACGTGCTGAGTGCCGTGTGTTTAGTGTGGGAGACCAGGTATTGGCCTGTTGCCTATTGCCGGCTCACCATTTCAAGCGAAGTTTACTGGCCCACGTAAGGTCCTGAAACAAATGTCTGAACACAATTACATCATATCCACTCCTGAGTGCGGAAAAAGCAACTCAACTTTGCCACGTGAATTTGTTAAAACCCTATTACTGTCATGCGTCTGGTCCATCCAATGCTGAAGCCCAGTCTCATCTGGAGCGCGCGCACCTGGCATGTTCTGTGGGGAGAGTGTCTGTGTTTTATGCCCCTCAGACCATGGCAGCTGGGATGGAAGATGGGTTACCTTGTCTTGATCCTCCTGTGTTGCAAGGCCGTTTAAAAAACTCTGAGTTACGGTGCAAATTACATGTTTACATTTATCAGAGTCAAAGCAGGCAGATTTATCTGAGCTCATCAGCGTTTTTCCTTGTTTGTTTGGGGATACTCCTAGACTGATAAGGTGGTCACTGTTGTTACAGTCCTATTGGCTGGATATTCGTCATATCAAGGGTTCGGACAATGTGGTGGCAGACACATTGTCCAGAGCCCCTTATCATTAACAGTAGCCTATTTGTAACAGTAACCTATGCATGTTATCTGCTTGTCTGCACCCTTGTTTCTCTCCTTTTCCCTCTTAATTTGCTTCCCACAGGTACCAGGTTGCTGAGAGAGGGGGGGGGCACGGTGGCAAGGTTGAAGCAGAGGTGGGTGGCATCAGGTTAGTTGTTTTTTTTTCCTTATTAAAATTGGATGGTGAAAGAGGTAAAATACATAAGCAAATTACTTGTTAAGGCCTGTCGGTCTTCAGATAGTTTAATGTATATTGTATTGTTGAGTTGGTTTTCATTCCGGGGTTGGGACCCATTTCCATGGAGGGGGGTGTGGCGGCCCTCTTGCTTTAGTAGGACCTGCTGTGTGTTTCCCCTTGTTTGCCTACCAGGGACCTGCAAGGGAACACAGACAGAGTCCATCAGTGCAACTGGGAGCACCTTGCCAGTCTCCCAGGGGCATTTAAGACCTGGCTGTTCCAGTTTGCGGGCTCTCTCTCTCCATTCTGCCAGAACCATGTTCTTGTTTGTTCGGCTATGACCACATTACTAGTTTAGGTTTCACACCATACAACACCCTGCATTCATCACGCGTCCACTCACTCATCTGCTGACACACTGATACCACTGATTAACATACCTTATAACTTTAGTGTGTTTTGCGTTATTGTTTGTTGAGTAATAAACTTGTACACCTTTTTGTTTAAACACGTGTACCTCCTGTTTTTTGTCATGGCTCACAAGCTGGGTCATGACACCAGATTTTCCAGCTGTGGTTGGCAGTCGTATTCTCTTCTATTATTTTTATAGTCTACCCAGTATATTCTCTACACAGTGTAATTGCTTATATTTAGCTTAAAATGTAGCGAGGTGTATGGATTAATAAATACTAAATGTGCCTCTTTTTTCTGATAAAAATGTACGTTCATAGGGAATTTGACTCCATCCCAGGCCACCCTGTCCACTCAAACCACTAATTTTGTAGGCTAACACTATTTGTTGATGTAATGGGTACAACAGTTTTCTTACATTTTCTTTGTGAGCAGCAAATGTTCATTCACCTGTTTCCGTACTTGTGTACACACATTCAGTGAAATTGACATAAGCTACAACACTCGTATAATACAAACGTTTATTCACGTGTGTCTGTAAAGCAAACGGCACAAAAGTGGCCAAATGATTGTGTGTGTACACTGATACACTGACTCAATTAAATTGAGCTTTAACTACATAACTAAGTAGTATACCAAAGTTTCAAAAAAAACACGCCACTGTACAAAAGTTTTGACTCAGTGTATGTGCACTTTCCCTTGCTTATGTGGCATGACCAAGTGCTGGCAAGTCCATAGTCTAGGTCTACTATTTGTTACTAGTTGAAACCAAGACTGTCTATATCTATATCTATCTTTATATACAGTCTGTGGTTGAAACATATTGCCTTTAATGTCATATGATCGCTATGTTGCACTCATTGTTATGATATAATTCCTCCACTTAGACATAAGACGTGCAAACTGTGTAGCCTTCGGGCCGTTGTGTCACACTGTTATTAGCTAATTAGCTAGCCATGCTGGGTACTGCTGACCTGGTCGCTTACTGGCGAACACATTGCTTATTTTGCAGCATTTTGCCTGCGTCTGTGGCCTTTGTCTTGTTTTATTCACTCCCTCTCTGCTCCACCTTTCCTTTTCTTCTGACTGTCCATTTCGCAGGGCAACTTGTCTAAAATGTTACTGGCAGAGAAGCAGGTAGACAGTTTCTGTGTGCGGTGCTGTCAACCAATCACGTCTCACAGATTGAGAAGTGTGGCTCATGAACGGGAGCTCTGGCCCGAGTGCACAAGCGTTGCGCCTGATATATGGAGATGTCCGTCAACTCATTCCTGCTCGCTGTATTATCGCTGGTCAAATTGACTGTTCACGGCAGGCCAAAACGACCCTCAGGCCACCGGGAAATGCCCCGGTGCTCCTGACGGGCTGTCTGCGAGTGCATACACACCAATTCTCACTCCCTCCTGGTGTTTCACGTGATATACAATGATAATTTTAAAAAAACAAAACATATTTGCAAGTTGCACTGTCTGTGATTTAATGGTAGCAGGCTGGAGCACTGCCTTACATGGATACTGATCACAAAACACACACCTATACATTTCATGGACTGTTTCCAGAACAGCAAACACACTCACTGACACATTTCATGGACCCTATTGTGAAAACAGAAAACACTCATTCACACATTTCATGGAGTCTTTTGAAAGAGTATATTCACAAACTCTCACTATTTCAAAGACTGTTTCCTGAACAGATTACACTCATACACACATTTGATGGACTGTTCAGAGAAGAGAGAATATTCATGCATATTTCATGGACTGTTTCAACAGCTGAGAATATTCACATATACATTGATGAACTGTTTGAGATGCTTAGTATGGGAGCCTACGATTTATGAACTGTTCAGAAAACAGTATATTGTAATGCACTATGTGAGAAAAGCTGGGTGTTCACACAGAAATTCATTACTAGTACTTAAAAAAATTTGTGTCACAGAATGTTATCGACTGTCAGAGTACTAATGTTTGTTTTTTTTTACAGCATATTCAGTCTGTTCAGTCAAACACTGTACTGAATCCACAAAGAATGAATTAAAAATTGTAGCTATTTTTTCTTTGTCTTCTACCACTTTTGACTGTTTATTACCCAGTTTTGAACTGATTTACCCTCCTTCTTTGTAATTTTATTAATATTTTCCCAAATTAATTTACTATTTCCCTTGGACTCATTGATTAGCTTAATAAAATAATCAGCTTTGGCTTGTCTTAGTTCTTTTACTACTTTGTTTTGTAATTCCTGAAATTTTGTGGTAATCCAGATTTAAGAGCTGCCTTCAATGCTAAGTCTCTCTGCTTCATTAACCTCCAAAGATGCTCGTTTAACCGTGGTAAATTATATTTTTTACGCAAGTGTGAGACCTTTTTTGCAAAATTCAAATTCTTTTAGTCTCACTGACTCTGGCCATCATAATATTAGATGCCTTTTCTGTGTCATCAGACTACAGAACGTCATTCCAGTCCAACTGCTTTAATTTATCTTCAAATGAACTGAATGAACTGATGAAATTAAGATGTACTTCTACACATTTAAAATGATCTCAAACATACAACTCCTCCTCTGCCTAATTTTCTATCTTTCCTAAAAACGTGATACCCAGGTATAGCAAAAGCAGTCTTTGGTGATGACTCAGTTAACCATGATTCCGAAAGGAAAATCAAGTTCGAATCAATCAGCAAACTTTCAAGCTGCTCAGTCTTCGACACAATGCTTCTGATGTTCAGATGTCTGTTAAACAGTCCTTTTGGTTTTATCTGTTTGTCCCATAAGACTTTAGCCTGGTTTACTGGTTGAAAACATTTAGATTTCCCTTTAACCGCTGTTCTATTGAATTGTTCTTTGTGTGTATAATCACTCGGGTTAAAGATTGCATTTTGCAGGGTTGCGTTAGAAATTACAAACCGGTTTTCACTTCCTTGGTGTAATTCAGTAGCGTTTAGAAGCTCAGGTGAATCTGACAGCGTCTTTCATTTGGCATTGCAAGCTGGCCCCGCATTAGAAGGTCAGTCTGGAGTATGGACGAAGAGATTTCGTTGTATATCCCACCCGGGCAAGAGTTGGCATATTGGCTATATGATATGGTATATTTCAGTCATTAAAAGTACTATGTGGAGTTTGTAACTGGTTATGATCTCAATTTAATACTGATGCCTCTATATGACTTACATAAGCAAATGAGACCAACAGCGAGAAGATTGGCCATTTCTATAAGTATCTAGTAGTTATTCTTAATGCCTGCCATTTTTTCGTGAAATCAGACGCAACGATTTATGGCACACAGACTATGTTTACATTTTTCCCAGCCAAAGTTTCGCAGTGAGTAGTACGTTAGCCAGTTAAAAGGAAGCAGGATTTTATTTTTGATGTTATATTCCTTGGTTATGGCTGATACTGGGGCAGGATACTGACACGAGGCGGTGGTGAAACACTACTGCTTTTGTCCACAGGGGCTGTCAAAATCAACACAAAATGAAAGTTCCTTGTAGTACTGACTTGAGAGCTGAACAGTCGCTGTTGTTTCTAACTCAAGTTATGTCTTCTCCTATTCAGGGGTGTAACACGCACACAAGGGCAGCTGTGGCCAAAAGCTGATTCTGTTTCTGCTTCAGTGTTCAACAGTTTTTCGTCTTATAAATTTCCACCAGGAGCAGGATGGGAGATAATCTCAAAAGGAATCTAGTTGTAGTCTTGCAAATAGTGACGCTGCAAGATCCCCAGTCTTTGCCAAATCTATAGTCTGTGACTAAAATGTCTTTAGATGTGAGAGGGTGTCAGACTTTAGTCTTTTCAAAGTCTTTTCAAAGTCTTCTAGTGTATGGTAGGCATCAGGCTGTCTTAGAACAAAGGTGCAGTGTCATGAAACATGTAGGAACAGAACGAAAGTCTGGATCCAAATATACTGCACATGACTGCAGCAGCATAAAAACACCCATCTTTACAAAGTATGTAACCTAACTCTTGTAAAATGCAACATAGAAAAATTCAATGCAATTTATTTCCAGAAATTATTTTGAGACATCTCATAGCTGGAGAGCTGTGACGTTCTATTATGCTAAGCGTGGAAATATTAAGATTTCATTTTCAGCGTTTTGTTTGTGACAGGCAGGTAGCAGAGAATAATTCTCCTTATTTCTGTTGTTGTGACTGCTGTGAGGAAAGTGACAGATTATATTTGGCAAGTTGCTAATAGAGTGCAGAGCACAGTTTCAGCAATGACAAGTGTCTCTATGCATTTGCAAAGGGACACACTTCCATTACAAACACAACATACCTGGCTTGTCAAGCAGCATAGAGGGAGCCTGGGAAACATAAACCTGCAATATGAAACTGTTCACATAAAAAACAATAAAAATAAAAACTTGAATCCAACTGATATATTTTGAAGTTGGGAAGGAAGGAATGTCTCAGTAGAGGAATCTTCCTTCCTTGGTTTTCCTGTCTTATTTGACAAATTATTTTTTGTTGTAGTGGTTAAGACCCCCCACCTGTCAAACCATTTTTACCCCTGCTGCCCAGGGAATTGAATTCCCCAGAAGCCTCTCTTCACACTCCCCAACTCAGATCTTCTTTACTCTTTCATACTGTTTCAGACATAAACGATACTGAGAAGACTGGACTTGCGTCTCTGTTTATGGTTTACTATGGTTGGCGTGGTTAGTGATAGCTGTGTCTAGCAAGCAGAACTGTACTCCCGTGGTAGGGGTGCTAATGACCAACCTCCCTAGACGGCAGGAAAGCTAACACAATTCGTTCTCTAGCCTACACTGCTCTAACTGGGATAGAAGGCCTGAACTTCAGGATTGATGAATGTCATGTGGCTAGCCAGAAGTTATCCACCAGGTGAGAGTAATATTTTGAAGACTGGAATATAAGCAAAGATAATTAAGTCCTGGTGCTTTTCTTAACTTCTCTCCTCTTGCAAACACAGGAGAAAACACCCCTACTCTAGAGAGGATGCAGACCTAAATCAGAGAAATGAACAATGACTCCTACTCTAGGCAGTATGAGGGTGATTTTATTTCCAAAACCCAAAAATAGGACAGGAATATTTCAACAATACACAAAATTATGTAGGCTTTCTCAGTCTCTTGTGATACACAGGTTGACAGACTTTAACCCTCCTTACACCTTTAATGCTCAGGTAACAGAAAATATATTAAAATAAAATACCTTGTTCACACTCAATTTCAGGATAAACTCAAATAGGAATATGGAGGTATTTATAGCAGTAGCTGACATGTTTCTACTGATAACCATACTCCTGTACAGAAAACAAAACTTAGACCCTTTGCAAAGGTTCCGACAGTAGTCACCAAGTCAGAGTCCTGGGTCGCGGGACTTTTATTAGCGGGTTGGGGTGGGTTCGGATTTGACTTGGAGATAAATGCAGTTAACAGGCTGGTTCCGGTACTGAGCTTGGGTTTGCAAAACTGGACCCATGCAGGACTCTGCACCAAGTTGCAGGTTTGCTCAAAGAACCTATGGCAAATGCACTTTACCTATGGAAAACACCCAACAGTAAACCAATTGAACATGGGAATGAAGAAAACTAACTCGACTAACCTAGAGGCTTGTAAGGGGTCTAATCCCTTTCACTAGTGGAATGCCCCTTTAACCTCTCTTCTACTTACTTATTGACCAGCCAAAACGGTACTTTGAAAGTCTTTTCCCACCAGACTTCAGTGCTAGATGCTGTTGAGGTTTTGTGGCAGGGAGACAGTCAAAGAGGAGGGCAAGCAGGGAAGCCTTGTCTCTGCAGGAGAGAGCAGGAGAATTCAAACTTGCCGCCAGTCACACTGCTTCCCAGTCATCCGGGGTAACTTCTTGAAGTATGAAGGGTGTAATCTCCATGCTGACAAACAAACAAAACCAGGAGCAACTCGCCCTAGCCTCGACTCACTTTACTGAACACTGCCTAGTTTTGGGACTTTCTCCACCTGGCTTATACAACGATACAGTCTTCTCAATTTCTGACGCAGATATAGCTTGGAAAGGTGTCTTGACGTAGCTCAATTAGTCCCGCAGATCTGCTCGTACTCCTGCACAGTTACGACTTTCAGCTACACTTTTCCAGTACACAACATCCACTAAAGCCGCAACTTCTTGCTCTTCTTCTCCTTTCATGACTCACATTTTTCTCCTCTGGACATTGATCTTTCCACTCCGCTGTCTCCTTTTCATCCCTTGTCCCAAAGCTTTTTCGCTCCCTCCTTTTTCCACACCTGCATGATCACTGCCCTGGTGGCCGCACACTGTTCATGCACTCAAGGCCTGAGCACTTAAAGGGTGAATCCATAACTCTTTTTTGCAGAGTGCCTATCTCTCTACGGTTCACCACATTCCCCCCCTCCAAACCCTGCCACATCACATACTCAACCCGCTGCACTGGGGCTCTGTACCTTTACAATGAAATGTCCAAAGGCTGAAAAACACAAAAATGTTAGGAGAAAGTAGTACAATACAATCCAATACAGCATAAATAAGAAACAAACTCACATTAGCCACTAAGCAGCATTTACCTACTGACAGAAGGTGCCCATGACCTACACTACTGGATATGTGGCAAGAGGAATCAGTCACACACCATACAGACACTGTTAGATGACCACGTACTGGACTAGACTGTCCACTGAGTGCAGAGGGACCAAACTAATATCAACGGGAGCATTACTGGGACTAGTAACTGTACTGAATTTCAAAATGTAAATGATATTATACCAAGATGGTGCCATGGATGGCTGCCTCAGTGTGTTGTTTTGTCTTGTTTTGTTTGTTAATTCAGTTTTCTGCTGTGGTACCCGGAGCTCTTTCACCAGAGAAGAGCTCATGAACATCAGGTAACAACACCAGCGAATTTATTTCCCACTTTTCTCTTGCTGTTGGTGGAATTATTGGACATTCTGGTCAAAAGTGCCCTCACCTTTGTACATTTTACAGCCCCTGTGAGTTTGTTTCATTCATTCTGGTCGGTGTTTACATTCCACCAGAGGCCAACGTGCAGGATGCATGCTCGCCGACCAGATACTGTGTGTGGAACGGACAAACCCGGACTCCCTAGTTATTGTCCTCGGTGAATTTAACAAAGATAACCTCAGTCACGAACTCTCCAAATACAGACAGTTTATTAAATGCCTGACCAGAAAGGAGAATATTCTGGATCATTGTTACACTACAGTAAGCAATGCCTATCATACCCTCCCCCGCGCTGCACTGGGACACCACGCCAGGGTCCACCTGATTCCTGCGTACAGACTGAAATTAAAGCTCTGTAAACCTGTTGTGAGGACATCAAAACAGTAGACAAGTGAAGCTATGGAGGACCTTCAGATGTGCTTGGACTGTACAGATCTGTTCAGAACTGCTACCAACAGTCTGGATGAGTACACGGAGGCTGTGACGTCATACATCAGCTTCATCACGCACCAGAGTTTCAACAATGACAAACCCTGGTTCTAAACTAAGCTCAGACACCTATGGTTGCAAAAGGAGGAAGCGTTCAGGAGTGGGGACAAGGACAAGCTTAAAGAGCCCAAGTACACGTTTAGCAAGGAGGTGAGAGAAGTTAAGTAACTGTAGTCTGAGAAACTACAACACCGGTTCTCAACTAACGACTCCTGCTCCGTCTGGAAGGGGTTCAGACAAATAACAAACTACAAGCCTAAAGCGCCTCACTCCATTAACTACCTACGCCTGGCCAATGACCTGAATGAGTTTTAATGTCACTTTGATACACAATGGGACACCATCCCCCGGGACTCCATCCATTAGCTCCAGCCCATCTGCTCCACCTCCCCCACCTCAGTAGGGGCCTGGGCCTCTCCACACCACAGTGACGTCCTTCTCCATCCTGGAGAGAGATGTTAACAGGCTTTTTAAGAGACAGAACCCCTGCAAAACAGCAGAACCAGACTCTGTCGCTCCATCCACCCTGAAGCACTGTGCTGATCAGCTGTCTCCATTGTTCGCATTTTCAGCACCTCACTGGATACATGCCATGTGCCAGCTTGCTTCAAGTTCTCCACCATCATCCCCGTCCCCAAAAAAACAAGGACCACAGGACTTAATTACTACAGACCCATCGCCCTGACCTCTGTGGTAATGAAGTCTTTTGAACCCACTCCTGGACCCCTGGATATTGCAATATTGCATCTGCGTCCTTTCCCCTCTACTCTTCTCCCTGGGTGGCTGTGGTTCAGAGGCGGCTGTAGAGGTAGAGGTCATTAATCCCCAGGTTGGCGGTTCGATCCCCGGCTCCTCCTGTCCATGTGTCCTTGAGCAAGACACTGAACCCTGAGTTGCTCCCGATAGGTCTACAGCTGTGCCGCCAATCGGCGTGTGAGTGTGTGTGTGAATGGGTGAATGAGAGGCAACATTATAAAGCGCTTTGTTTGGTAAGGTAGAAAAGTGCTATATAAATGCAGTGCATTTACCAAGATCCTGATGTTTGCGGATGACTCCACCCCCATTGGGCTCATCTCTGGTGGATGAGTCCACCTACAGGTGGGAGATTGACCATTTGGTGACCTGGTGCAGTCAGAACAACTTGGAGCTCAATGGTCTGAAGACAGTGGAGATGGTTGTGGATTACAGGAAGAACTCAGCCCCACTCACCCCCATCACCCTGTGTGACTCCCCAGTTGACACTGTGGAGTCCTTCCACTTCCTGGGGACCATCATAACCCAGGACCTCAAGTGGGAGCTCCCTCACTGTACTTCCTGCGGCAGCTGAAGAAGTTCAACCTTCCAAAGACAATGATGGTGCACGTCTACACTGCCATCACTGAGTCCATCCTCACCTCCTCCATCACCATCTAGTATGCTGCTGGCACTGTCAAGGAAAAGGACTGACTGCAGCGTATCATTCGCTCTGCTGAGAAGGTGATTGGCTGCAATCTACCATCCCTCCAGGACCTGCATGCCTCCAGGACCCTGAAGCGTGCCGACCCCTCCCACCCTGGACACAAACTGTTTGAGATACTCCTCTCTGGCAGAAGGTTGCCGTCCATCAAGACCAAAAGCTCACACCATAAGAACAGTTTCTTCCCAACTGCAGCTGGCCTCATCAACAAGACCAGTACAGTCTACATACCAAGAATAATTCCTTGCATGTGAAAACCTATTTGGCAATAAATCTGATTCTGATTCTGAATTTGTTGTACCATACAGAAAAAAGTAGCCTAATCAGATTACTGTTACACATTACTAAGTCTTGTGTTGCTGCCCAACACTGGAAGTATGTCTGTATTTACTGTGGCAGGTCTGGGCATGTGAATATTTCAAAATGCATGTGTGCTTGCTTTTTCCACATTAAATAATTGTGAATATCTGATTTCTACAGTATCTGCGCAAAAACGATGCACTGATGAGGCCAGGTGAGAGTGATGAGAGAGATACATTAAGTGTCATGTTAAATGTTAAACTGCTGAAACAAACAACTGGAGCAATGGCTGCTGCCACCTGCTGGCCCAGACAGAAAGTGACATGAAAACACCTGGTGTTTCAACACAAAGTAGGATTTTTATGTTGTCTTTCGGCATAAAATGTGTCCCAAACATTAAAAAAAAAATCACCACAAACGTGAGTCAGTTTGCTGAATTGATCATACCACAGTGGTACATTCCCCCATAGGTAAATGTGTAACTGATTAAATGTTTTAACCTGTGCTGTGTTGTTCCTCGTGATCAAATCAAATCAAAGGAAAAACCAGAATAAATGAGTGAAGAAACATAACGAATGCAGATGCTTCCACACAGGTGCACTGCATGGTACAATGAAGCAATTAACATCCAATCATGCTCTCTGGCATGTATAAAAATGCTGAGCAGACCCTGTTGATACTGATTTTGTATCAAGATGGCAAGAGGAAAATATCTTAGTACCAGGCTCATGCTGTCTGTAGACCAGATGGAGTCCATGTTCTGGACTGTACAGTTATCTAACTTTGGCTATTCCTCTTTGTTAACCAGCAGCAGCCTTTTGCTTTTGATTAAACTCTGACTAGAGTACAGTCGTCAGGTATGTATCCAAATGAGCAAAAAGTCGTCAAAAATACGTGATTTCCAGACATCCAGAAGATCTCCTCAGGGGAGCCAGAATGAAAGTTTTTTATATGTCTTTTCTTGACATTGTATAGACGTCAATGAAAATACGTGTTAAAGACGTAATTTTTGGACATCCATGAAAATACATGTTAAAGACCAAACAAATATCAAACTAGATGTAGTAGCCTATTTGGCCCAGTGATGGAAGAAGGAGACGTCGACTCAGAAATCTTGCTTTGTTTTATTGCTGTCACCAGTCAAGTGTAAAGTGCAGTTGTGCAAATATGAATTGTATAAAATATTGACAAAAAAGAAAATTAAATAAATAAATAAAAGTAAGTAAAAAAATCTTCAAATTATCATAAGGAAACTTATGTCACACAAACACAAGAAAAACGACCGACACCAGGCCCCAAACTATAGGTCTCTGACACTTGCTGCCTTTATAGGCCCAAGCTGTACTGCCACAATGAGCCTCTACTCCTTTGCTTTATACTGAAAGCCCCTCCTACAAGACAAACCACAGTTAATTGAAATCAATCAACCAACATATGC
Source organism: Oplegnathus fasciatus (assembly GCA_003416845.1). Classification (NCBI taxonomy): domain Eukaryota; kingdom Metazoa; phylum Chordata; class Actinopteri; order Centrarchiformes; family Oplegnathidae; genus Oplegnathus; species Oplegnathus fasciatus. The sequence continues at coordinate 142,864 of NTHP01000489.1, read as the reverse complement.
AGTTTTTATGTATAAAACCATTTCTGCGCACATCAACACATCGCTCAATCTGTCCTGACACAGAAATGCCATGATTGCATACTTATTTAGGGCCCCTAAACAACATTTCTGCAATATTAATAGAAACCACCCCTCTGTCCTGGCTTACACATGGTACATTCTGGGTCCCCTCCTCTACTACTGACATTTGACTCTCCCACTTCCGGTTTGACAGTCGGACCAGGAAGTTCTGATAACAGATGGATGAAAACCGACCAAAACCAAACCCAAGAATATTTCAATAAAGGACCTTGGAGTTAAACTGTGTGTTTCTTGATGGGTTTTGTTACCACTGGATGTGATTACTGTCAATATGCAGAGCACAGCAAGCTGAAATGATTTAACTGTTACCCAACGCTAGTTCACCATGCTAACGTGATTGCTAATGCTAATGCTAATGCTAACCTTACAGACAATGAGACATAATACTGGAACACTGGGGAAGTAGTGCAGCAATGGTGTTAGCATAGCACAACACAAGTAGCAACAATCCTATCAGCCAGCGATTTGTAATGGAATTGTATGCCCTTGGCTGCGTGTAAGAGCTGTGTGCAACCTGCTTAACAGAAGGCATGGGGTAACCCCATGACACTAGGTACTTAATCTTCGTCGGCATGAGGAGGAAACAAATTTAGCATTGTAGACAGGCCTATCGCTGTAACGTACGGGAAAAGGTCCGGTGTGAGGCTGGCCGGTGCCAAATAACAAGCTAGTGTTACAATTTTTCTTCGTTTTGAGGAACAATATTCGAATAATGATTTAGCTGGATGACCTGTGTTTTACAAAAGACTAACGAATGGTACAGTTTCGGGGAATCACTTATCACACTATTTCTTACTTCATAAAGTCCTTGATGAGGAGGGCGAGTGCAACGTTCACTGCATGCAAACAGCCTTCACTGATGCGGATAACCATATCCATTTGCCACAGGGCTGGAGAAAAACCATTTCATTCCTAGCTTGTTCGATCGATAAAAAGCTCAGTATCATGTCATAAGAGTTATCAGATGGGATAAAAGGATATCAGAATCTACCTGGTAACAAACAAGAACATGATTGCTCAACTACAAACATGCAGCCCAAAGTGCTTCAAATAGCAAAATTGAAGCAACACACACAGAAGAAAATACAGCAATAAAACAATAAAATGTTAAAAATCAATAAATAAAAGCCAATAGAATAAAATTAAATTAAATTAACACCAAGGATAAAAATAATATAAAAAGTCTTTAATTTCTTTTTAAAAATACAAAGAGAGCATGCCATTCTAATATCCAGAGGCAGTGAGGTTAGAAATGAGTAGCGAGTTTAAGGCTGCTTCGTGGAGTTAAAGGTTTTTGTGATAGAGGCCAAATAAGTATTTTTCTCAACGTCCAGTGACATACAGAATCAGTTGACACATGACCCTATTTAGTGAGTCGGTCAGCCTGTCACTCCACCTCTGGTTGGGCATATACCCAACGTGGCATAATTGTTTTTGGTCTTTTTGCAATCTAATTTATCAACTACTTCTGTCCATCAGCGGACGTCCAGATTATGGCCTGTCAGAACGTCTATTCTCAATTAGTTCTGTTAGTCATTGGACGCCAGTCTGATGGTGATATGTCTGTGGGATGGACAGCGCCCTCTGGTGGTACAAGTGGACTCCTGTCCGAGTTGTGTTTTTTTTCCCACATTTTCTGACTTCATCTAATGCATACACACTGTACCCACATCTTTTATGTTTGACACCCCCAAAACCTACTTATCATGTTGTAAGAAAAAACATGATTTTATGATCCAATCTAAGATTAAGTGGATATTAAAAAGATTTTTGTAGTATTACATTTTTGTAGAATTAAATTAAACGTAACTGTGAAATAATCAGACTGTGGAATCATTTAACAAAAATGGCAGAGGACAGAATAAATAAGAAGGTTTTTATGTGGAGTAAATCACATAATTCTCCATGGTCAAAACAAACTATTATTAAACTATCCACAGGAATAATTTGTGTTGTAATGTTAACTCTATAAAAGGTAAGCTTTATTTAAAGTTTTAAGAAAAATTGTTTGAAAATATCTTGTCAAATCTTAAATTATAATGTATGCATGTAAAACAAAAGTTTGGCCCTGAATTATATGTTATATTTCGTTTATCAAGGAGTCAGATATCTTTAATTGCACAGTTGATAACTGGTATTCTCCCTCTAGTCATTGAAGTTGGTAGATTCAAAAATGTTCAGGAGGTAAACTGATTGTGAGAGGTGTGATTTGAGTCCCATCTTCTTTTGTATTATCAAATTATGATGATTTAAGAGAGCTAATTTCCCATGAAATGGCTCAACAAAAATTAAATATTCTGGTGTTGAGATCATCAAAAATATTCTATTTCTTAATATTCTTATATTTCTTTTTTGTAATCACTTCGATGTACACTTTCATCATGAGATTCCACTCAAAACATAAGCTACAATACACAACATACTACACATTCTATGATCAAAAATGAGCATGCAGATGAAAAAACATTTCTTTTAAAACAAATGGAATGGTTGTTTAATTTTGATGTGTTTGTTTGAGTTTGCTAACTTCGTCTCAAAAGCATGGAAAAGAATGCAAGAAGGATTATGTAATTAGCATTTACTTTGTTTTCGCCAATATTATATGGTAAATGTTTTTTAGTGATGAAAATGAAGGTCAGAAAATTTGATTGTGAAAGTTGTTTGTCTTTTTTTTTATTGTTGGAAACTGTATAAACAGCACTATAGATCTGGGTTAGATGAGTTTACGGTGTCTTTTAAGCCCATGCTGGCTGAACATAGTTACATGCATGACACGATGATAAAAATGTCATTAATCCACTCTCTACTATTTATTGGTGTCTTACTGTAGGCATCAATCAGAACTGCCTGAAGTTTGATCATACATCACATCTACAGCTATAAAACTATAGCTGAAACTCACCAAAGTGCAAGTTTAAATTTGGAAACTGCTGCCCTATTAATTTTCCAGACTCCCAGCCAGGTGAAGGTTACACTGTGAGTGGCAACAAGCAGAGGAGAGCAGCCTGGATGTGTTTTTCCCCCCAAAAAACCCAACTTCTTCCAGCTCCTGAGGAATCCCAAAATGCTCCCAGGACATCTGGGAGTTGTAATCCCTCCAGCATGTTCTGTGTCTGCTCAGGGGTCTTTTCACAGTTGGACAGGATCAGAACACCTCCAAGTATTGACACGAGGGCCATCCTTTCTATTCTTACCAGTTGCTTGAACCACTTCAACTAACTTTTGCACTCTCAAAAAAAGGATAGGAGTTCTTCCTTTTAGAGAACAAAAACTTGTGCACATGGGTGGTACCGTAACTATCCAAATTGTCAAGTCATGTTACTAATAATACGGAGCGTTGGCACAGACCTCTCCAGTCGCCTCTCTGTCAGCGTTAACGTTTTTTTATGAGTATTGTTGTGCTTTTTTGTGAGTGGTGGTGGACAGTGATGGCATATAACTGCAAGTCGCTCGTCAAGATTAGGAAATGGTCAACTTATGGCTTTTTGGACTCTCCTCCTGCCGGCTCTGCTGCCTGGCCGGTCAAGGTTTTCAAATGTTAACATCGGAGTAAACATTGAGGAAAAGGTGGAGGGGACAAACACCAGCTACGACCTTATTCTATTAGCATCCTGCTAGCCAGTGTACAGGCATTGGACAATAAACTGGATGGCCTCCGTGCCCGCATCAGTTTCCAATGGGATATCAGGAACTGTAATGTCCTTTGTTTCAGCGAAACTTGGCTAAATCCTGGAATACCAGACAGCACCATTCAACCAGGGTAGGACATTGAGTGTTTCTGTCCACGGACATCAACCTGTCGGGCACGGTGGACTGGGTGATGATGCAGTCCTGCTTCAGCTGTTCCTTTGTTGTGGAGCTGGAGAAGCGGCGGTTCTTCGCCATCGTGCAGCTCAACGGGACTCGCAGGCAAACCAAGAACTTAGCCTACTGGCTGGAGCTCAACAGGCACCAGCGCTGCCTGACCTGAGAGGCCACACCACGCTCCATCCACGAGGGCATCTCCACAGCCATCAGGAACAGTGACTAGCCTGGTGTTCGTTTTCTCCCTGCAGAGAAGGAAGATACCAGATACACCAGGCCAGCACTGAGAAGCTCAGGAAGAGCTTCTACCCTCAGGCCACTTGGATCCTGATTGAGGACACTGCCTAAGATTGCCCTGGGACTGTTTTTACTTACTTTATTATTCAAGTTGCTACTATGGTTAACATTACTGTTTATTGCGTATTTCTATTCTTTGTACTTTTTCTATTTTACACTTATTTTTGTTGCAAAGTTGGAGGAGCTAATGATGATACATTTTACTATGATTATATGGTCATATGTGACAACTTGAACTTGAACAAGTAAAGTATGTCTTGCAAGACAGTTTTGTACACGCACCATTTGTACCATTAGTACAAAAATTTAGATCTCTGATATGTCTGTTTTTGACTCTGTGTCACTTTGGAGGAACATTGGCTTAAATCAGAGCTCAAATTTTTGCCTCACATTTTCTGCATCCTATCATGCAGCATTAGCCCAGCAAACCCAGAGAGCTACCCCAATTCAAGCTTGAATTCACAGTTTAATTTTTTATGTTACCACCCAAAGCTTGTGACCAGGGGAGTCCTATTTTTCGGGGGTATATTATATTTTCGGGGTATACTGTATAGGCGTATTCATGTATGCACATGCATACATGAATACGCCGGCCTACATGCAAAAATATACTATGAATACATGTCATTCATACAGAGAATACTTAGGGACAACATAAGGAACAGTATTCACCATTGCAATGTTTTTTTTAATTGCTCACCGCAGAGAAACAATGAAAATGCCAATACACAGTGGAAAGGCAATGGTTTGCGTTACTTTGTTAAACAGATGAGACTTAGGCATCCCATGACAATTATGAACATGTCCACGGCCTCAAATGTCGGAAAACATTGCAAGATAACTTTTCCGACAGCTACTCTAAACACAACAGTTGAATACGTCCCCATGCATGGATGGCTACAGCAGGAATAGACAGCATTGTGTTTATTAGACACAAATTATCTGAAATTATTTTGTAAATACACACACATGTGCTATTTATTTCAGGAATCTAAATATACAGGAAAATATACATTTATACATTATCTGGGATGCTTATGACACTGCTTGTGAGTTGAAGGTCAGAATGATCAAGATGAGAAGAAGATCTGAAAATACCCATACATTATTGGAGCTATAGAAATAGTTTGACATTGTGGGAAATATGCTCATTCACTTTCTTGCTTAGAGTTAGATGAGAAAATTGATACCTCTCTCATGTCTGTCTGTTAATTATGAAGCTAGAGCCAGCAGGCGATTAGCTTAGCTTAGCGTAAAGAGGTAAACAGGTCTAAAATCCCTAAAAGTTATTCTGTTGTAAAATACTGTACCTGTTTCCTAGTTATTTTATACTTTTGTAATACCTGTTCCATTTAATTTATATACTCTTCTGAAGACGTTTTTCAATTGAGAGCTTAGAAACTATCAGTTTGTAATCAGTCCATCCTTTGTGGTCACTTCTTCCCTTTTGGATGTACAAAGAAATCAATATTTCTTCTACTCTAATTACCCTGGCATTTGAAATGCCTCAACCTCAGCTAAGTTGAGTGCTGAGGGATTGCTTGGGCCACATGAGTGCCACATGAGTGAAGTTGTATACTTTGGGTCCTATTCAAGTGGTTTCACTGTGGTTAGACAGCCCATTTGCAATATATTCAGTGCAGTGTTACCCCCCAGCTGGACTGAAGCAGAAGAAGCTGAAGCTTTATGGATGAAATGCTAAGGCATTCCACTGCCATGGGCTCCTCCAAACTTGTGAAAGGTACAAGTTCTGCGATAATTTGCAGTGTCAGTGTGGATAATGGCCTGGGCAGTCATCATGCATGCCTCACTGCGCAGCTTGTACTTCACTCTGGATGCACTGAGACATGTGCAGAAAAATCACAGGCCTAGTCGGCATATTTTAATCTCTCCAAACTTGATTAGAACAATTTAATGACAAGCTCTATGTCCTGCCATTGATGTGGCATTATAGAAAGTGCCCAGGACATGATTGCTGAGACTTGGGCTCTCATTAAAGCCAGTGTGCCAAACCTTTAGCTAAGATGTAGCTTGTGGAAGTACTTAGGCTGTGTAAGGGCTACTCCCCTCTGAAGACCACCAAAACATTGCTGGAGAACAGCAATTACTGCAAAATAGATAATCAAAGCTATGTGGGGTAGCACAAATTTACTCGATCTGATATCTTTGCCCTTAAGATTCCTAGTGTCATGAGGTCACAAATCAGCACATGCGATAGAACTAAAGATCACAGTGGATAGTGTTTTCTCCATTTTTCCCTTTTGGTTGTGTAACCCACCTAGGGTTCACAGAGAACTCAATATATTTAGGACTAGTATCTAAGTCTGTAAGAGAGGTTGAAGAGAGAATGACATACACAATAAGCAACTGGAGCCAGGGGGTACTTTCAACTTAAAATATATCAAGACTTAAAGATATTATTAAAGAGTAAAGTTTCCTCTCTAAACCGACATTTTCTTGTGAATTAACTGGTGGATACCATAATTAATGCACTCAGTGCAACAATAAACTGTGTTAACAGTCCTTCACAGTTTGAACACATAGCATAAATCCCATGAAAATGGTTACTTAACACAATTCAGTTGCAATAGAAGAAAATGTCTCTGAAGTGTAACAGAGTTCAGGATTCCTTTGGTTCGTTCCTCTAAGTTCAACTTTGTTCCTTTGTTGTGGTCAGTTCAGCTAACTTCAGTCAGATAGGGCGGTGTTCAAGTCACTTTCAGTTCCAAAGTGCTCTTAGGTTTGTCAAGAAAAGTCAAGAAGTAAGATGTGGGGCTTTAACAGTCCTACCACATTGGTGTACTCAGGTGATTGGACTGAAGAAAGGAGTGGTCCTTGGGGCAAAAAGGTGATCTCGGTTCAACTCCTCATAGTAAGGAGGTGATGGGGTTCGATGGTGGCTCGCCATCTCCTTCATCAAGGAGAATCCAAAATCCAAAATCTAAGGGCATTTCCAGGGAATCTCAAAACCTAGCCAAGACATTGCCAAAAGTGGTTAACTCCTGGTGCACAGGTCCTTAGTTCACCTCTTTCACTTCACATAAGAGTCATCTCAAGGTATGCTTAGCATCCATAACAAAGTTATCCACTACCACTTGTTTTAGTTGAACTAGTGTCTAACTCAATTAGCACTAAGTTGGCTCGTAGTGTTTCCTTTACTCTTATTTCACCTCTCCAATACTCGTATTTCACCTATCCAATCGGAAGTCAACATTGCCTGATTTAAAGCAACTCTGTGGAAGTTTTCATTTTGTGTTGATATTGTCGGTCCCTGTGGACAAAGGCAGTAGTGTTTCACCTGAAGTTAGGTTACATGCTCCCTCTGTTTCACTCCCCGCCGCGAGGAGAATACTTCCCCGGGAGGAGAGCGGGCGGCAGCTCCGGAGACAGACCTTCAGTTAGTGGCTGAAGCAACTCGAATTCAGCCAGAGCAAACCCCAGCGCCGTTTCATCGGATTTTGCAGAAAAATCCGATCCAGTGGCAGGCATTAAGAATAACTATTAGAAACTAATAGAAATAGCTAATCTTCTCGCTGTTGGTCTCGTTTGCTTATGTAGGTCATATAGAGGCATCGGTATTAAATTGAGACTGTTTCATAACCAGTTAAAAACTCCATACAGTGCTTTTAAATTATTTTGGGGTTTTTTCTTTTGTCAAGGAGACAAGTGTGTCAGGTTGAAATTTAATATTCCATGTCCTGCTTTGTTCACTTTTCCAAATGGCTCCAATAAACCTTCTTGAGTCACCTCTTGCATTTAATAAAGGACATTTTCCTCTGCCACCTTTGTACATCTAGTCTAGTCGTCTAGTCACATGTTAACAATAAATATGCAGTCTGTGTTCTCACTAAACACCTTGAGTAGTGATTCAAGTCTTGATGGGAGTTGACTTTTGGCCCTAATCTACAGAGGCCACAAATGGTCACCAAATGGTTTGATGACCATGACAACAAAACAAAGAAACATAAGGCACCTCAGATTTTGACCCAGCTAAATGCTTCAGAGACAGTTCAGAGAGTCTGGTGTGCCCTGTGAGAGACAGTGTTTTCCACCATCATCAACAAAACATCAGATGATGTCATGGTTAACTGAGTTTCAGACACATATTGAAGGTGTTTTGGCATCTTTTGATAGTACAACACCCTATTAAAGACATGTAATGCTAGTCAGTTTTATTTTGGCAGTCTGTAAGTTATAAACACACATTTACGAAGCCTTCTAGAGAAAGTCTTTAAGCATTATTAGCAATAGCGTCCAAGGTGCTGTTTGCTTAATTTCTTCTGCTGCAGTGTTTAACATGTACTATTACACCTATTACACCCATAACTGCTGAAAGGAAACAAGTACACACACACACACACACACACACACACACACACACACGATTCATGCTTTCCATGGTGCAAGTAATAGTTCAATAAAAGTGTTTTCACAGTCCAGTAATCTCCTATAGGGTGACTAAACAGCCTCATCAGATGAAACAGAGGGAGGGAAAAGAGATCAAATGTCACAGCAGTGTTTGGCAGAGTAGTGGTTCTTGGTAGGTAACTTGGTAGTCGGGACCCCAACAAAGGGTTGCAAGATAAATCTCAGGGGTCACAAGATGAAAAAACAAACTTCTGCTCTGCAAAATTATGTTTATTTTTCAGACTTTTCTCTAATCTTTGGTTCTTTCTTATTACATACTGTATAGTTTTACCTCTTCATGCCTTTGAATTATGCAAATCAAAAAATCTGAGAAGTGAAGCGTTAAATTGTGGAAAAGGAGAACACTGGTATCAGATCAGTACTACATATCGGCAGATACACAGAGTTTAGGTATCAGGATTGGTATCAGGAAAGAAAATCGCTGCATCCCTAGGAAAATCACTCTGAAATCTGAAAATCACTGATTGAACTGCTGTATACAGTATGTACATTGCTTCATATTAATGTAACAACAAAAATTATTGGGAACCACTGAGCAAGAGAATGCCCTTAGTTGCTCTGGACATGATATGTATAAATTAAATAAATTATACAATGATAAATGATGTTATATCAGACGCGTTAGGCTCATGTTACTTAAAATAAGTCTCAATCTAAATTACCACAATAGAATGATAATAAATAGTGCATAAATAGTTAACAGTACAATTGCAAAATATTATATTGACCGGAAATGTAGTATCTTAATCCATATGCCTCTATCCTTTATTTTCCTGATGGGAAACCATGTTTAAAAATGTATAGGTTAATGTACTGGTTAATATATTTAAAACAATGTCAGTGAAGTAAACATAGGTGTGTTCAGTGGATGTATGGTTTTTTGATTAACTAAGTAAAGGTCTATAAATAAGGACCTCAGCCCATGTTCTTTGTCAATCATGGCGTGTCCTTTCATTGAGGAGGTGGTGGATGAGGGAGCTGTTATAGTACACAGGGCATTTCAACGAGAGCATACTTTCCGGGACAGGCCAGACCCTTTGGCTTGACAACTATCTGTATGAGCAGTACAGGTTCTCGAGAGAAGGGATGCATATATTTGTACATTACTCAGGCCACACATTGTGAATAGCACACGCTGCAATAAAGCGCTCATAGTCCCACAGACTGTGTGCATTGCACTTCGCTTTTTTTTTGCCAGTGGCACATTTCTGTACAAAGTTGGAGATGCAGAGAATATTGGCAAATCACTGGTTTGCTGCTCTGTACGAGTGGTGTACCTGTCTTTAAAAAGACTGCTCAATGTGTTCATCACCTTCCCCGGCCACAGAGGAATTCGTACCATTAAAGATGCCTTTTATGGAATCGCAGGTAAGTTCAAGCATTAGTTGTGTGAAATACTTTTGAGTGTTAATGTTAGAGGTGACAATGGGAGACTTACCCCCTTTACTTACCTTTTATAGCTTTCCCAAACATCAGGGCTCTGGACTGCACCCACGTGTATAAAGCGTCCGTCTGGTCCGCATGAGGCAGACTTTGTCAATAGGAAATCATTGCACAGTATCAATGTGCAGGTACGGTCCCACTGTGATAATGGTCTTGTAGGCCACTACTGAAGAATAGATTGCGCTTTACAATAAGCTGGGCACCAGTGTTCTGTTCCAAGTGTTCAGTAGCTACAAATTACAGTGATCTAAACATCTTTTCACAGCATAGGCCTAATTCAACAGAGTTTTCGTCACAATTTGTAAAGTAGTTACCCACATCCCCCTTTTTAGATACGTTTATATTATGGAATGTTATATTATTCCAGTCTAGTGACCTACATTTTCCATTCTTTCAGATGATCTGTGATGCAGACTGTGTCATCACTAACGTGGAGGCAAAATGTCCTGGCTCAGTTCATGACTCCAGAATCTTTCAGGCCTCTTCTCTTTCCCAGTAACTGTCACCATGTAGGCTATTCACTAAATATATGGCAATGTAAAATAGTACAGCTTTAAAAAAAACTGACACGATCAATTTGTCATTACAAAAAAAATAGTCAGATTAATTACTTTATTCTATCCAGGCGAATTCTCAGGGGTTTTGCTGGGAGACAAGGGATATGCCTGCCTGTCACATCTCTTGACTCCTTATCAGGAGCCCCAGACAGAGGCACAGTGCAACTACAACGTTGCCCATGCACACATGAAGGCTTGTATAGCGATGGCGTTTGGGCTCATCATATTGAGGTTCCAGTGCCTGAACCAACTCCGAGTGACGCCACAAAGGGCACGTGTGTTGTGCTTCACAACATTGCCTGCCTGAGGAGAGAGAGGCCGCCAAGGATGGTTGTAGAGGAGGACTGGGGCAATGAGGCAATTTTCAATGACAATGAAACGGGCAGGGTTATACGAGACAGTTATGCAAATAGTTATTTTGGTTAGCATTATATTCCAATCCTTATGTTAAGGCTTTAATCTGTTTTTTGTAGCTTTCATTCCCCCCC
>NTHP01000489.1:104639-131759 GCA_003416845.1 Oplegnathus fasciatus | reverse complement strand
ACTTTCCCTGCAATTTCATTTAATTATACAACACAGACAAGTCACATAATTTGTACATTTTATTTCAAGTTGAGGCTGCCTGGGAGAAAGCATACAATTAAATAGTGTAAAAAAACAACAACAATAGGTCATGTGTCATTGTCTTGATTATGGCAGTTCTACTTGCATCTTTCTCCAGCTGTTGGATTCCCAGTTCCATCTTCCTCATCTTCAGTTGTTTGTATTGGATGTCTACATCCAGTGCATCCATTTGCTTAAGGAGGCAGCGCTTGTACACAGTCTTTATGTTTTCTGCATTCTGTAGGAACAGAAAGTCTAATTATTTTTTGGAATGCTCTTGGCATTGTGTCGTATTCATTAGTTAATACTCACTTTGTCACCTGTGGTCTCAGTCTGAGAGGGTGCTGGTAGGGTCTCAGTGTCCTGCAGCCAATAATTGTTTAAAACAAACAAAAAAAAACACTACAAACACCTAACCACACAAGTAGGGCTTTAAGTGTAGGCTATAATGTGCAGTCATTGCTTACCTCAGGCCTCCTTGAGGATACGGACACAGTATCCTCATCCTCCTCCCTTGTGGATGGGCCCTCACCCTGAAACCATTAATCAAACTGTTTAATGACCACCATTTAACATGGACACTAAACCAGTGCTTTAAACTATCTCATACTCACTGGGTCCTGCATGATGGTCAAGAACATGCAAATAGATACTGTATATCAACCTTTTATGTAGTCACTCCTTGTACTAGGAGGCATGGCTTCAGATGCTGTTCCCCCCTCTATTCCCTCAATGACTGGCCTCCCCTTGTTCAGTTCCAAGGCCAGCTCCTCTACAGGAGTAAAGGGTGCTGGTGGTGGCCCTCCCACAGTGCCAGCAGCATCACTCTTCTTTTTGGCAGCTGCAATTATTAAGCATCATGAGACTGGACAGTTCTAGCACCAAGGTGATTATGCTTAAGTGCTTATATAGCTTACAGGCATACTTACCATTCTGAACAATATTTTTGTATTTAATTTTCATCTGCTGCCACGTCATTTTCTGCCCACTCAAGTTGCTGCTGTTTAAAAGTGCCCCCCCATAAAAAAGTTTAATTTATTAAAATCATTCATCAAATATACACAACATATGCGTATACAGTATATTAAACAAGTTAACATGTATACATTTGCAGCCTTGAGGTTTAATATCTGTGTATTCTTGTATAAGATATTTTAATGACCTACAGGTTTTGAATGTATTGTGCCCAAGATTTAATTAGGTTGTATCAAAATATTTTATTACACTTTAACTTAGTTGCTACTTACGCATTCAACTGATCAGCAATTTCTTGCCAGCCTCTCTTTCTGGTTTTGTTCAATGCAGCTGTATTTCCTTTTGTTGCTATTAAATGTTTCACTTCTTCATACGTTTCTAACAGTAAGCGCTGCTCTGCTGCCTTGAACATCGCTGCTCTCTCCTTGTTATTTGTCATGGTGCATCAGTTTGATCCATGTTCGACCTCTGGGGCTGCTTAAGAACAGTGTGCACACGCAATTATCTCGACTACTTGAACCTGTGTCGAAATAGTCTGATTGCATGAGCTTGAATTGACCTTTATAGAACCGCTTTAGCCTCGACTGATTTGTTAGGTTCATTCAAGTCAGTTGTTGGATTTAAATCCCCGCTTTTCTTAGCGTGCTTTATGGAACAACTCTCAGGAAAATGTCTCTTCATTTTGTGCAGCATGTTTTAGGGCCCTATTTATGGAGGTATTATTGGAGCAAAACAACAGAGCACCTGTGACAGTGGAATTTGCAGTTGTAGAAAATAGTCACACATGTGTATCAGTAAATTTGAAGTCACAGAGGAAAATGCTTCAGGAAAATGCTTTTTTTTCTCTCCCACAAACACAACATAACAGTTACACCTTCTCAAATTCTTCATTGCAGGTGCACAAATCCTTTTCTACAAATCACAAATTAAGAAACTCACACGCTCATATTTTTGCTAAAGTTGCTGCAGTGAATATGGTGCAAAACACATTCACACACCCGTATCAAAAAATGTGAAGTCATGCAATGAGAGTTGCACACCTGTAGAATATTTTCTCACAATACATTTTTCTTGGATATTTTTCTAGCACAAACAAGTCAATAAATACAACTGTTTGAATCTGCTGCTCAAATGCTGTTTTTCGTTCACAAATGACAAGGGACCAAATACTTGGCGGAAGCTAGCTCTACAGATACACAAATCACTTTTGCTCCACATTTCACTGAGATACTTTGTGGTCACAAACCTGCTCACTGTACGTGACAAGGAGGGGAAACCAGTCAAGTTTAAGTGCCAATTAGTAAGTGTGATATAGCTTTAGGAGATTTACATGACACAGCTTTGTAGATTTTTTACGCCCAGGAGTTTCAAATAGTTCAACTCAGAGACTTGCCGCACCACAGAGAAAGGACCACTGTACTTTGCCTGGAAAGGCGAAGTGACCAGGGGCAGAAGGATATGAACGTGGTCGCCTAGACTAAACTGACGAACCTCAGCCATGCTGTCGATTTATGTTTTACATGCAGCTGTTTAAGCACCTGAGCAAACAGATGAGATGTGAAGTTGGAACCTTGGTCTGACTGTATCACTTTAGGGATACCAAATACAGAGATGAACTGGGTCAATGCTCTGACCACTGCCTTGGCTGTAATAGTGCGGAGAAGATAAGCCGCAGGATAGCTCGTAACCTGACACATTACAGTCAACAAGTACGAGTGTCTGGACTTGGACTGGGACGAGGGACCCACACAGTCGATGATCAAGTGTTCAAAAGGCTGTCCAATTGCAGGGATTGGATGCAATGGAGCAGGTTTAACAACTTGATTAGGCTTGTCAGTGATCTGACAAGTATGGCATGTTTTGATGGAGAGAGTAATGTCTCGCTTTAAGCGTGGCCAGAAGAAATATTGCAGTATATGATGTTAGGTTTTATGGACACCAAGATGACCTGCCACATCACCATGGGACGCATGGAGTACTTTACTCTACTACTTTACTAAATTAGCTCTCATACAAACTGTTCACCATGGGGCATCCACTTTCTAACCAGTAACCCACCTAGGACGAAATAACACTGAGCATTATTTCTCACCACTGTCGCTGGCACAACTCTGTCAAATAGCTCAGTTAAGGAAGAATCTGCCTTTTGCTCTGCCACTAATTCAGCCTGAGAACCTGCTAGCTGGTCAACTGGCTACATTGGCAGCTATGTCAAAAACAGCAACGCTCTTACAAGAAAACCCAAATCAATAGCTACTAGCTCTGACACAGGAGGAAGCTACACCCCAACCAATACCAGGCCATCTTACCAATAAGGCTAAACTAGACTAAAGCTAGTTTACTCCTGACAAGCGTAGCGATCGATTGTCGATCCCGGACAAGCCCCCACTTGTCACAAACCGGCTCAATGTATGTGACAAGGAGGGGAGACCAGTCAAGTTTAAGTGCCAATTAAGTATTTTATTAGAAATTAAGAAACATAAGTATTTACAAAAGAGCATGGGGTGTGGAGAGTAAATTCATCAGTCATGAGTGGAATGTATGGATGAGTGAGGAATGTGTATGTGCAAGTGTTGCTGTTGTTGTAATATTGACATTTCTTACCAAATTTAATTGGCATTCAATTGGTATTGAAAATGGCTCAGCACACCATCTACTGTTTTAAATCAACCCTAAACCTTGACCTTAAAGGCCAATGCTGACATAGAGTTGACCAGTTGGGACTTATCTATGTCACGAAATTTATATAAATAAAGAGTGTTAACGCCCTCTAATCAGAGGATGTCAAGCCAGGGGATGTCACTGAGCAACTCCTACCTCACACATCATCCCATGTCCCCCTCCTTTTAGGCCATAACTGTGTTTTCAGTTGTCCTCAAACTTGATATATTTGTCGTCATCCTCCATTGGTAATGTGTTCGCGGGGGCTTCAGTGGCATCTCCCACTCCCGTTGCCCGGCCTGGGTGGCTTGTCTGCCGGTGTGAGGACGGCCAGCGGTCAGCGTGTGGATCTCTGGATCACACGTGTTTTCAGAGTAGTTAACGTTATGGATCTGATTTGGATTGTGATATTAAAGATAAGATAATAATGTTAAACGGAACATGATGCTGTGATAATGTCACACCAAGCACAGACACACAGACTTTTAAAAGGGAGCCGTTGTTTGAATAGAGGAGACGTTGTGATTAAATAGATGTTTTTAATGTTTAAACATTTTAAATAAAATGTTCACACGCTTTTATAAATCACCTCATAACCTGGCGATCGGATTCAGGGTCCCTGTAGTCAGCGTTGTAGGGCAGTAACGTTAGTGACAGGGCAGTATTGGTTAACGTTAGGTTAAGACAATATCTTAAATGACATAAATCTAATCAAAGCTTGGGCAGGATTCTATAGAATCACAACCCAGGCTTGTCTCCTTGTCGGTTAGTGCATCTGATTGAACAACCACTATCTGGCATTTTGGCTAAACCAGGTAAAACTAACTGGCAGGTATTGGAAGAAAGCCTTGTTTTGCCCTCCAGGTGGGTGTTCCTATAAGGGTGTGATGTCACGTGAAAACTATGAATTGTGCCCCGGAAACAGTTTCCACAGTTAACAGGAGAAAAAAAGACGTAAAAGTACAATAGCCATTCTGTTCCACACTCCAATCAAGAAGGTGGCGGTAATGCACCTGAAAGCTGTTTGCCAGCCGCCATTAAACAACAGATGAAGAAGAAGTTTCCAGAGTTTCTGTTGTTGCCTGTTGCAGCATTTTTGTATTTGCTGCATTTTTGTAGTTGCAGCGTTTTTCTATTTGCAGCGTGTTTTCTAAATGCTGCGCATGTGTTGTCACATTGATGAAGATGTTGTCTTAATTTGCTTGTGTTTTGTGTATTTGCATGTGTTTTCTTAAGCTGCTGTGCGTTGAGCTCTCAGGGCCACCGTAGAAAATGCTTTTTGGGCCGCAGGGGATTTTTCGTTGCAATACCGCGAGTGGCCACTGGAAAAAACTGTAACCAAGACTGAGCGGCGTCGCCGTATCCAGTTCTCATTCATGGGGGGCGCTTCGCGGTGCCTCCGCCTCCTGTGTGTCCCTGGCGTAATGCTGCCTTCGTGGGCTCCTCGTAAAGTCCACGCTTCTCAGATCGATAGTCATACGTACCGTAATAGAAATACAGTGGGCGCATGGTAACTTTTGATCATTACGCTGAATTGACTGTATTTTTTTAACCACAAAGTGATGACAGATCTTGCTTGTACTATACATGCTGTACATAACACCTGACATCTGAACATACATAACATGGAAAATCCGACTATCTGTGTCTAGATTGAATATTTCCGGCAGTACCTGAAGGTAGCACAACAGCCGATGAATCGGGGAGAGGGCTTCAGAGAGCGGTGGGTGTGACGTCATGGCAGAGTGCCCCGTCCATGTTTGGCGGAGAAGTTTGTGTAGCTTCGACAAACTCTAGACACCATTGGTTTGGGTAACAAGTAGAGCTTAGGATAAACAAAGCAGTTTATTCATAACTTTTCATTTTGCTCTGGGGCTTGTCATACCAACGCAACATTATTTAATGTTTTTTCAGTCTTGCTTAATTTGTCACGATTATTAAGTAAACGTTATCTAAAAAAAAAAACTGGCAAAGACTGGAGCCGGCGGTTCTGGATTTCAGTCCCATTCACGTTAAAATGAACTGCTACTTAACTGTGTTGCTCAATTACCCAGCTAACGCTATTCCTGGATGGGCTGTCTGTTTTTTTTTTACTTCCCCGCAATTAATAAATCGGCTCCCAATTATTCAGAGAGTCTCGTATCCTCTGCCGGGTAGTCTCGTATGAAACGTGTCGAGGCAGCGACGAGGAGTTGGGAACTCCGCCAGCAGAGCCGGGCTTCGGGATGAGGATGCCCAGAGGAGGACGAATGTTCTTGGCGACGTGCCTCGGCTCGCTCTTCGTTCTCGTGCTTTACTATCAGAGCATCACCAAGCCAGGTAAGACCCCACTCATACCTCTTGACAAAAATAACTCAACCGTATCGTGATAGGCCTATTATTTTAATACTGCTTTACGTATCCGGTGGAGTGACCATAAAGAAAGTAAAACTATAGAGTTTGTTAGTACACACACACGCCCGCATTATATTATAGCCTAATATTTTGTTTGGTGTGTTCAATAGACGTTTGAATCATGAATGCTGATAACTGCAGTGAAAATGGCACGTTGGATTTATGGTTATATCAAAAAGTAAGTTGCTGTAGGAGTAGCCTATTACAATCAATCAATATTTTAGATTAATATTACACAGATACATATATACAACATACATTTCAGGCTTTTAAATAGATAAACAGTAAACAATAATTTCGACACAATTAGCAACACTGGCACACCTCTATGTGCCCATGTGAAACAGAGGGCATGTGCAGAGACAGAGTGAAATGTGTGAAATGAAGTATGAATAAGCTCACTGTGAACAGTGTGTTTTGAAAGCCTCCATCTTAGAGAACCCCTGCATTCCTCTGCTTTATTCCTCTTCTCTTGTTACCTCTTCTCTCCTCTCCTCTCCTTTTGTTTCCTGGGCTGAGCCTGTTCTGGACATTGAAAGACAGATTCGCCCTCAGGGGACTGCAGACTCCCTGGGAGAGGAGTCAGAGCTCAGTCAGAGAGAAAGAGGTAGAGATGATTGGTATGCGCTCACCATACATGCCAAAGCAAAATTGCACATGAGCATAGAGGAGAAGAGCATTTAATTAAAAAAAAAAGTGTTTTCCATATGGACAGTAAAGAAGAGAGAAGGAGAATAGTGCAGAGAGGAGAAACCAGTGCCCAGTTTTTGGTGATATTGTAGGGTAAGAGGAGCTTGATCAATCAATATGGGTTTGTGTGGAAATGGAAAAGTATTGAGATGAACTCTGCACAACGTGCTTTGGGTGATGTTTCACAGCTTTCTTGGGACCCACGTCGAGGCACATACTGAATCATCTGCAGTTGCCATATATGTCAGAATATATGAAATATAATGATTAAGAGATAGTAAAACGTTAAAAAGCATCATTACACCCGTAATTTCACCTGAACTGTTTCCAGCACACACCCCATGATGGAACAGTTCAAAACCACAATAATAAATTACCTGTCATAGACAACCACACATGGAATATATGCGTAACTGTCAGTAGCAGACACATAAACCACATGTAGCCAAACCTACAAGCATTAAAGCAACACACTTTAGCACTCCCATTGACCCCCTGCCACCAACTAGGTGTATATACCCTTACTGCCTGACCTTCTTTAGGCTTGTCTGCTTTACAGCCCCACCAGTAGACATGCAGGCCACATGAAAAGCATGTTGGAGCCACATTAGAGAGGACTAATTCACAGGATGTCAATAAAGCACAGGGTGTCCTAAATTACTGTGTATCTAGTCAGAGAGAGACAAAACCAACACCAAATGTCTTGTTTAGTTCTGTATTCACCCAGTCATTTTCATTCCTATTCATTTCTCACTTCTACTCTGTTTCGATTTGACTGGACAGTGAAGTGAAACAGGATAGAAGCAACCAGCCATTAGTC
This sequence comes from Oplegnathus fasciatus, assembly GCA_003416845.1. Taxonomy (NCBI): domain Eukaryota; kingdom Metazoa; phylum Chordata; class Actinopteri; order Centrarchiformes; family Oplegnathidae; genus Oplegnathus; species Oplegnathus fasciatus. The sequence goes on along the minus strand of NTHP01000489.1, from coordinate 124,159 downwards.
CTTAACTAGAATAATCTACTGCAGCATGCACCCATATGTTATAGTATGTATGTTTTATTACTTTAAATAATGGAAAATGTATGCCTAATTGACAAAAAATGATTTATTCCCTGTTTATTTTTAAATACATTTCAACTATTATTGTTAGTTATTCATGATATAACATTTTTCATATATGAGATCGACATCAGTTTCTGTCAAAACCTCATGTAAACAGTTATATCTAGTATAAGGATAGATGTTGTGATGAATACAGTTTAAGAACAACTTCTCCCTCATCTGCAGATACTTCAGTAACAAAACATTAAAGCCCCAGGATTACTTTTCAAAGAGGACTTTTAAAAAATGTACTTTCATAGTGTGTTTATATGCCAAATTTCCATACATTGGGATATCTGCACCGCCATGATTAGACTGCATGATTTACCATGATTCAAGTGCTTTTCTTTCTTGAGGTGTTGGAGGTTTGATGTTCACTCAATCAGCAGAATATAGAGGATGACAAATGTGAGTTTTCTTCCAGTAATATTGCCTGATTGATGATGGAGAGGTGGGCACTTGGTTGAGATTAAAGAGAAGAATACAGTGCTGATGGTATTGAGCTTAAGTCTGTGGTTGTCAAAAATAATAAAAATAATTATATACACTCTTACCTATGAAGACCTGTAGTCATGTATGATAAAAGCTTATTTTTTCCCACTGTTCCTCCATTCCTCTTGCCTCTTCTGATCTGTTTTTTTTTTGCTCATTTCATTGCTTTCATAGAACCATATAGAAACCACATAGTGTGAAGAATGTCCTACACTTGTAAGTTGAACACAGGTATTCTAGACAAATAACATTTTCAGTCCACTTGTCTTATAGAAGCAGATCTTCCAATTAAACCTACTGTTATATATCAGACAGGAAACATATTGCATATTATTGTTGTACTTCCATTGTCTGAATACTGTGACAACACCCTGGGTTTGGCACTCAGGAAAGAAATATGAGTCCTATCCAGTGTGCTATTATAAACTCATTAGTTAAAGATGTAATCTCGAAGATTTTCATTTAAATAAATGTCTGTTAAGTCACCGAATGAGGTAACACAATGGTGATTGAGCCTATGGCCCACTGATGAAAGCCCTTGCATTTGCAGTATTACAACCCCGGTGTTGGCAGCGACTTTCCCAGAAAAATCACAAGTGGCGCACAGTTAGGCTTTTAACGCAACAGACTCGCTCTTCAACTCACGTGTGTGTGTGAAGCAGTGTACAGTTTTTTCCAGTCTCTGCTAATGTTGTGAGTAAACGGTTACTATGGTTGAACAAACAAAGAAAAGATCGATGACTGCAGACGATGAAACTTGAAACTGAAGCTGAAATGCAATTACCGATTATCGCCATAGGTGCCGCAAAAGACAACGAAATGAAAATCTTTGAGATTCTAACTTTAAGATATGTCAGATTTGTTGCTCTATTAACTTTTAATTTGTTTAGGAATTTGAGTTGTTGAGATTCAGATATGTCGCCTTATTTTGAGCTTTAGTTGTAGTTCCTTTGTGGGCAAGATAGTGTAATTTTAAACACACACAGTTTTGCAATTAGATACAACACTTCCCAGGGGTTACTAAAATGAGATCAGTGGTGTTCAAGATGCTGCGTGCAGGGATGACTGAATAAATGATGTAGTATGGTGCTTAAGGTTAAACCAAAACAAAAAAGACTTTAATTATACCTCAATTACAGCCAGGTGTAGGGTGTGCATGCACAGGGCTCTGCATCATGACCTGACAAGGCTTTTGACTATAACGGACATTTTATCTGGTAGCATGAATAACATTTCCAAAATTACCAATACTAATGCAGTTTACAGCGTGTGGTGAATCAGTCCAAGTCATGTGTACCAGAATCACTGGACAACTACCATAACACATGTAACATTATGTAATGTTATTATTATGTAATTTATTTTAAAAATCTGGTTTGCTTTGTTGAGATCCAAATTTGACAGATAATTTATGTGTACAGAAGCTGTTGTGTATTGAAAATACAGTACCTCAAAAACCTGCAATGGCAGTAGCCATATTGGATTGTAGAGCTGAAAGAATTAACTGATTAATTTATTAGTTGATGAACAGAAAAATAATCTTTTTGGAATTGATTTAAGTCATAGTCACAGGCATAAGTGCCAAACTTTCACTGGTTCTGACTTCTCAAATGTGAATATTTAATAGGTTTTTTTGGACCTATATAATAGTAAACCGAATATCTTTGGATTTTGCTCTGTTGGTTGGACAAAATAAGACATTTGAAGACATTTGAAGAAGTTTTTACTATTTACTACAGATCTTACTCCGATCTGTTCATGCATGGATTTTAAGTCATGAATGCAGGTCATTGCTGTGCTTTGTGATGCGTGCTTTTGAAATAGTCGTAGCTGATGGGCACGAAGAGGGCAACCTCAAAATCGCTGCCCCTCTTTTCAAACGTGGAGGCAGAAACATTGGACTTTAATAACTTTCTGTATTGTAAAAAAATATTCTCTCCCTTTGTCCATGTTAAGATATTCTATACGTCTTGTTTCCATTAAGCTTTTACAAGCGTTTTTTACTATTTATTTAATAACGATAAAATGCAAATATGGTGCATTTCCATCAGCTACTTAATCATTTCATTTCATCAAAAAATCCTTGCTCAAGTCAGTGTAAAAACGTTTTTGACATACTGAGGAAATTTCCCTGACATGTGGTATTTCCAGTTAGCCCCTCTTATTAGATACATCATAATTTGAACAAAAAAAAAGTTTCTTTTCCTCTCATACTCTCTTTTATGTGGTTGCATTGACTCAGCAGCACTATAATGTCATTGTGTGCGTCATTTAAGTGTATGTATGTGATACTATGCATAGTATCTTAGCTCAGCATGGAAAGGTGGTGCGCAGCATGTGCACTTGTCAAGGGTGGAGGGAACTAGTCAGCATTTACAAGATAAGTGAAATCCACACTGGTGCTAACAGTGCTAATTCGACAAGTCTTCAGCCCTGCTGTTTGACACAGGAAACCATTTTCTATGATCACCCTGAGCACCAAAACCAAACATACATACATTGCATAAAATTTCAAATAAGAACATGAGATATAGTACCACCAAATGTAAATACATGTCAATCTTAAATCAACCCTTACACTCACCATGTGGTTATACTTGTCATTGTTGAAATAAGATTTTATGATATCATATGGCTGTATGTCATATTTTGTTTACATCATAGCATGGAAATCAAACTGAACTGACATATGTTGTCCTTGAGCAGAACCAGGCATATGAACCATGAACATATTCTTTGCTCACGGTGCTGTTTACTCTACATTCACCCTCTCCAACTTTTCCACTTCACTTACTAGGTAGTTGTACATGGCTTCACATACTAGAGGGTGGGAAAATTCTTCTCTCTCTTTCCCAGCTATGGGAGACAATAGTGAATTGTCTGATCAAGCTGAAATGCCCATGGGCAGTTGAATAACACATTTTAAAGCAGTGGTTCTCCTTTATACCATGCCACTGTTCTATCACAACTGTTGTCACACAGATACTGTAGATGATAGGTTTCTGAAGATTGTTTTTGCCAGATATTAGGGCTGAACAATTATTTGAAACATTATCGAAATTGCAATATGGCCAAGTGCAATATCCAAATCGCAGGAGCTGCAATTTTTTGATAATGGTAAAATGTGTCACAACATACTATTATAAATGAAGCATTGTGGTGTTATAGAGATGGCCCCGGCCTACAAATCATTTTCTCCAGATGACAAACATGCTTGTTTGGTACAGACGCCAGCAAAAATCACATCATCATCATTTTTCTATTTTTTTTTTGTGAAAATGAAATTCAAAAATTCCCACTAAAATTGTGACAATATCTGTCAAAATAATTGCAATATGATTTTTTTTGCATATCGTTCAGCCCTACCAGATATCACTGATGCTCTACACTCCTGTTCACAAAGGCAGAATCCACTCTGCTGGTTCTTCTAACAGTGACGGATTCCATCCCACAACCCTAAACCGAGGCAACATGAAGGCATGCTCTCATGTGTCTTGCCCACACACAGAATCAGTGCACAATTCCCATTGTCATCTTTTACCTAAACCTATTGTAGGCACACACACAAACACACTGTTATCTTGACATTGAACACATGTATTTACCCACAAAGACGCTTGCCCCATACACACCCGTTCCTACACACACGCAGTGTGATCCTGTAGTTGGATACAACAGCGCTACTTTATGCACATACATGGACGCTGCCACTTTGACTTTGACATCAGTGCGGCTGTTGTGACGCAAACAAAGAATGCTGTGATGCCTTTAAGGTCCCCCACAATGCAGACGGCTATTTAGAGAGTGCTGTACACCACATGGTACACCTGCTGGCTATTTGTTCTGCCTCACTCTGTGGGGTGTGTCAAAAGTCTATTTGTTAATATCCAAAACATGGTCTATGTTAGAGATTGTTAAGCCATCTGACTTCTCTCTTATTGAAACGCTAAGATTAAGGACTGTTTTAAAAAGAGGACATCTAAAGCATAAATGGATTGTGTCTAAAGTAGTTGAAGATGATGTTGTGGTGTTAGTGCTTCATGCCTCTGAACAGTGCCTCTGATCTTACTTGCTCTATTGTAAACCAGTAGCATTGGTAGTGATTGTCATGTTTTCTTTTGCAGGTTAGCTGTGATGCATTTGTGGCTTCTTCTGTTTTGTTTTCAGGTATAAAGGAGTTTGTTAGTTTGGAATCAACAAACTACAACTACTGCTGTTATGTTACAGAGAGACAGGAGTGCAATGGTCAGAATGCAGTGATGCTTTTGGAAAACTGACTATTTAGTCATATTTGCCTTTGTTCTTAATATATTATGTCTACTCTAAATAATTACAATTCACAGTTCATTTGTTTGTTACCTGTAGTTCAAAATAAAGAATTACAGGCACGTCCTTTCAGGACGACTACTGAAATGGAAAACACACTGCCGCCACAGCATCATGGAGCTTCACATAATGCGCGTCAAGTGCCGCCCCTAGCCAGGTCTGGCCTTTTGGACTATACAGAGACAAACTGTGGCCTTTTCTGTCTGAAATATTTTTTTTGTTTTCACCAAGTTTATTTTTGTATGAGGGGAAGTGGATTAATATACACTTCTGCTTTAATCTACAAGAGAAGTCTGTGAGCTGTGTGGATACAGCGTAAGAAACACGAGTCGACCAAAGGCTTACACTCTGTACCAAGTTTTGGATCTTACAGGTGTGTTTCCATCAGCTGGGTTGAGGCAAATAAACAATGTCAGGAAAAAAAGATGAAAAAAAGAGCTTGGCTCTAGATGATGAGGTGATAATAACAGGTCTCTTTATTTATAGCGGAAAGTCTCCCCTCCGGGTGCAGCAGTGTGTTTGACAGCTCTGGGGAAAGTTCTGCTGGAGATCATTTACAGACAGTCCTCTGCTGCTTAATTTTCAGTATATCTGAACCAAGTTCAGAGTTGTTGTGCAGTGTAATCGGACCAAACAGCTGATTTGTCATTTAATACGCTACATCATTATTTATTCGACAGACACGTTTCCAGCGCCTATTTGTCACATAAACTCTTTATGAACAAAAGGAAAAAAACACCTCAAGTGAGTGTGAAACCTTTTTTATAATAATATGGTGAAAGTTTTGTCGAATGTTGCGCTTTCATCCAGCTTTTCTAATTAGCAGAGTGAGAGGTGAAACATTGTTTTAGAACAGGCACATGTGCAAACTATTTGAAGATTAATTGACACTACCAATGGCCGCATCGTTCAATGAGCAGCCACTGATATTAACATGGATTTAGGCCTAGTTGCACAGCCAAGCACAATAGCACTGCTGTGTGGCATAAAATGAACAGACAAAGACAATTAAATCGTTAATCGCAATTATTTGTATGACAATTAATCGTCACCTAAATTTCATGATTGTGACAGCCCTGATCGTATGGCAGTCCTTTAGAAACAGACAGCATACTTCCCCAAATAGGCACACTGGGGTTGGTTGAGTTAGCTAAAAACTCCTCATGCGGTTGTTTTTGTATCAAAAGTCAGATAGTTAGATGGTAGACACAATCAATCCTTCTGAGAAAACGTTTTTGTGTTAGCACAGAAAGCAGCAACTCAACAGTCACAACAACCTTAATGTAAAGAGCTGTGGTATCAAGACCTCGGTAGTGTGGCGATACTTTGGCTATTTAAAGGCCCGTTTGGCCCCAGGGTGGATGATACTCTTACCAGCACTTAGACTCTCGAACGAGTAGCAAGGACCTCAGAGAAACACCCCAGTAACAAACACTACTACGTACTTTCCCTGGTTAATATCACACATGCAGCTGTTTTTTTAATGACAAAATACAGATAGGTTGAAAATGAAGGATTTTAACTGCTGAACATAACTGACCCAAGATACACTCTCCCAGGCTGTAAGCATTTATACTGGATTTATTCTGACAACACTGGAGATTTTTATTTATTTTTGTATAATTTTTTTTATTTAAATAAACACTGGTTCAGAATCTACTACTAGGGAATTTTAAAACTTAAGGGAATCTCTGCACTCAACAGAAATAGTGACTTATTTACATTGTGATATAGTGATAGTGCTGATACAAAAAAAGTATCGTAATAAAATGTTTTGCCATATCGTCCAGCTATAGCACAATATATATATATTATGTATATGTATAATATAAAGTCCACAAGCATTATGTACTGGGGTCACTTTGGCTTCTCTCATCGTGGCCCTAACATGCATGCCGTATATATACAGTGGTGAATAATAACGCAGACTTAGGGAGCCTCTCTACCCTCATGTCTAACCTGAGTGAATTTATACAGTAGTCCATCAAACTGAAGCATTTTAATGTTCAAGAGAATTAGAGGTCCAGAAATCTGTTACAGGAATGTTTCTTGCAAGCGAACGTAAGGGGTGTAAGAGTAATATTAAAAGGAACTGCTTGCCCCACTACAAAGGACATCACTGATCATAAAGTCACCTCATCTTGTTGGTCTAATTACCACCATCTGCAGCTCTTAGCCTGTGGATGATGTGACCTTTCAATCAAGCTATGCTCCAAACAAAAGCCGCAACTACAGTATACAACAAACTGCTCCACTCTAGTCCAATAGGTAGTGGTAATGCAGAAGACTATACAACAACGATGACGCCATATAAAGTGATGGACAGGCAGCATTATTTGTGCGACACTGCAACAACAGTAAGCATGGAGGAGATTCAAGTCGTGCTGCTGTTAATCATGATTTACTGCTTTGCAAATGGGGTCATTGAGTCAATGCTGGAAAAGAGATGAGCAGTTGTAGCAAAGCGGATTCAAAACACCCGAAATGCTAGACTTAAAGTGAGCCAATGGATTTTACGAGCTATTGCAGAGATTGACTGTGACATCACTGAGACGGACTTGCGCCATCGGGCATAAAGAACAAGAAGGGAAGAAGTTAATCAAAAGTAAATCACAATTGTGAATAATGTTATTGTAGACTACATCGACTTATTTTTGGCACCTTTGTGTCTGTTTCAGATATGCGAGTACTACAGAATGCGTTTTGTTTCACCATCCGTTTGGGTACACAATAGAGCAACGGAGTGGTGGGAAACTGTGGTTCCTACTTTCACCGATGCACACATTTCTGTGTACCCATTCAAAAAAGGATCGCCATTGCACTGTGGAAACTTGCGACCAACTCAGAGTACAGGAGCATCTGTCATTTATTTGGAGACGGCATTACTACGGTGTGTCACCGTGTACACGATTTCTGCTCCTCTGTTGAGAAGGTACTTGTGGCAGAAGTTATTCAGTTACCAAACAGTGAAAAGTGAAAGGAAATGGCGACATATTTTGAGCGCAGATGGGGAATTGCCACAGTCTGTAGGTGCAATTGATGGATCACACTTCCCCATTCTTGGACCAGAGGAATACCACACAGAGTATTTCAACCGCAAGGGCTGGCATTCGATGCTCCTGCAGGCTGTTGTGGATGGAAGGGGTCTCTTTTGAGATGTTTTTATTCAGAGCAGCAGGGAGCCTGCATGATGCCAGAGTGCTGCGCTTGTCAGGGTTGTGGGGTCTAGTGGATATGGGTTTGCTACACCCTGATGAAACAAAGAACATCTGTGGACATGACGTGGGGTACTGTGTCCTTGGTGACGCAGCCTATCCTTTGAAAAACTGGTTGAGGAAACAATGGACGACTCACACCCCAGCAACTTGTGTACAACCACAAAACAAGCAGAGCCTGGGTTGTGGTTGAGAACGCTTTTGGCAGATTGAAGGACAAATGTGTATGTTGCAGTTGTTTCATTTTAGCAATCACCTCCAAGGTCAAATCCATGGTGATAGCATGTTGTGTTCTGCATAACCTCTGTGAAATGAATGATGATGAGTACAGAGAAGAACGGGGTGCCACTGTATTAAACCAGCCTGATGGGGCACTTCCATCCACTGTAGAGGCAGAGGGGTTAGACGCATGTAGGCCTATAGGTCCAATGAAGTTTCTGAACACATTGTAGTGAAGTGTCAGATTACTGCTTACAGAGCTGTCACTTATTTTACTAAAGCGTAAAGCATCAAAACTTGTGATTAGCATTTCTCATAATTGTATATATTGTAAACAGTTTATAGATTTGGAAAAAATAATCTCTAGTGGCTGTAATAGCCTTTTTTCATTCTTTATACACCTGTTGCATGTTGTTTGAGGTTAGGGCCCTATGAAATCCATTTTAATTTTTTCCAGATTCCACTTTATTTTTTCCCAAATTCCGTGTGAAATAAAAGTAGAGCCAGTAAGAATAGGCTAACTATTAAGACAGACAAGGCCATGTTGATGTGTTGAACAAACTGTACATACAGTCTGCTACAGATTTTTTTTAAATGGTGGCTGAAATAAAATGCTGCGAGTACTCGACCAATCAGAAATGTTCAGCACTGCAAGCCCCACCCCCAAAGTTCCTGTACTTTTGAAAAGTACTACACCTCTTGCAGGGACTTTTTTGGGAGTAAAATAATGTCCCCGGGACTTAATTTAAAGCCCCTTGAGGCAAGTTGTGATTTGTGATATTGGGCTATATAAATAAAAATTAACTTAATTTAGGCACTGGTCCCTGTGGTGGAAAAGTGCTGAGTTCTTCCAAATTTTCCTATTCCCTGGGGAAAGTTCCTCTGGTGGAAACACAGTTAAACACAGAAAGTCTTTTGGCCTGTTACTCCTGATAACCCTATTGTCTCTTCCTGCCTTCAGTTGTTTTCATTTGTGACATCCTGTTTTCTCTTTCAGTCACTTTCAGTTCTACTGTGAAACAGACTTTTATATACAGTGGAAACCACTTATAGTAATTACGGTTACAGTGATCAAACGCTTAAATGGATCAAAAAGCTTGGGACAGAATCATTGCTATACAAATGCTGTTTAAATAATTCGCTTATAGTAATCATGAAGTCTGCTTACAGTGTTCATTTTGGGTCTTTTCACACATGAAAACATTTTTAAAACTACGGTAATTGTATTTTTTTTACTTTACTTCCATGGTATTTGCCTGGCAGTAACCCGTCTGCTTTCAGCTGGCTGCCTGAGGCTGGTGCAGTGTGCACATTGAAATCATGACGGGAAAAAGAAAGTCATTTTCTCTCAATGAAAAACATAGTCTCCTCGAAGCTTGTGACAAACTGCCAAAAACGAGCCAACGAGATGCAGCAGACTACCTTGTGTAGTCTCGTCAAACAACAAGAAACAGTCAGCTGAAAGTGATATAGACAGAAAACAAATGCGCACAGGTGTTACCTTTCCAACTTTGGTCCTCCGAACGGTAGTTGGAAGACCTCTGGTTTCTTTAGGCTAATTCAATAGCAGTGTTTCCCATACATAGGCTCTACTTGGGCGGCCCGTCCAGGTAGACTAAGACCCGCCCAGGTAGATAAAATGTGAATTCCAATCAAGACGCTTTAATTGTCATTTCATAATGTACACAGACCAGCAGCACCCCCCACCCCATCCCTTCTCAAGACAATGCACATCAGGCATGCGTGCCACAGTAATTCACTTGGTAGGCGACTGTTTTTTCCAACGCCGATATTAAGGCGATTTAACTAATTTACTATAAGAACTAAGATATTATTAAAAAATAAACTGGAGAATCTGCAGCCTACTGTGCATTTAGAGATGTTTCTGGTGGAGCGTCATGTCCTCCCGGCTCCGCTGAGCTATGTTTATCAGCACGAGTGACGAGTGAATTTTAAATCCTTCATTACAAACAAGTTTACCATGTCTTTTCCATGGATCTGACGGTCCGTGTACTCTCTGTCCAAAGCTGTGTTCAACTTGTTTAATAACGGGATAAACAAATATACAATGCTTTATTTATTTTTCCATTTTTCATGTGAATTAAACAAACGGAAACCCACGTGCTTTTCTCGTTTTCGTCTTCAAATCGGCAATTAGAATAGAAATTAAACCAAAACCAGAAAACAACTTGTTTTAGCTTTTATAAGTTAACTCCTCACTTGATAATAAAAACACCACACTCAGCAGTTTGTGTATTGGATGTCTAAAATGTCGTATTTAATGTGTTGACGTTACACATCTTATTTTAACTCACAAGGGTAGTTGGACTGGCTCATGGCCGGATATTATGGGGGGACACGTGGGTCCGGACCCCCCCTTCCTGGGAAAAAACTTGAGTTGTTCCCCTCAATATAGCATTGTAAACATAACTGTATAATTTTAAATAATATGATAATATGCATTATTGTGCTAATTATAGACACAAAACAATGCCCGAACACATGCCACTCCGCCTCACGCCGCGCCGCCACACACAGCGCTGTCAAACGCCATGCCACCCACCACCACAACTAGATTCTCAACCTGCGGGAAGCACTGAATTGGCTTTAGCCTGGCTCGTCAGTTAGCTGGTAACTAGCCTCTGCAGTTCAGGCAAACTCTGCTTTGAAGAATGGTCGTGAGACATTCTGGTAACATTGCATAAAACAGGTGCTTTATTCACGTGGGGCAGCGAACACAATACATGGCCCTTTACTTGAACCTGAGCTTATCTGGACACTTAACAACCCATGGAAGCATGCACTCCATGGTGTCTGCCGCACATACAGTACAGGTACTTTTTCACACACACAGAGGAGAGACTCACTTCCCATAACAAACCTGCCAGACTACGTCACATGCATACGTCACCCATCAGGCCACCTTCCTTGCCCTCGTCAAGTGGATTGATAATGCCCAGTGTAATAGTGTACCCCACTAAATAGTGAAGCTGTACGTTTCATTACTTTATATTATGTAATAAATATACAAATCTTAATTAGATGGTAATCTGCATGAGAATAAAAGAAAAAGAAAAAAAATTGGCTTATAATCATCATCCGCTTATAGTGATCAATTTGACCCGGACAGACGTGATCACTATAAGAGGTTTCCACTGTACCTTGATCAAACCAAATTACATTGTGGTTTTCTTTCAGCTCATGGAAACTTCCATTACGTGGCCCTCATAAAGACATGCCTCCATTTCAAGTGAAATTAAGTGTAATTTTACCTCTTTAAATATTTACATTATTGATACCACAGAACAGACTGTGCTACTTATCATGATCACAGAAGGGAAGAGGTTTTTCTAAAAAAGGGAACCTTAATTGCCAGCAGAGGAGGGCAGAGATTTGTCTTGAGAAAAAAAAAAATTAAATAACATTAACAACAAAAAAGTTTTGATGTATTGGGCCCACACACATTGAAAGCATTTTAGCATAACAAACTTTGTCACTAACTTTCTGTCCGCTGATTAGTCATAAGATAGTGCTGTCTGTTTATAATGATCCAGGCCAATATACAGGTTTAATGGAACCTTGTTTGTCTGAGAATATAACATCAGTACGGCTTCACACAGACTGTTAAACCAAACAAACCCAGGTTCAATGTGGATCGGTTTGTGTGTGTAGTAAGACTGGGGCTTCTTCTGCTCTTCTGCAACTGTCTGTATTGTGTCACTTCCTGGGTCTGAGAGGAAGTGGTGGTTTTCTGTTGCATGTGATAGAACACAGAACACAGAAAAAGATGTGGGTTATGATGATCAGAATGGAGTAGCCTCAGAAATGTACTTTTCGATTTAACAGAGAAAGCATTGACCCCGGGTTAAACATTTTATACACAACAAAAGATAGCGCTGCTAATGGAAGAGAACCTCTAGGGGGGCTAATGTCTTGTGGTGCCAGTATACAGAATCAGAATCAGCTTTGTTGGCCAGGTATGTGTACACATACAAGGAATTTGACTGTGGTTTTCGTTTTCAGGGTGCTGAAATTGATTAATATATTTGTGTTTGACAGTGATGATATTTATATGCTAAAAAAACAGTGCATATTTAAACAATGAGAATGTATCATTTACAGGTACAGTGGATGTTTGTGTCACAGGGTTATTTCACAGGGATTGTTCTTGACACTATGTGACTGGTGTCAACTGATCATCAGAGTGACAGCCTGTGGAAAGAAACAGTTTTTGTGTGGGGTTGTTTTGGCATACAGAGCTCTGTAGCGCCTACCAGAGGGGAGAAGTGGGAACAGGTTGTGTCCAGGATGTGATGGATCTGCAGTGATGTTTCCTGCCCATTTCCTGACTCTGGACATGTATAAGTCCTAAATGGAGGCAGGTCAGCACCAATGATTCTTTCTGCAGTTCTGACTGTCTGTTGTAGTCTGTTCCTGTCCTGTTTGGTGGATGTACAGAGAACAGACTGAATAATAGCGGTGTAAAATTGGATCAGCAGCTTTAGAAGGTAGGTTGAACTTCCTGAGCTTGCGCAGGAAGTACATCCTCTGCTGGGCCTTTTTTCTGATGGAGTCGATGTTGGACGCCCACTTAAGGTCCTGGGAGATTGTGGATGCCAGAAACCTGAAGGTTTCCACAGCAGACACAGTGTTGTCCAGTATGGTAATAGGGGCAGTGTTGTGGGGCTCCTCCTGAAATCCACTGTCGTCATCTCCAGTGTTTTGAGCATTTTAAGCTCCAGATAGTTCTGACCACACCAGAGGGCCAGCTCTTTAACCACCTGTATGTATGCAGACTTGTCACTGTCCCGGATGAGGCCGATGACCGTTGAGGGTGGTAATGCTTCAAATAGGGATGTGAATGCACGTTTGACATGCTCTGGTTAAAGCTGTAGTCGGTAGGATTTTGAAGAGAGTGGACTTAGCTTGAAAATTTGAACGAGTACAACTTCCAGGTCCCTCACCCTCTGTCACCGTTGCGCTCCAGCTCGTGTCCAAAGCCCCTCCCCGCAGAGTCGCTCGGTCTGATTCTTTCTTTTTAGCTTGCTTTTCTTCATTGGTCTTCTTCTGTTTACTTGTCGTTGTCGTGTAAGCTGTTGTTGACAAAGGAGGGATGGGCAGTTTTCTCATTGCTTGGTTGTTCGGTGGTTGTTTGTCCACTCACTGAAGATACGGAGCATAACCGAGTGCTGCTCGCAGTGTGTACAGGAGCAGTGATTCATACTCCTCTTGGCTCTGATTGGTTGCTTTGATTCGGGCGCGGTGGATTCTTGCAAATGGCCTTAGGGGCAGCAGGTGGAGCCAGAGGAGCATGATTTTTTTCACAGATTATCTGTCTCATGTACTACTGTCAGTGTTATCTACTTCTGCTTTAAGCCTACCAGCCAGATAGTTAATCTACCCTGTATTTTTTGGTGTAGCCCCACTGGAGCTTAAAAACCCAATAATACTCATGAATTATCACTGCTGTAAATATATAAGTGTATAAGTATAAGCATAAAGAAAATCAAGTAACAGCGGTTGCATTCTTCCAACATCATCAAAAAAAGGCTCTTCAGAATAGCTATGCCAAGTAATTTGAAAACCTTCAGTTAAAAATGTACCAAAACTTAGCGATACTGTGGTGGTGTAATGATGTGGAGTGACGCTGAGATCGAAAATTGGCTGACTGGATGCCACTCTTGTTCTAGTGGCATAAGTCGATTTTTAGTGGTATGTCACTGTTGGTTTCTGATATGTCACTGCCGTTCTACCAACTTATGGCACTTATAATGTCACTCATGTTCCACTGTCATAAACCACTTGCTTACAAATGCTGTGTGAGATTTATGAACACCTTATCACTCCAATTTCACTTGCAGATACCACTGTGTATACCATACTATATTGATTCTTATTGACAGCCATTGCATATGATATGTAGATGCTGTGTGTGACTTCTAAATGGCTTATCACTGCCATTTCACTGCCAGATACCACTGTCCACCGGCATAGGTGGTCTTTTAGCGTCATATGCCGATATGTCACTTTGACCAGTGGTAAAAGTCGCTGCTGTTCGACTGCCATATACTACTCTCCAGTGGTTAAGGATGATTCTTAACTGGCATGTTCTACTGCTGACTGTTGGTATGTCACTGCTGTGTGCCACATTAAAACGGCATGTCACCATCAGTCCATCATTAGATATGCCACTGTCCACCAGCAGGTACTGTGTAAAAACTTGTAGCTAATGCCACAACATTGTACTGGAGGATAACCACTCATTGTAGACCGACAAACTGTCACTAATGTCATAAATGTTATACTTTTCTCAGGGCTTCCCCCTGAAAATCGATGAGTCGGATCATCTGTCAGAGACCCCTCAGTCGACTAACATTCTTCAAGTCGGGTAGTCGTTTTTGGGGTCAGTGTGCATTACAATAACAGGATAAAACAGATAGAAGCAGTGTTTCCCATACACAGGCTCTACTTGGGAGGCCCGCCCAGGTAGATTAAGATCTGACCAGGTAGATGAAATCTGAATTCCAATTTTCACAGTGGGCTGGTGGCTAGCGGCAGCGCTGAGTCTTTGCAAAGGCTGAATTCGAGTTGCTACAGCTGCTAACTGAAGGTCCGTCTCCGGAGCTACCGCTCGTTCTCCTCCCTGCGAAGTAGTCTCCTGGCGGTGTGAGGTGGAGAGAACTGAGGGTCGTCGTCCTTGTGATTAATATAGGTCAAACTGTTTCATTTGTTTATTCATTTACATGTTGTTTTTAATGTTTAAAGTGAATCATTATTCCGACAAATCCATATGGTAGCCCAGCATTATATGATGGCAATTTAAATAGGCCGCAATTCAAATCTTGCATCATATGCAGCTGTCTTTTATTGATTTTTAAATGCTCAAAAATATTTTCCCATGAGTTTGTTGCATTTGAATATGTTAATGTGGTCGAAATCATCACTGAAACGCATTCCAATTGATTTTCTGAATGCCAAATAGTCTATATGAAAAAAGAAAAAAAAGGAACGAATAGTCTCCAATACTGGTCGACCGACATGGGTTTTTTCAAAGGCCGATGGCGATGCTGATATTTAGAGAGCAGGGTGGCCGATGGCCGATTTATAATGCCAATATCATGCTGTTGCTTTTTTTTTTGCATCTGATAAAATACAACAATTTAATCATTTTATGTAACGTGCTCAACAATGGCAGACCATAGGCTCACCAACAATAAAAGGCTTCACAGCTACATTTACTTACAGTCCCACAACCGTCCCAAATCTACAAAAATCTGAAAAATGTTGAAATAAATCTGAAATATGTCCCGAACTATCCAAAAGACCCATTTCAACTGTAAAGTACTGCAAAAATGTTGTATACACAGTTCTGAGCTCCATGAACCTAACTTTACGATTAACACAGGAACAATAACATGCCTGGGTTGTTTGTCACTAAGTCTGTTGCTGGTTTGCTGGCTTGTGGTTATCTAATAATAATAATAATTATAGTAATGTTATAGGATTGCAATATTAAGACAGCTATCCTGTCCAGTGTTATTTAGCTATTATAGGGTCTATGGAAATTAGTTGTTGCCAATTAAATCTGTTTGTGTTATTTAGCAAATTATTTAGCGAGCTAGTGATCATTAATGTTATGTAACTAGCTAAGTACCTCGCTAGCTAACCAGCTTCATGATAGATGACTAGCGTAATAACAGTAATGAGCTCAAAGTCTGCCTCATGTTCTGTGTCTACGGACAGCTGCGGACGGGCACGCGGTTCCATTCATACTACAGTTGAGGGTCCGCGTCGGTCTACGTGTGTACACTGGACAGCCACTCTCAAAACACTGTAGCTGTATCTATGGCCGGTAGCTACCTTGATAAGTAGTGGCTAGCGTGTATTGATTGTGGCCTCGTCTTGTATTCTTTTAATGACGAATTATATAAACTAGTGCAGTGCCAGCTGAAAATGTGCCCGTTCGTAACGGGCCGATTGCTTGTCCTCCGGGATTGCTGCTTGCAGCTTCCAAAATTTTGAGACAGGTACATCCCTAGATTTTCTGATGGCTAAGTCAGTGGAGGTAGCTGTATGGCTAACAAAAAGCATTGAGCACAGTCTTGGACGAAGTTTGACTTTTTGATTGGGATTTTGTGACAAAACCAATGTAGCTCAGTTTTTAGCTGTTAGCTAATTGTTAGCAAGTTACCTTTACCTTACTTTTTTAGGGCACATGCAAATAGAATGTTTGATTTATTAAGTGGTGTATTGCCCTAAACCACACAGTCATTTAGAACCTTTTAAACAGGTTGTAAGTATTTTCAGGTTTTAGGACTCAAAACAGGGGCGCTCCCTTGATCATTTTCATTGATAAATTAGTTCTATATTTTACTACTTTCCCCTTTTCCTGCCTTCACCTCAAAATATTGGTATGGAAACATTTATGTGTTTCCTCTCCATCATGTTATTTTTATGCTTGAAAACAGACAATAAGCCATTAATATGAGTAGAGACTCCACTTTTGTGACAACTTAACAGACGGAGTGGCGGAGGTGACACTGCCAGTTTGGTGTGTTTAAACATCTTTAGGCTTCAAACTACCTTCTCAAGAAACGTTTGTGCCAAGGCAGAAGAGTGCAAAGCTACATTAGCCGCTACTACAACAACATGGCTATGTGTGAGAACTGTAATCTGGCTTACTCACAACTGGAGGGCAACATCCACTGGCTGGAGAATAAAATCCGGGAAAAGGAAAAGTTGATCGATAGTTTTCTGTCAGTCGCCATAGAACAGTCCAAGCATACTGTATCTCCTATACGCAGGCACCCCTTGCTCTATCACCGTCCTCCCAGCTAATGCAGGCCTCAGCCTTGGACTCTGCTGCCACACTTCCATGGCTGGCATCTACCAGTGCCAGAGCCTGTGCCGAACCTGGTGCCTGAGTGAAGAGCCCGCTAGCTGTGGAGAATGGACTGGCCTGTGGGAGCTGTGGAACCGTGTGCTGTCATTCCATCGGCGATGCTGACTGCTAACATACAGCACACGGTGCTGTCTCATCCATGTGATTGACTGTTTACATCTCACTCATGCCCATCTGAAACCCCCACTTCCTCTTCTGTGGTCCCACCTCAATCTACTGGCCTGGGTATTGGCACACCCTATTGGCCTTCCTTGTCCCCACCTTCACCAGCTCACTGCCCTATTAAGACTGTTGTAACAAATAGGGTTACTCGCCCACTTTGCACCGCTAATCGGGTTAACAGAAACAATCTTCAGTACATAAATTGTACCACCGTCCCACAAACAGCCACTGTTTCTCCATCAATCATGGCTCCCAGCCCAATTACACTTACAATGGCTTTATCTGTCAATTGAACTGTGTCCTCCACAGTATGATTATTTTAGCAAACCCAGGAACAGTAGTCGCGGTGGTGGCCTTGTGAGCGTCTTTAGTTCAGTTACCATGTAATGAATTTTCTTTCTTTGAAGTTCCCCTGTTTAAACTAGGTGGTCTCCACCCAATCTTATTTGTCTTAATTTATCGCCCTCCAAAATGTACCAGTAGCTTTTTAGCAGAACCCCCAGAAATTTTATCCGCACTTGTTCTAAAGTATGACCTTCTAATGGCGGCTGATGAGGGGATGTGCTCAATCCTCGTTCTTCTGGACCTCAGCACTGCCCTTGACACAGTCAACCACAGCATTTTGTTAGACAGGCTGAGGCACTGGGTAGGAATATCTGGTATGAAATGGTTCTCGTCATACCTGTTAAACAGGAGGTTCTGTGTCTCCATTAATAACCACGTCATCTTTTGCTCCTGTCAAGTATGGTGTCCCTCAGGGGTCAGTTTTGGGACCAATGTACATGCTTCCCCTGGGACATATTATCCATAGACATGGCGTTTATTTTCATTGTTATGCCAGGGACACGCAGGTCTACCTGCCTGTTAGAGCCATCGGACCTTGGCATGCTGAGTTCCCTATATGACTGCCTATGCGATGTCAAAAACTGGATGTCACAAAATTTCCTGCGGCTTAACTCAAGCAAAGCAGAGATCGTCGTAATTGGCTCCCAGCACAGAGCAAAACAAATCATGCCATCTGCTGGTTTCCTGTTGGAACACATCAAGCCTGTTGCAAAGAATCTTGGCGTTTGGTTTGATAGTCACATAAGCTTTGAGCAACACACGACAAAACTTGTGCAGTCTTGTTTTTATCATCTTATGTATTATATTTATTTCCAAAATACCATCAATTTTATCTTTTAAATACACAGAGACCATTATACACACCTTCATCTCCTCAAGCCTTGACAATTGCAACAGCCTCTTCACCTGCCTGGCTCCAGACCGTACAGAACTTAGCTGCCAGGCTTTTAACAAGAATCAAGAGAAGTGACCACATCACAGCAGTTTTAGGCTCCTTGCACTGGCTCTCAGTATGTTTTAGAATTGATTTTAAGATTTTACTGTTGACTTTTAAGGCTCTTCAAGGCCTCTCTCCATGCTGTATATCTGACCTCTTAGTCATGTACGAGCCAGCACGCCCTGAGATCCTCAGGCAGAGGTCTTTTATCTGTTCCTGAGGCGCGGCTGAAAACTGGTGTCAGAAGCTATGGAACAAGCTGCCTGAGGAAATCAGGTCAGCAGAATCAGTGACTTCTTTTAAATCTCTTCTTAAAATATACTTTTATTGGAGAGCTTTTCCTGATTTTACTTGATTTTATTGACAACCCTTTTTCTGGCATCTGTAATTGGTTTTAGTTGTTTTATTTCTATATTACTCTAATGGAAATTGTTTTTATGATCTGCTTGTTGTGAAATTGTTGCCTTGTGTGAAGCACTTTGTAACTTGGGTTTAGAAAAGTGCTTAACACAAGGGTTAGGGGTTAGGGTTAGGTTATAATTATTATTATTATTATTATTATTAAGTGTCTGTTGACCTACTTTCCAGCTTCCTGAGGAAGCATCCTGAGTTTGCGGAAGGCTTAGCTGCTTAAAATGTGAACTGCAGTGCTGTTGACTGAGCGCTTAGACACCTCACCAGAGGTTTGAAACATACACTCCCCTCCAAAAGTATTGGAACAGTGAGACCAATTCCTGTATTTTTGCTGTAGACTGAAAACATTTGGGTTTGACATCAAAAGATGAATATGAGACAAGAGATCAACATTTCAGCTTTTATTTCC
>NTHP01000489.1:77110-87311 GCA_003416845.1 Oplegnathus fasciatus | reverse complement strand
TTTTTTACTGGCGGAAATGGGCTTCCATAGTGCAGTGACACCCATTTTCATCATTATTTGAAGTTTCCATTTCACAATATTTTGGAGCAGAAACCCGTGACATAAAGAATTTTGTGGAAGCTAATGACAGCTAAGCTAACTGTAGAAATGTGTTTTGAACGGATGAAACAAAAGAAAGGAGTATCTGCACCTTGACAACGAAGTTGCTAACTCACATTGGAGAGTTGAGCAAAGATGTGCCAGACTGTGAGAAACTAGTTTAAGTCCTTCAAACTCTCTTACCTCGACGCAGATGGACGAACTGGAGGCAGTGGTGGCAAGTACTCAGGAATACCAGGACCACATTCTTGCATGGACAGCTCGTGCCAGCAGACTCACTCAGAAGGCACATGAGCCTGTGAGTGTGCGGGTGAGCGATGCAAATAAAAATTTTTTTAAAAAACAATCTTACAAAAGAAAAAAACTAAATAGTCAAAATCGATGCAGCAGATGCTGAGATATCCTGACTTTTAATCCCTAAAAGGGGCAAAGCTGCAAAAATGCTGGACCCTACATTTTCCTTAATGCAACCAATAGCATCTCTTCATTAGACTGCTAACAGCCCACATCTATTTTGCAACACAGGTTTCCTTTTCTAAATCTGTAGTCTCCAAGCCCAAGCTGAAATAACCTTGATGACATCATCCTGACAAACATTCACAGTCACATTCACACCTTAGGGTAATTGGGGTTTCCACTTAACCTAACCTGCATTTAGACTGTGGGAAGAACACTGAGGATCCAAAGGATGCCACGTCATACCTGAATAACTGAATCGGGAACTATACAGAAGATAATGATAAGTTAACTGAGATATTATTATATAAATATAACTGACTATTTTTGGGCCCCCTCAAGTAAAGTCATACTGAGGAGTTATGAGTAATTCTTCCTTATTTCATGATAATCTGACCACTACTTACCCTCTTGTGTCCCCATTTATGTAAAGTAAATCATCCTACAAAACTAACACCTACTGAATTTTTACAAATAATCCTCAGTTAGTTCCTTAATGACAAACCAGACAGTAGGATTCTCAAGATTTTAATAATACAGTATATTCAGAACACATTTACATCAATATTAACATCCATATGTTGCTGAGACTGGCCTTGGACCTACATTTTGTAACAAGTTGAACACACCTGATTCTCATGCAGGTGACACAGTAGACGTTTAACAAGGTTGATGCCATCTGGGCACAGGTATATTATTTAACCACACACCAGGAAACATCTCTGTTATTTTTATACTGTAGAGTAAAAAATGAATGCCTGAAACAAATATTTTGTTCACTATCTTCAGCAATCTAGTGCTCAAACACTGAACTATGACAGCAGCTTTTAAAGTTGACTTTACATGTCCCTCTTGTCCCCTCCTCAAGCAGAAACTCCAGAATGGCTTTACTTCTCCTCCATGATTAATGATTTATGTCTTCGAAAACAACACCAGTGACACTTGCTTACGTCAGACTCCAGTAAACATGCTTTCAAAAAGATAAGCTACCTACATCAGATTGTAATCAACTACTGTCAATGACTGTCACTGTGCTGATGAGAGGAAAAGATATGGCTGTCAAGATAATATTAGACAAACTATTGACAGGATAATATATGATATATGATAGATATGTGTTAATTTCAATGAAGGGAAATCTTAATGTTACAGCATACCATGATATTTTAGACAGTAGTGCTCTTCTAACCTTGTGTCAGGAAAGGGACAAACAAACAAACTGTCCCTTTCCTGTTTGAACATGTGAATGCCCCTGAGCACAAAGCCAGCCCCATAAAGAAATGCTTTTCCCTGTCTGATGAAGAAGAACTTGATTGGCCTGTTAACCACTGCATTCCTCTAACCCTCTGCTGTTTTTGTTTCCCACAAGCCACCAAGCTGTGCAACCCCCTCTTCCAGGTCTCCATGGTGGAGAGGAGGCAACCCCTGAAGTTGCTCAACGTCCTCCTGGATCCATACCCTTCACTTTTGTTCTACAATCTACATTTCTGTCATCAAAATTGTACACAGTGATTTTGTTGTTGATTTATTCTGTACACACGACATTTATTGCATGTCTGTCCATCCTGGGAGATGGATCCCTCCTCTGTTGCTCTTACTGAGGTGTCTTCTATTTTTTTTCCCTGTTAAAGGTTTTTTTGGGTAGTTTTTCCTGATCCAATTCGAGGGTCTACGGACAGAGGGTGTTGTCTGCGAATTGTAATTTGTGATATTGGGCTGTATAAATAAAATTGACTTGACTTGACTTGACACAGAGCCCTGACCTCAACCCCATCCAACAACATTGGGAAGAACTTATTATTGGCCTTATCGTCATCATCAACATCAGTGCTGGCCCTCACTAATGATCTTGTGGCTGAATGTAAATCCCTGCAGCCAGGTTCTAGCTGCAGATTAATGCCAGTGGTTTAAGAATGACTGTTGTTCTGACTGAATGACTGACTAATACATACACTGTCAGAAATAATGTGCTAAATTTGTACCTTTAGGTGTACAACAGCTTGTCGCTGGGGCAAACTCACCTTCTCCTGATTTGTTTGTCTGAAAAAATATGAATCAGTCATATATCTGTATTTAGGATTCAGCACCTTCAACTTTTTTTCATTTCTTTTATTTCAAGGCTACTCAACCATAGCCTACAAGTTAAAATCTATCTTAAACAAATAAGGAAACAGTAAAACCTTCAAATCTAAAAGTAAAATGAATATTTTACCTAACTTTTTTTTGGTATTTGGCCAACACACACTGTCTCCTGATATTGTACCTTAATATTTAGAAGAAATATATGTACCTTTTTGCCCTCGAAAAGCTACATATAGTTACCTTGAGGTCCAATAATTAGCCCTAGAGGGTACATGAGTGTAGATTGTACCTTGGGGGACAGAAACTTTACCCCTATTTCTGAGAGTGTATGGATGTAATGCTCAGGCATCCACGTACTTTGTTTGGCTGTCCACATACTTTTGGCTGTATATTGTCTTACATCACTGCACCTTGGCAGATGACGTCGCGTTGTATTGCTGCAAAAGTTGAGTCTGGTTCAACTGTTTTGTTCCAGATGACCCTGTGTTGTTTTTCACCGGAGCCCCGCAGTGCTGCTGGACTGAGAGGCAGAGCTAAGCCAGGCTGAATGCGCCCTTACTGATCCTTGTTAGGTAAAGCTGTATAGCAGCTTTATATTGGTCTAATTGTATTGAGCAGCTGCCGCCTCCACCCACATTGTTTTCAGTGTAAACACGACACTAACTTTTTCAACTTGCCACCTCTCATCAGCAGAGAGCAAATGGATCAATAATGAGAAACAGTAGTGGTGCAACATCAGCTTCAAAGTTTGATTATCCAGTCTGGGTCAAGATTTATGATATTAGTTAGCAGAACTTGGTATCTTAATTGTGTCATATTGCTAACCATTTCCTCAGTTTAAGCTACAATCTGCTCTTTTTAGATGCGTGATGAGATGATACTAGGAGGACAGCAGCAGGCTGGTAGGATTGGAGGTACCCTGGGGCAACTGCAGCAGCAACTGTCTGAAAGGACCTTTAATGTTTCCCACTGCTTAGCGATTGGCTGGAAGAGTCCTGGAATTTCCCTCAGAATGCAAGAACTCCATTCCAAAAGATAAATATTACAATAATAATAATAATCATTATAACTATAATAACACAGTGTAGTATTAGTAAGCCATATTATGTATTTTATATTCAATTCAATTCAATTTTATTTATATAGTGCCAAATCACAACAAAAGTCATCTCATGACACTTTACATATAGAGCAGGTCTAGACCGTACTCTTAATAATGTTATTTACAGAGACCCAACAATTCCCAATTCCCAAATATATGCATTATGTTCATAGTTCTGACTAGACTGAAATGGCCCATGACGAACAGCGACCCCAAATACTGGGCAAGTAGTGAATCTATTTCTGTGTGCATGTTTAAATCATGTCTGGGAACCTGTGTATGTGTGTGATTTCATTCTGCATAGGGAGATGGATGACTGTGTGGTGCACAAAACGAAAGTGTAAGAGGTTAGTTTAATAATTAACTGTGGGGAAGGGCATAATGACTCTCTGTGTTTATCCAGTGACAATGCACTGAGATCACAGCAGTAAAAATCCACCCCTCCTTCCCTCTCTTGTATTTTTTCTGGCACGGATTGTGAGATTTCCAGTAAGCTACGTGCTACGCACACATTTTGGCCTGTGGCCAAATCTACCTGCCAGACAGGTTTGTTGACCTAATAGGAGGAGAGCAGAGTCGCACTCACCTCACCAAGGAGTGTACGTGTGTTTTCACGTGTGTGCGTGTGGGCTCACAATTTAAATAGATTAGCAATGAGTGGAAGATTGATAAATTCTTGGATCATCAACTCATCAACATAACACTAAATGTGTCAACTGCATGAAGTGCTGCTAGCAAACAGCAGCTTAAATCTGATCAAATCTGTAATTGCTGTAATCTGTAATTGCTGTAATTGTTCTCAGTGCTGAGGCACTAAGAACAATACAGCTGTTGACAGTAAAGGACAAACCATGAAATAGAGGACTGTTTTGGGAGTGTTGGATCAGTCTTACTTGAGTGGCTTTCACACTTGGAGGTCCATTACTCTGTGGTTGCTACAGTTTACTTGTTTAATGAGGAATTGCTAAAATACACAGTACACCTCTGTTTTAACTCTTTTTCGCTCACGGTGTGTGACGAAAAATCCGTCCACTGGTTACTAAATGATTTTGCATAATTTTCACCAATAGGCTCATCAGAAGATGGATTTAATAGTAGCTTAGCTTTGCAATTGAAATTTCAAATATCATACAGACAGCATAGAGAACCGTGCATCTTGTTCGCGTATCCTGTGCATGTCCGTCATTGGTGGAGCAGCCTGTCAATCCCACCTAACCCAGTAAATACGACATGTGATTGTACTGTACTTCAGCAGAGAGCAAACAATGGATTAAGAGCAAATGCCCCTGCCTCCAGGATCTTTTTTTTTTTTTTTCCCAGACCGTCTATTTGGAGTTTCAGAGCTTCAGAGAGCTGTGAGACAGCTCTGAAAGAACAGTCTGCAATACGAGCGCAAATGTACATCTGCAAAAGTTTCAAAATGAAGGTTTGCCCTTTCGAAACTCAAGTTTCAACATTTCAAAAGTTTTTTCCCAACATATGCGCAAAAGTTTTCAGATCACCATTTACAAGATTTCAAACCTGATGCTCAACCTCATTTTAAAACCCTGCGTTAACCGACTGATTAAAGAATGATTATAGAGTGCCTCGTGGTCATGGGTTCCCTCGGCTCGACCGTTGGTCAGTTTTTGAATGGGGTTTTGATTAGATCCCTGAAATAAGGTCTGTGGTTAACACAAAGTTAAGAGATTTTCGGTGCTTGTTCTACGACATAAAATACAGCAGTTAATGTCCAACTCGTGAATTTTGGAGCTTTCATGAGCCTTAAAAAGGCGGTTGCTTGCTATATGAAAGTACAACAGTTGTTGCACAGCGCCTGAGCTACATGAGTCTTCGGGGTAAATGTGGCGGTTTCTAGTAGTACTGTTTAGCGTGACATTAGCTTTTTTTCATATGGGCAGCTAGCTAGGGAAAATGGCCAACTAGCTAAAATAAAGGGATAGCTGGTTACGGTAAGTCAAATAACGACAACATATTATGACGCTCTTCAAACTGTTCTGTTATACAGAATGAATTGACTTGTTGGTGGATACTGTATCATGTCACAGCATATTGTAGCGTGCCAACCAGTGGCTCAGTTGTATAGAAGCATTGTACTCTCCGAGGGGCTCTCATTTTTTTTTGCCACCAAGGGGCCTGGGGTGGTCAACTCACATGGTAAGCACCCGGGGGCCCTAGTGGTCATATCATGCTTTAAGCACCGAGGGGCCTCACATTGTAAGCCCCAGGGGCCTAGGGGCCCTAGTCGTCAGCTTACTCTTTACATGCCAAGGGGTCTGGGGGCCGTCACACTGTAAGCACTGACGGGCCCAGGGGCCCTAGTGGTCAGCTTACATTTTAAACACCAAGGGATCTGGGGGCCCTCACATTGTACGCACTGAGGGGTCTGGGGGGCCCTAGTGGTGAGATCACATTTTACACACTCTTTCATTCTCTGCTCTTAGCCTGCCTGAGCTGTTGCTATTGTTTCTGTTTGAGCAAAACTTGTAAGAATACTAGAAAAAGGTATGTGGCGGGAGGTTGAGGACAGTAGGTAAGTTGCGATACCCTTTACACTTTCAGACACGTAGATAACTTTTGTTTAGGGACACTAGGGTTATTGGTTGGCGCCACCTCTGTATTGGTTTTGATGAAGTTCTTTTTTAAATAAGCAAGTTAGGTCTTTTTTGTTTGTTTGTTTGTTTTTGTTTTTTTGTTTTTAGTGCAATAAAAGTGACCAACATGAAGACATGTATGACACGACGCAAGGCAAGAGGGAGAACTAGACTCAAACAAACCGTGACAAAGAACAGAACAAAAACAAAACAACAAACAAACCAAAAAAAAAAAAGATGGTCGTTATATATCTATCTATATATATCTTATTGTAGTACGCATGGATGTAAATAGGTGTGTGTGTGTGTGTGTGTGTGTGTGTGTGTTTGTGTTATTGGGTGAGTTTAAGACATAGATATAGAGGGGAGAGAGAGCAAAAGGGGAAAGGGGGAAAAAGAAAAAAAGAAAAGAAAAGAAAACACATAGTTACAATACTCCTGCAGGGTATCTCTGGTTGGGTGCCCTAGCGTCGGGGGGAATCAGGGGTAGGTTAGGTCAGGCCAGCTGGGTCAGGGCAGAATGTTGTATTCTTGAATGTTAGTTCTTTTCCCTGTCTCCTCTTCTTTGCTTTCTTTGCTCTCATGTGCTTTAGGCCGCCCCCAGACCCATAGGAGGTGGCTGGCCTGTTGCAGGTTAGATCCCTTTAGAACAGATCCTGCTCCTACAGGAGGGGTCTGTTCATCTGGGCCCAAGGAGAAGCTTTCTATTTGGAGAGGGACTTAGCGAGGATCAGGTCTTCTGGCTCCAAGCTGTCCCGGACCAGTCCAGTCCTCCAAGCCCCCCCAGTTGTCAGGGCCAAGTTCGAGGTGGTCCCATCTTTCAGATATGCTTGGCATAAAGGGATTAATAAAGCACAATAGAATAGAACATAACAGAAAAAGAACATAGCAAAAGATAGATAAATAAATGAGTATCCAAGCTACTTAATAATAATTAAGTAAATAATTAATAATGATAGACAGAAGGAAGAGAGAACAAGTAGATGAATAATGTGGGTTGTTGAGTGAGGAGATTCAGTGTAATTGTTAATTGTATGTGTGTGTATGGTAAGTTATCTTCATGGGAGGGGAGAGAAAGAAAAAGAAAAAATTGTAGGTAAATGAGTAAAATTCCTTTGCGACATAGTATTATAATCATTGCCATTGTCTTTACTACTACAATAATAATACTAGTGACTGGACCAATAATGAAGTCATTATATTTTACCTTTTAATCATAATCATTGCTGTTTTAGGTGAAGATTGATATTAGGTCTATAATAATAATAATAATAATGATAATAATAATGATAATAAATGATAATAATAATGATTATAATGGCAGTAGCAATAATAACCACAATGACAACAACAGTAATAAAGGCAATATCGTCAAAATGAGGATGATGATGCTGATAGCAACGACAATGGTAACAATAGTGTCAACAATATCAACAAATAGTGGTAATAGCAACAAAGTAATAGGATCAAGATGATGATGATGTTTGTAATAATCAATGATAGTAATTGTAATCAATCATAACAACAGCAACAGTTATATATTAATATAGTGTTCTTATCGGAAAATAAAATAAGTAAATGAACAAATAAATAAAGCATCAGTTCAAGTATCGACAGTTAATAATAAATTGCTTCCAAGCACTGCCACTATCACTACCACCATGGCTATTAGTAATAACCAGGGGGGGGCTCAGCCCCAGCACATAGGCCTACGTTCTTCTATGTCATCAGGCATAGTCGGACTGGCCATCGGGAGCACCGGGACTTTTCCCGGTGGGCCGCTTGATAGTTGGGGCCGATGCAACGCAAAATATCCATATGTTTAAATCAGCCCATCGCCCACTTAAATGACAATAACCAAGTGCTGGGGTTGGGTATTACATCTGTCAGCCTCTCTCTCCCAGTCAATTCCTT
Source organism: Oplegnathus fasciatus (assembly GCA_003416845.1). Taxonomy (NCBI): domain Eukaryota; kingdom Metazoa; phylum Chordata; class Actinopteri; order Centrarchiformes; family Oplegnathidae; genus Oplegnathus; species Oplegnathus fasciatus. The sequence continues at coordinate 79,064 of NTHP01000489.1, read as the reverse complement.
TCGGTCCTGTCCAGTGTGACTTTACCCCACCTCTGTTAGGTGTTTTTTGGATAAAGAGTGGAGCAAGATGGACAAAAGCTGAGAGGGAAGAGGGTGAAGTCTTGATGCTGATGCAGCGAAATGTTTTAAAACTAGAAGTTATTCATTTGGCGCCATTATCAGTCAGTCATCTCAGCCTTGTGAGCCTGAACGCACTGGGAGCAGAGAGAGCAGCCCAGTGAGACCAACTGTTAGTCCAGGTTTAGCAGCTGAAGCGGACAGAAGACAACAGGGACAAGATCAGCAGAGTTTGGGGTTGGCTAGTTGGCTGTGTAAATTCTTTGGTTTAGCTCAATCAGGTGTTTTACTGAATCAACTTTTCATAAAGTCGCTCGTCAGTGTCACTTCATGAATCGACCAATCACAGCCTAGAGGGGGCGGGACTTAAAAAAAAGTTGACGTGCTGCAGCAAACTTTAGAAATGTTGAACTTATTGTTCTGCATGAATGGTTATTGATTATTGACAAGTTAGTAGTTTACATTAACACATTAGAGACGAACCACCAATGTGACCATTTTTCTTCCACGAGGATTTAATGAAGGAACAAAACTTACAAAAATGATAAATGTTGGTTGTGTATTTCTTAAACTGTTGTATTGTCCAATTGGAATTAATATTATTCTAGTGGTGTATAGTATACTATTATATGAACTTATACGAATATGCTAACATTATATAATATTATATTATTATACTAACATTATACTGATATACTAATTACTCATCCAGGTTGAGGATGGTGCATCTGCCCTCCTCAGAGCAACATGTTCCTCTTGTTCTGTTTTACATCTATTTTACTAAAGGTATTGTTATAAATATTGTTCAGTAATCTTGTTTACATAAAGTGTGGGGTGGGTTGTGTGGGTGGTGGTGTATCATTGGGAAGGTTTGGTGGACCATTTTTCATTCCCAGTTCATCCCTGTCATCACAGGACGCTTAACTTCACACATCGTCAACAATGTATATATTTTTGCTCTTTTCTCTGTGTTAATAATTCAAACAATGACTTTTCTTTGTAGCTGTAGAGAACATAAATGAGGTGATATATACGAACTTACGAACATCAGAACTTTCACTGGGTTTCCCTTTTTTCTGTCACGACCACAGAGCCCCCCCACATAACAAATCCCAATTTAACCCCTGGTAATAACCATAGTAACAGTGATACTAGTAAAAAAATTTAGAAAGAGAGAAGGAAAAATAAACAAATAAAAATAGTAATTAATATAAGAATAACAATAAAATTTAGTAACTTAACTATATTATATAGCTTCTTTTATCTTTTACTTTTTTTTATTGTGCAAAAACAAAACAGTAGTGACAAACATTCAACAATGATAAACGGGTGGGTAAAAGATACACAAGGACAGACAAAGGATGAGAGAGAAAAGAAAACAATAACAACAACAACGACAACTAAAACAAAACAAACAAAGACAAACACACAAGTGAACAAACCAAAAAAAGAAAAAAAAAAACCCGGGTCACGTACAGAACTTGACATGATATAAAACAAACAAGGATGAAATGGTCATAGTAGATATAATGACATCATGTGATTACTTTGATTTAAATTATTGTTTTGGGGGAAAACTCATAGTAGGCATGTTTATGTGTTTGATGGTGAACGTATGGGATAGATGAGAAAATAAAGAAATAAAGAAATAATAATAATGATGATACCAATAGCAATGATAATAACAATAATGATACACATATTGAAGAATAAATAATAAGTACATAATAATGAGAGGAGAATGAAAAATAAGTAAGTAAATAAATAAATAAAAATAAAAACAATAAGTAAATGGTTTGTGATTGGTATTTTAGAAGTGTCAGCTGTTGTAGTATGGGAGGGTCCTGGCAGGGCTTGAGAGCTGTCTATTTGATAGCTGATGAATGTGGAGGTGGGG
>NTHP01000489.1:6672-72094 GCA_003416845.1 Oplegnathus fasciatus | reverse complement strand
AGTATCAGTGGAATCAGCAGTGTAAGGTGTGCATGAGTGAGGGAATGGTGTGTGTATGTTGTAAGGTGCATAAATGAGCACAAGAAGAACAAAAGTAATGCTGCCGTCCTCACACAACTGGCAGGGTGCCTGCAAAAGAACAAAGGAGAAGGAGTGAGAGTAAAGCAAACCAGCAAAAGCGAAGAGAGGAGAGAAGCATGAGCCTAGGACCTTGTTTTTTATAGGCTGGTGACACCAGGCCCAGGTGTCACCAGGAGGCACTAATTAGCAACCTGCCCACCAATGAAATGCAATGCCTGGGAACACAAGACACTGCTGAATAAACAGCAGGGGCCGCCACAATGGCATCCCAGATGATTCTGATAATCCATGGTTTCTGGTTGTGGAACGATTTAACTGTAGTTTTGGGTGCAGTTGCTTCCGTTGTTTTACAAATTAAATCCACCACAGACTCAGTGAATCCATTGATGTCATCGGTTACGTCAACGGCGGTGTCCTGGAACATGCTCCAGACTGCATTATGTAGTGCAGACTGGAGGGCGGCCTGATTGGCCTGACCATTTTCTGACTGCTCATGTCACGAGGGGCATGCGTCGTAGTTAACATACATTTGTAGTCCTAAAATTCTTTTGAATCAAACAAAATGTAGTCCGACCGCCCATAAGCAACTGTACGGACTATACTATATGGACATGGAAAGCACACAAGCTCTATGCACCGACTGAGCCACTATGGTGGCCCTGGACACCTTGGAATTGAATCTCAGCTCTGGTCCTTTTGAGGTGTAGATCCTGCAAGTTCTCCCTGTGTTCATGTGGGCTTCCATGGCTGCACTGATTTGCTGCTGCAGACAAGACTTGGAAATCAGGTGAAAATTAACCTTGTTTCTGCAATATGGCTGACATCATCAGGGTTATTTTCTCAGACTTGACAAAAGCTCGTCCTAAGCCACAGAAGACATTATACAACTGTTTTCACAAGCTGAGTTGCACTAGCCATGATGAGTAAACTGACCTTTTTGTTTAAAATCAGTGCAGTGCCCCTTTAAAAAAATAGGGGGCCGTCGTTTGGCTTTAGTCTTGTTTCTGTGGTCTTTCTGTGTGTGTTTCTCTCTCTCTTTATCGTTTGATGTGTACCTAAAGGGGAAACAAACCTTGCATTTTACCTTATACGTGCTGCAGCCTTTCTGTTAATGTAACTGCATTCAATTAGCATTCAAGCTGTGAAGGAAGTGTTCTAAAAATGCTACAGGTCCTTCCTGGTCAGATTGCCTGCAGCACTTTTGTGGAAAAAACGATTTTGGGTTCTTCTTAGACATGACATTTCACTTGTCAGCACATATATGGAATGAAGTGCATACTGTATCTAAGAGGAGGCTTAAGACTTTAGTGACAGGTGCGATTTAAACAAACTCTGGTGTGTTTCCTGGTTTTGTCCAGTTCATTTTAATTAAAGAATGGAACGTGTCATGGTCATCACACACCTCCAACCTGATAAAGAAAGCTCAGAAACCACTGTATTTCTTAACAAGAACTTGGCACGGGAATTTTGCCTTCTTAAATTTTCTTAACTTTTACGGAGGAGCAATAGAAAGCATCCTGACTGGAAACATTACAAACTGGCATGGGACCCATTTTGTGTGTGTAGCATGAAGAGACTACAGCTTGCATTTCGTGGTACAACATCAACATCAGTATCATCAACCAAAAAGGAGAGTCACTAGTCAGAATATTCATCTACTCCTCACACATTGTCTGCCATTTGGTTATCAGAAGAATGTCTCACGGAAACAGTAAATAAGTGCATCAGACAGACATCTGGCATTGGCCTGAGGAATGAACAAGCATTCCCCATTTGAATACTGGTATTTCTTCCTGGAGTTTAAATGATACTGTTGTGACCATGTGTTTGGGTCGTGACTTGATTTTGTGTTTTTATGTGTACTGTACTGTCTGAAATATTCCTTATGTATACATGTAGCCTTAGAAGACATACAAATCTTCAATTGCAACCATACTGTAGAAAACAGTCTAGAAAAATACAAAAATGAGGGGAAAAAACTAAGGCTAAAAGCAAACTAGGGTTGAGAAAATAAATCACAGTGGACACATACAGTAAATTGATGGGCAGGATTCTAGGATGGAGCCATTTAAATACACAGCTGTGTAGCTGAGTGTGAAAATAAGTGATGGACTGTACCAACCACTGCAAACTTTAATGCAGGAAAAAACAGGATTGTATAAAACAGAAGCCTGGTTTTAGACCCCTGAATCACCTCTCACATCTCTGATTTCATCAGTGATTCTAATAGGCCTGTTTCCAGATGCGTAAAACTCTGTGATACACACAGTTTTAGTCGTGAATCTACACAAAGACAGAAATGTGCTTACGCATTCTTTTCGTCAGAACCATGCGTAGGTGCAGATTTAGAAATCTGCTTTATAAATCTCAGTCATTGTGGAACCAGGCAAACATGGACATAGAAACGCCTGTAAACATCAGTTTTCATATCGATATGTGTGCCTGTTCCACCAGTCATTAGACCTGTCAATGAGAAAAACAACAAAGAAAAAGTGCAGTTTCACTGACTGTGTCACATTGGCGCAGCCTGGCTAAATGGCATATGAATAACACGCCAATGTCTTAAGTCATTTAGTGTGTTATCCAGGGCTTGACATTAACTTTTTTGCTCACCACCCACTGTGGCTGGTGGTTTTCCAAAGTTACTAGCCACTCAGCATTTTCACAAGCCACAATTTTGTTGTTGGGAAATTACGTTTTATTTGATTAAAGTTGTCTATGGTGTGCTACAATTGAAGCACAGTTGAGATACCTCAATTGAAACAAATTGAATAACTAGATTTATAACCCTTTTAAATGTAAATGACCATTGTAAACACCCAAATCACCAACACTACGGTCATCAAATATTCAGCTCTGATAAGGTTGCATGTAAAGCTCCTTTTGTGTGAAAACATACAACCGATTAAGACAAAGACATAAAAAGAGTAGCTTCTTATTGCATATAATAAAAGTGGTGCAGGGGTGTAGAAGATTAATTGAAAAGGTAAAAACTAAACTGAAAAAACCTAGCAACAGAAAAACTTTGTCTATTTAAACAGTTATTAACAACAGCAGTAAATAATACAAAGTAGCCTTGAAGAAGTCTATGTAGTAGAGAACAAATTCATTTTGTCTAATCAATTAAAATTCATAAAAGTCCTAAAAACACAGTTTTACTTTACATTGTGTGCAGAGGTGTAGTAGGCTACTATTTGTTTAAGTACCGGAGCGCATGCGTGCGTGCACACAGTTTACATACATTAGTCAACTATAACTGACCACACAAGTTAACGTTACCTGCTATAGGCTGGACAAAACAATAAATTCACTGTGCCGCTCAAAGGTTACAAGCAGCTACTTTTAAGGTGGAATGTTTTCTTGCTTGTTACTCCATGCATGAGTTGACGTCATGAATCAATCAACACACCTTAAATGTCAATATGACAACTTTGACCATTCTGTAACCCAGGTCACAAAGAGCTAACAAGACAACACGGAAGTGCCTTAGCCAATCAGAACGCAGGTCCGCAGCACCGTAGGCAGGCTAGACAGCATACGCTAGTCAGACGCTGGGTGACACTGTAGGGAGAGGACCTGCAGCTGAACGGTAAAAATGTAACTAAATAAAACAGTAAAAACACAATATAATGTTGTCAAATCAGAACGGTAACAGCCTGTACTTTGTTGTAAGCTCGTAGATGTGTGTGTGTGAGAGGCCCTGCTCACTGAAACCGGCCGAGTGACACAGAGGAACTCCCGAATTGGTGAGTTGCGGTAAAAAATAATGCTGCGCCACTAGGTGCTAGGCTAAGTTAGCGAGCTCAAGTGATAGACCTAGAGCTAACAAAGTTAGCATTAAGCAGTGGACAGTGCAATTAGCCAACTGTTGTAGAGCTCAACTAAAGTAAAGCTGTTTGACAACCCAACTGGAAAGAGTATAAAAACGTGACATCAGAGTGTTTAATTGCTCAGTGTTTTCTCTGGCTGGTAAAGCTACTGAGCTGTTTAGTACTGAAGCTACATAAGTTATGTTTTGGAAAGTATTTTATTTCATTGGTATAGTGAATCTGATTTAAAAAGAGCAGTGGACATAATATTGTGTCAGATTTACTCTGTATAGTTTGTAATTCATGTAAAAGTGTTTTGCTTAATTTAAAAGGTATATGTAAGGTTAAGTTGATATAGAAATTTAGTTTCACCTTATCCAGAAATTCATTTACTGTGTAGGAAATTTAAAATATGTTGGTTGTACAATTTGCATTATACTGTGTATTTATATTTTGTTGAAGTTAAAGGAATGAACAATTCCTGATAGATCAGAAAGACAATTGATTAATGAACAATTCTGGCCATGTCAATGACTACAGGTCAGGTTTTTTGTTTTGAGTCAGATTTGAAGTTGATGGCAAGCCAACCCAGATGAGACTTCTAGATCCCTGCATTGAAGACCCCTGAATTGAAGAGCCCAGAGCCAGAGACTGCCAACCTTACCCCTCTCCTGCCACGGCGGTAGGGTAAAAATCATAAACTGCACAAGGCTGCACCACTCTTACACTCACCTCCCAGAACCACTTGCACAGCCCCAACTCTCGGACTCTTGACTTTACCNTTACCTTCTTCATTCTTCTTCGCACACATTCCCTGTGCTGGTGAAAGGACTGAGTGTTAATCACCACTGGTTTGAGTGAATGGACTGAGTATTCATATTGTTGATACAGTGCATTATTGTGCCTTAGTTATTGTGATTGTGTTATTGCTGATACAGTGAATAGTGAACTTCTGTAAGGTTGAAGCGAGTTGCAGAGTGATAATATTGATTTGGGTATTTTTTCAATGTTGTTACCTACCTAATGTTGGATACGAATATTAAGAATTGATATTCAGAATTATCTATGATAGGGTGCACCCAGTCAGACTGAAAAGAAGTTGAAAGGAACTTTATGTTTCAAAACCAAAGAGAGTGACAAAAGAAATAATTTGTTGCTGAATTTATCTGAGGTATTGTGAAATTGAACTGTATACAGAACCTACAGATATTTTATTTTGTCTGATTCTGGTCCAGTATAATTGTAACGTTTTCTAACTAATCATAATTTACTGCATTACCTCCACTATCAGTCGTGTTAGGAGCCGTGTGCTACAATTCCATTTGTTTTTATTGGCTCTCTTGCATGACATACGCTTTAGTGATGATTGGATTAGATTATTGGAAGTGGCAGAGCGTCATTCTGGTGCACTCTGGCAGCACTACACATATAGTTGTATGCAGGGGTTAAAGTGGGATTTGGCAGGTGGGGGGGGACCCTAAGATCTGGTGTAGCGGTGCAGGGAAAAAATTACTCTCCTCAAAATAACTCCCAAATTGATCTGTACTGTGGTCTCCGATGGACTTATTTTCTTTGTGGACAGGCTATGTGATCAGCTGACCTTCTTTTAGGCATCCATTTCTTGACATATTTTTGTCAGTGTGCTGTTGCTCTGGCTCTGTGCTGTGCTGCTGCTGCTGCTACTCTGGGCTGTGCTTCTGCCGTAGCTCTGGGCTGTGCTGCTGCTGTGGCTCAGAGGTTTACTGCTCTTTGTGGATTTAGCCTACTGCATTCTAAAAATATTTGAGCAGATGTGACATGGGCTATCATACTATCACAGCTGCTTTTCAACCCCTAGTCATACTATAAAAGTGGAATTTGGCAAGTGATACTAATGAGCATCATCAACTTAAATTCAAATTGATGACAACTACCCTTGACTTAACAGTGACCATAGATACCACAGCCTGCCCTGCACCAGGCCAAAATTAGTCCATTATAGTAAATTTTACAATACTGGAAACTACCCAGTTCCATAGCCTGCACTTGTTTAAACTGGCCAGTATTCTCACACAGCCTTTGAATAACACAAAAATGATTATCATTAAATTTATTGTCAAAGACATTTAACAATATGAATTAACAAGATAACTTCAACAACACATCATGTACATATCCACTGTCTGATTAAAAAAAATTCTAAAATGAACAACATTAGGCTGCCGCACACTTGACATTATGTATGAAACTGCCAATCTGATGTATTTACTTATTAATCGAAGGTGCCGGAACGCCGTTCCGGATCGTTCCAGCCCACTTTAACCCTTGATTGTATGTGTGTGTATGCCACCCGCCTAAGTGGCTAGTAAGAGTGACTGCGTTACATGCCACTGCTGAATTCTACCCGGGCTTAGCAGGTGGGTGTTAGGGCTGTGCCATATCATATCATTCACGATAATACTGGCATAAATTTGTAAACGAAAAATAAGTGTCATATCATGATATCAGCGATATAGCAGCGTGATGACGTGTTGATGCATTTGCATACCCTAGCACGCAGCCTACAGCCTTCTCTCACCACAAGAACAAACATGGCTGAAAGCCAGAGCAGCGTGTTGCCACGACAGAGGCCGTAACAACTGTGAAATATTGTGATGTTATGTCAAGGCTATATTGCCCACGCCTAGTAGGTGCTAATGTCAAGCCCTGGTGTTATTGCAACGCATTTGTTACTTTTTGCGTGTCATTTCATGCCATTTAGTCTACTCACTGATATTGTGCTGAGACGGTGTTTCATTTAACATGCAAATGTCATGTCATGTATAAAGAGCGACAAAGTCACGAAGAAGGAAGTTGGGGTGGATGGATGGGTCAAACAAACACAGGACTTTCACCCAGGAGACCAATGTTCGTGTCTTGTGGGAAACTAAAAGTCAACATTGACTTATTTTAAGTTACGTACAGACGGTGACAAATTAAAGGAAAAACCTGAATAAATGAGAAGAGAAACATAACAGCTGCAGATACTTCCACACAGATGCACTGCGTGGTACAATTAAGCAATTAACATCCAATCATGCTCTGTAGCATGTTTAAAAATGCAAGGCAAACTGAAGTGGGTCCAGTGAGTCAAGGAGGGAGGAGGTGATGAAGGTTTTGACTAACCACTCAAAGTACTTCATGATGGTGGAGGTGAGTGCCGTTGGCCCCTCAGACAGAGGGTTTTGGATTTTTTGGGAACAGGGACAATGATTGTCTCCTTGAAGTATGTAGGGACTGCAGACTGGAGCAGTAACAGGTTGAAAATGTCTGTGAAGACATCTGCCAGCTGATCTGGTGTTGAGATCATCTAGGAGAGATGCAGCCATTACCTCAGCACTGCTGGTTTTCCTTTTGTAGTCTGATGGTTTTAAGTCCAGCCCACATGTTTCTGGTGTTAGAGCCTTGATAGTTAGACTCCACTTTGTCCCTGTATTGTCTCTTAGCACTGCTAATAGCTCTCCAGAGTGCATACTTAGACTTCCTGTACTCCTCCAAATCACCTGAGTTGTAGGCGTCAGTCCATGATTTAAGTTTGCCACGGACTTCCCCGTTAACCCAGGGCTTCTGATTCGGGAATGTCCATACAGCAATCCTGGGTACGACGTCATCAATGCATTTGCCGATGTAGCCAATGACCACGTCAGTGTTATGTATTAATGTTGTTGTCCTGAAGCACACACCACTCCGTAGTGCTAAAGCACACTCTTAGAAATAAGGGTTCTTCAGAGGCCCCTTGGAAAACTAAGGGTTCCATTAAGGACCCATTTTGTAAGAAAAAGTTCTTCAAGGATTGTTAAAAGCATGGGTGTTAAAAGATCCTCACCCTCAAATATTCAAATGTTTACCCATGTTTTAAATGGTATTTTTAAATGTAGATGAATCTCCTTAATCAATTCATTTTACTTGTGTTCTGCCATAGTTGGTATCTTTACCATCATTTCATGCCATATAATTACAAACCTCTCTGTAAGCCCGGATAAGTTGAATTTACTTTAAAAAATTGAAGGAACCGTTGCCTTAAAAAAATTAAATAATGTGAAATGAAAACTTGAGTGAATTTAACTTAAATGCTTGAAAGGCTGGAATTGTTATTTGAAGTTCAATACACTAAATGCCAAGTTGATTTAACTACTAAACCACTAAAGTAAAGTCAACTTAGTTTTAAACAAGTTTCATTTACTCACATTTTCTAATGAGCAACTGAGTATTTCTTACCTGAAAATGTAACTTGATTATGTTGCAGTATTGTGGCAGGCAGCGCGGAATGAGACACAGGAAGCAGCTCTGTGAGATATAAACCACTGAATGTCATTCAACATAGGAGACAAGAATTCAGTCCATAGCAGCGAAATACAGCCGGTGTCAAGAAATGTAACAGCCACCTCACTAATGGTTACAACTATAAACCAGCGCAAAAATGACAATTACCAACATAAACCGCCATGTTCTGAACAGACACATTACAAACACTAACAAAAAGATTTGCAAGACATTTGCATTTTGGAACATAAAGCAGCAAACTTAAACTATTTTGTTTTATGTTTTGTTGCCAAATGCAGTTGACGATCCGAGTACAATATAATATAACATTAAATGTATTCAGCTGGCGTCTTCACCACAGTAACTATAACCCCACCTCTTAGAGAAGCATGCAGGCTTAGAGACATATGTCTTAACCACTACACTAATAACCCACCCCAACAGAGAGTGTTTCTAAGAGCAACATTCAGGTCCTCCTCTACAAAACAGGTGTGACATATCAATAGTGATTACTTTGGTGTCTCTACAATTAGAGTACCTACTCTTGATAACAAGTTTGTCCACACCCCTTTACTCTGTTTACACATTGTGTGATCACCTGTTTATAAGTGTGATCACCTGACTATCGGTGTATGAATTGATACTAGAAGCTGGATTTAAATGACAGAACATCAGAAACTTCAGAGAATCAAGGTAAGCTAAATCTAATATTTTATTTCAGCAAGTTTTAGTCTAGCTAAGGACTTTTATGGTGGAAGGTGGACTATTTTAATGCCAGTATTTGTTTCTTGCTTTTTTGTAGAAATTAATTATACAGCCTGGACAACTATGAGGTGTACCAGTGGAGGCTCTTAATATACGAATTGGAGGACAGGCTTATTCAGTCTTTTCCACTGTCACCATTATTATGTGCCCATACTCTGCTGGTGTCATTGGATACTTTGTTGTTTGTAGATGTCTTATGATTCATCTGGTGTAGGCTACTAACTGTCTTTTTTCTCTTCCCTCTCTGCTGTGTCACCATTGCTGGAGATTACATGAATTCACCTGCTGAGGACATCCTGATGTGCCTGGCTTGCGTTCTATCTGTTATATTGTTGATTCCACTGGTCCTAGGCTCACTTTTGACCCGTTCCCCCGGGACTTACACAGCCTCTCCTGTTCTGTTGGCTTATCCTCAATTTAAACATTGGTAGTTGTTAACATAGATTGTTAAAATGATGGATGACCACAATATACAATATATGGGATTCAATCATTTTTTTTGCCTCATCTATAGAATACAATATAGTTCTTCGTATAACCCTCAGAAGACAAGAAGGTTATAGGTGAAACCCTTGGAATATAAAATGGTTCTCGTGGAACCCCCTGGGTGGGTTCTAGATGAAACCTGTGGAGTATAGAAGGGTTCTCGGTAGAACCTCTCATAGGGGGTTCTGGGTGGAGTCTTTCACAGATGGACGCGTAGGACAGCTGATGTGTTGGTAATATCTCGGCTGGACTTTCCTCAGGTTGGCGTTGTTAAAGTCTCCAGGTACAATAAAAGCAGCCGTGTGGTCTCTGTCAAGTCGACAACTACATACAGCTCGTCCAGGGCTTGGTTAGTGTCGGTGTTTGGTGGTATGTACACAGCTGTGAGAACAACCGATGTAAACTCCCTCGGAAGATAGTAAGGTCGGCATCCAATCATGAGGTGCTCTAGGTCCGGAGAACAGCCCGCAGAAATAATCTCCACACCACTGGTTGTTTACCATGAAGCAGACACTTCCGGTCCTGGCGGTGAATGGAGACCCCCTCGGGAACAATGGCAGAGTCCGGGATCGAAGGGTTGAGCGAAGTCTCCATGAAAACCATAACGTTACACTTTTTAACGTCCCAGTGAAAAGCCATCCTGCTCCTAAGTTCATCCAGTTTATTATCCAGTGACTGAACATTAGCCAGAAGAATACTCGGTAGAGGAAGCCTGTTTCCACATTTCCTCAGCCTGACCAGGACTCCAGCCCGCAATGTGCAGAAGTTGTTCTGTCATATTGTATGATAGGGCTCACTTGGGCACTGCGTATGTTTAAAAAAATAAAAATAAAAATAAAAATAAAACAAATAAAAAGCTAAGTTGAGAAGGAGCTTGAGACACGGCAGCCATCCTCAGCGCCATCTTGCAAAAAAAAGATGTTCTCATTTAGATGCATGAGAATTCTTATGTAAACTAATTTCTCCAATTTGTTTTGAAAAGCAGGGTAGAATAGATATAACTAGCTTTTTATATCTTTACTTATATCCCTTCCATCCTTGTCTTAACTTACAACGATATTGGTGTTCTAAGAAATGTAAAGGAGTACCCAAAGTGTTATCAATTTTATAGGAGAAGCAGTCACATTAACAAAAAAAGCCACAGGAAATTTCTTATGGATCACAAAGAAGTTACACACTGGAGGGCCCGTTTGCTTTTATCTTACTTAGTATTTTATATTATATGTTGATTCTTTATAATGATAAATAAATGAACCCCTTGACTCCCCCCCAAACATTTCCATTTTGTAGAGATTCTTCCTTTTTTTTTTTTTTGAACGACTACATACCCAAGTCGTTTTTTATATGTCTAGTATTCTTTTGAATTTAGGGGAGTTGGATTTAAAATAGATTTTTTGGAATATTATGTTTTTTTTAATGAAGGTCTTCATCCCCTTGTCCAGTAAATGGCTTAGTAATCAGGCAGTTCGTATAATGAAACTGAAGATTCATTTAGCCATGTGTCAGTTCAATTCAATTCAATTCAGTTTTATTTATATAGCGCCAAATCACAACAAAAGTCATCTCATGACACTTTACANGACCGGTTGGGTTGAGAGAGAGAGACAGAGAAACAGACAGGCAGACAGGCAGGAATGCAGCAACAACTATAATAACAATAGAAATATAACTAATAATAGCAATAACAGCCATTATTATAATAACAATGGAAAAATGACTAATAATAGAAACATGACTAACAATAGTAATGCGACTAATAATAGAAATATCACTAGTAATAGAAATATGAGTAATTATAATAGTAATAGTAGCAGTGGGGGTCAAGCAGGCCAACGACGGCAGGCAGTCTGCAACAATGATCCACAGGAACCTGCAAGACGAGAAAGCACAGAAACTCCGGGGAAGATACAAAGTTAGTAACATGCATTAATGGCACATGAATGAGTACAGAAGAAGAATGACAGAGAGGAGAAGAGAGGAGCTCAGTGCATCCACAGGACAGCGGATCCAGAGGCAGAGTAGTAGTTACAGCAGCATATTTATTGATGGGCATGCATAACATTGTCTGAACGAGGCAGGCTGAGCACTGATTATGGGCTGAATCCAAATGTCCAGACTTCACCGGTCTTGCAGACTCACCGACTTTGCAGGTGCGTTCCCGGGAAGTCTGTGAGTTCTGAGGACTGTCCAAATACACAATTCATCCAGTCCACAAGGGGCCTCAAGTGAACTTTCTACGGACTTCCAGAGAGTCCGCTTGGGGTAGAGTCTTCACTGGACTTCACTGATTGAATTCATTGCAATATGGGCGTGATGTTGTAGTTTTTCCAATTGCCGACTAATGAAACAAAAAGAAGAAATGTGTAAAATAGTTACTTTATTGAAACGTTACCTGAATCATGTAGGCCAGAAATAAATAAACATCCCAGTCCTCTATGCTGAAGTGGCAAAAACATCACAATCTTATCAATTTATATGATGACAAGCATGCCCAGTTTCCCAGTTACACCACTGAAAATGCCCAAAGTCATAGCCTATGGGATTTACATGTTACATGTAGTCGATGCTAATAATGGTGGTAGCAAGAGAACTAACGTCAGCTTTGCTTTCTCCTCNAATAAGGAATTGCAATAATCCAGCCTAGAAGTAACAAAGGCATGGACTAGTTTTTCCGCGTCTTTTTGACACAGGATGTGTCTAATTTTTGCAATGTTACGTAGATGAAAAAAGGCAGTCCTTGAAATTTGTTTTATATGGGAGTTAAAAGATCAAAGATTACTCCCAGATTCCTTACGGTGGTGCGGGAAACCAGGGCAATGCCACCTAGGGTGACTATATCTTCAGATAATGCATCTCTGAGATGTTTGGGCCCAAGTACAATAACTTCAGTTTTGTCTGAATTTAACAGCAGAAAATTGCAGGTCATCCAGGTTTTTATGTCTTTAAGACATGCTTGAAGTTTGGCTAACTGATTGGTTTCATCAGGCTTGATCGATAGATATAATTGGGTATCGTCCGCATAACAATGAAAATTTGTGTTTCCTAATAATATTACCTAAAGGAAGCATATATAAAGTTGGAGCTAGAGCTACAATGGCAAATTTATGTTCCAGACATGACAGATCATGGGTCGAATTTTCCTAATTATTGGATAAGCTCCTTATATTGAGGAGGTGTTGAACTTTGTTACAGTTTAAAATCTTTTTCGTCATGGTATTTACAAATATCTGGTTTCTGCAAAAGGGATAGAAAGTTTGACTCAGGATCATAATGTTTATTATATCTACAACTAGAGCAAAAAAATAGAAGGTTTAATATGCAGTGTTGTACTGTCTATCATAGGATTGAATTCATTATTATCAAGACTATGAAAAGGAAATTTTCCGATTTACATTTTTGGCAGGTCCAATTAACCCACTTTACTGTATTTGAATAACTTCAAAGTGTACAACTTGGGTGACAACCATTTTTGCATGTAATTCAAGTATATACATTTCAGTATGTCAGATTTTGGTGGGATGTGTTGTGTTTGATATTTTGATTCTTAAGAATACAGAGAATATACTGAGACAGTTGCTGAGATGAATATGAGCATGAGGTAAAATCAAATAATTCATGAAGAATGTGAAAGCTGATCACAATGTAGATATGCAATCTGTCACTTGTCACATGCAAGCTCTTTTGTAATGCACTTCAGACCGGTGGCATGGTCGGAGAGTCGTTTGTTCAAGTCATTTAAATCCTTTTGTGAGAACTGCCAACTGTTCTTTATGTCCTGTACATCTCTCATGATATTGTCTATCCTTTGTTTAATTATTTATGGACTCCAAAGGACTTATCAAAGGAAGTTTCTTCCCTGTTGCTCAACTAAGTCTTTGAAAAATGATTTCTGCTCATCAGGCAGCTCATGAATCATAGACAGTGAATTAGAATTCTCCTCCTGGTTAGCTTTTTGGTAGAGAAAAAAATAGAAAACTATTACTATAGAAGACCTACAGGAGTATGCTGGTATGGGTAGGCCAGGGCAGAGGAGACTCCACAAACAGTGCGAACAGTGATGTGAATCAGATAGTAGATCTGCTGACTGTGAAAGCCAGTAATTAGTTTGTTAGATTTGTTTGACAACATGGACCTAGTGCTCGGCTTATAATTTCTCTTTCCCTAAATAGGTGAATCACAAAAATCTGATTATCATCCCCACCACTGGTGGTGGTGAAGTGTCCCACAAAGCACCTGATAAAGTCCTACAAAAGACCCTCAAATTTCATTTTATGAATATCAGACCACTTTCTACCAAAGCCTTACTGATAAATGATTCTTCAGCATTGCCTGGATATGATTGGTTTATGTGAAAGATGGCTGAAAACAAATGTTTTCTTACCATTAAAGATGTAGTCTACGATTCTAATCCAAAACAGTTTTTGTCAAATTCAGAGAATATCTCCTCACGGTCCACTAGCTTTCCATTCTGTGTGTGTGCTGATAAAAAAAAAGTCTGGTGTTCATACGCAGCCCTGGCTCTGTAAACGGGAAACAAACAGAGCGACTCAGGTAGAGCCACCAACCCTGGCTGTTAAATACCAACGCTTAAGCCACATTTCCACGAAACACTTAGGTATAATATGTCACAACTCATGCTCGTGCCCAGGACAAACCAATGCTGTGCGTTAACTCGTGTGAGTTTGGAAGAGCACTGAAGCGAAAAATGGTAACATTTGATTAGGTAGTTATCAGGGAATGATAGCACATCTATTCATGGTCCTAAAATCCACTTCTGACGTAAGGCTGTGAATTATTTTGGCTTCAACATCGATTGGGTAAAACGGCGTAGAAGTTTTTGGCTTCTGTGGCATGGGCTGATGAAAACTTGGACATGGTGGTCCTGATTTCATCTGAATAGATCATTGTCATTCAGGCATCGTCATTGGGGATAGTGAGATGGCGCCCATACTCGCGATGAGGTGAGTGGATGGATGATGTATCTCGCAGAATTAAGTGGTGGTGATGTTGGCTCTGGCGCAGAATGCGAGAGCGAAGCGAAAGAGGAGAGGGTTAGGTAGATATTTATAGGAATGCCGGAAGTAACGCTGTTGAGGTGTGGTCCTGCTCCTGAAACTCTGCTAGATAGCTTCAATACATGAACATGAACCTACTCACTGCAGTGGTAATACCCATGACTTCATTCTATCTCTGTTCTTACAAATTTTCAATTCTATAGGTGCATCTCAAGTCTCTTATTTTATATTTCGTTGCTCCTCGATCCTGTCGTTCTGGTCTACCATTTTGAAGACTGTCCCAAAGCTCTTATTTCTGTCCGAGGAGCGAGGAGGGATCTCTGAGGAGCCATGAGCACCTTCACGGAAGTCTTTTACCGGCTGACACACCTACTTATTGGATATCAGTTATTGACTGGACGCTGCAGCTGATCGGACTGATCAGATATATCACAACATCACTGGAGTTTAATACCGGAGTGCAGACCGATAACAGATTAAACTCAGGTGTATCACTCCATATATTTTGTTTGTTTTCTGATTCACCATCTAGTTAAAAATCTGTGTTCATTGTGGGTCTGAACAACAAAAGGACCACATACAACTTTTCTCTTGAGACATCGTCTAAGCTGGTTTTAGCTTCTAAACCAACCACCTGCCTGCTTGATTCCCTGTCAGCTAAACTTTTTAAAGATCTCTGGCCATCTCTGGGACTTACAATAAAGAATGTTGTTAATTTGTCACTTACGACAGACACAGTCCCCACTAGCTTTAAGACTGCTGTGGTTAAACCTCTACTTAAACCACTTCAACCAGTCTCTAACCTTCCATTATTTTAATGGTAATAGTATCAGAAAGAGTTGTGTCTTAGAACCTTTCAGCTCACATAACTAACAGTAATTTAATAATTAAAAGTAATAGGAGTATTGTTAAGGATCTCAACCACCCAGATAACGGCCTTTTCTCCCTGTTGCAGTCGAGAAGAAGATACACCAGGCCAGCACAGAGGCTTAGGAAGCCTCAGGCCACTAGGATCCTAAATGAGGACAGTGCCTAAGAATTGTCCTAAGACTGGTTTTAATTTGAACTTCTTATTCAAAGATACTTACCACAGTTAACATTATTATTTATTACTTATTTTATTCTCTATTCTTATTCAATTTTACACTTATTTTTTATTGCACATTTGAAGGAGCTAACGGTCACACATTTCACTATGATTATACCCAGTATGATTATATGTGACAAATAAACTTGAATAAACTTTTGCCCACCCACCACCCTGATCCTTCATATTCTTACTTTTTGGTGCAAGATTTGAACATTACATTAGTTCCTGCATTGCTTCAGAACCATCAGATATAAATGTAATTCACTGGAGACAGGACTGAATGGTGGCAGTCATTGGCACTTAAGGAAGTTCTTATACAACAGACAAGTCATCCAGATATTATCATGCCCTGTCATCTCTAACAGGCCAAACCTGTTGTACACCAAGCTGAAACCAGAAACCACAGTCTGCCAGTGTCAGTTGGAAGAAGCAGAAAGAGGTTTGTAAACCTCAAAACTCAATTTTGCTGCTAAATATTGGAAATCTAACAATGGTGGATTAATAGTGGGTCTACAGTCTGAGGTATCAATAGCAGCTGTCAAAGTCCATTTAGTAATAATGCTGTCATAATGTCAGTACACACACAGTGCACCTGCACAATCTATTGGCAAAGATTGTCTGCTTTTACTCATACATGTTGACTTTTACACAAAAGTGACACATTACATGTTTCATTTGAAAGGTTTAATGCAAGTCTTGTGTTGCATAATGCGTCAGGTGTGCAGTTTCCAATTGTGCCAGTTAAAAGGTGACTCCCGTAATATTGTGTAACACTAGCATTTTGTGAAAGCATTCCAGTAAACAGGTCTTACAGGTTTTTATGGCACCACACTGGTGAGTGTACAATATGGATCACTATGAGGCCCTGTTTTCATGATGGTTTTTGGTGCATGGCAGGGCTTTAATGGTGTCATAAAGATGATCATAATCACACTGTGGATGACAGAGAGTCATAGCTGTCCACGTCAGTTCATTTATTTGTTCTCTGTAGCCAGTTAAAGATGATCCTGTCAAGCCCTGTTGAAGCCCTGCTGTTCACAGGACACCTGAGACTGCATTCTAGTTGTAGTATTATATGGAGACGGAAGACTAATTGCCTCTCTATGTAGGAGTTTTCATTGCAACTGTCCACCATGGCATTCATATTGGCAACACGAGATTGACAAGAAATGATGCATGCACTTAGAGAACATGATGCACAAGATAAAACGCCTGTACATGCACACACAATGCAAAAGAACATTCAATCCTAAATTCAGTATTAGTGTGGTGTCTTAATTTAATGACACAATGAATCTTCTCGGCCCACAGTTTGTTTGTCTACACTATAAACAGATACACAATTTGTTCTTCTACTGTTGAATTTCTGACAGAGTAGCTGCTCCAGGCTGGTTTGCTGTCCCACGTGGTCGATATACAGTATGTTTGATTTCAAACAGAAGGGAGGGTGGCTGTGAGGAAAAGCAGGGCTGGTGGTGTAATCTCCGGCTCCTCCTGTCCTGTCATGTCATAGTGTGTTGAGCACAACTCCTGGAGCCCCCAAATTGCCCTTGCATGACAGCTCTGCCTCCATCATTGTGTGAGTATGTTTGTGTGAAGCACTTTGGAATAAAAGCACTATATAAATGCACTCCATTTACTCATTCAGAACATGTATTACTATAACATACTTGCTGTTGCCCCAGTAACCAGTGGTGTCACCAAAGGACAGTTGCTTTAGTTGATCTAAAATGAATGATGATACAAAAATAAATATAATATAACATAGAATATAACATAATAAACATAATCAATTATGTGTTCCTAAATGTAATTTCAATTTTAAATGCGAGTTAATGTTTTTCCAATTATATAAAATACAAAGGAAATTAAATATTGTTTCTCTCAGGATCAAAAGCCATAAGGCAATGAAATATCTGTAAATAAGTATATTGGTAGTACCAGTTTGTCTTAGAATATGGACAGAAAAGTATCACGTTTCAGCTCTAGAAACCTTTGTGGAAAAATAGACTAATGGAATAGAAACTAGTCTGGAGAGAGAGTTGGACTTTGGCTTTCTGTTGGGCATAAATTTGATATGACCTGGCATTTATAAGGTGCCAGTAAGATTTAGTCACCATCTTTATGGCTTGCACTTTGTTTTTGTTTTCCATGTTTTTCTGTTGTGATAATGTGGGCTGCAAACCATCTGCTAAGTGCATTTCTGTTTCTTGTAGCTACATTTCAGCACTTGTAGATTATTCAAGTTCAATAATAATTAATTGTTGAATGCAGAATCAGCCTCCAAACGTTACTCACTTGTGCCCATTACAAATGCAGCCTGTTAAATGATTTTAGAATATTTTAGGACATTTTATGCCTTTATGATAACAGTTGAGAGATGATAGAAAATGAGGGAGAGAAGGGGAACGACAGGTCCCATGCTGGATTTGTTTTGAAAGAAATGTCACAAAATATTCATACATGAGGCTTGTTTTCCTACAATATCTATCTACAGTATATATCAATATCTAACATATAGCTCATGTTAACTAAAGCTTGATTTTAGTGATTATGGACAGTTTTTATTGTTGTGTTAAAAGTCAATGGTATAACGACTAAGATTTCTCGGTTGCTGTCTGTAAACACAACATTCAAAGTTGGACCCTCCTTCCCAGCTCAAAGCGCACACGCTTCTGGTGGTCCCACGTGCTTATGATCTAGCAACTGATCGCTACGTTTCTATAGAGTCCCGCACCTCACACCCTGCATGCTGTTATTGGCTTGGGGCCACACACCACTGCCCAAACGTTGACGCTCAGAAGAGTCCCGAGCACAGCAAAATAAGAAATACAGGCAGAGAGCCTCTGGGTCTCTGCAGATACAGACACTGCCACACACTTCCAGTGGGTCATAAGTGATGGTTGAGAGGGATTATTTTTTATGAGTCTATACATTGTTTTTTAGGAAAATCCTACTCGTTATACCTTTAAGGAAAGATGGTGATGATGATGAACCAAGACTTGGTTAAATATTGAAAAAGTCACCACTAAGGCATCCCAGTGTCCTATGCAACATATAACTGTAACATCTCCAATTCGAATTCCATCCCATGTTTTCTGTCTCTACTTTTGCCAACCCAATAAACGCAAAACTGCCACAAAAAAAGTTTAGTTACAAAGCTGTCTCCAAAGTATTCTGTCTATAAGAGTACAGATATTTTTTTTCAAGGCTTGTCCGACTCAGAGCTGGAAGGCTGCTAGCCACTAATGTCAGAGTATCCTTTTCTATTACGAATCGCCTCCTAATTTTTCATTGGTTAAATGCCCACCAGAATAAAGAGTTTAGTTTTAGCTGACAAGAGGTGGGTGATAATTGTATCACAGTTTAACTTTCACAGTTGTAGTTAATTTTCACATCTTCCATCCTTCATGATGGTTACAGATATACCAATAAGATCAGAAAGGACAGCTTTAGAAATCCATCCCAAAACAGGAAGTTAATACATGTTAAAATTTATTTCTATAAAAACAATATGCCATGAATTAAGATATATCATGAATAATATGAGATTTACTCCACATACATTTACATTTATTTATCAATCCAAAGTGGATGACAGAAAAGTGGATTAATCACATTAAAACAATCACACAAACAATGTGCAACTGATTTCTGACTGATTCATACAAACTGTATTTACAGACAATGATCATATATAAGACATGTGATATAGTTATTCCTAAACTAGTTTTTACTCAAACATTGTGTAAACACACTTTATAATAAGTGATACTGATAGACATGTAGTGCACATCATTACTGTATTAATGTGAAGTACGGTAGCATCACCTACTGTACATTTATCTCTGTCAGTTCTGTCTTTGTCCTTCACATTGAGTTTCCCAGTAGAAGACTTTTCCAAATTTGGTCCTACATACAGATCCACAACTGATTTTACATTTAGATGCAAAACTGATGAATAAAATGACGGTAATATGAAAGTAAGAAGAAAAAAATATATAATATTTCCAGTGCCACAATACAGTCATTAATGCCCATATACCAAAACAAACTCCAGTGACAGATGAGGATGACTTAGTCTAGCATCAGTAAAGAAACTTAAATACAAACACCAGAGTGAATTCTGTACAATTGTAAAAAGTTTGCTTTTTCAGCCTCTTGGTGCTTACAGAAACTCACAAGCATCCAAAATGATGTCCATTTTAGTTACTGCGCACATAGTAAAGTTTCTATAGCGGCTATAAAAAACACAAAAGAGGTACAACATTAATATTGGTTCATAAAACCTACTAGAGCCAAAAACACTGGCTTACATTTTCTGCAACACCTTCCTTCTAAGAGGAAGTTAGTGTCTTAAACATCTGGGGCAAGAAGGTTTTTCTGAAAGGCCACACAGGTATTTCTAGTTCCTGAACTACAGCTCTGCTCCGCTTTTTGGTTTATACCCGTTCTGTGACTGATGCCTCACATGCCCATGCCAATCTCCTCAATCTTCCAGCCACTGGAGTTCTTTCCGAATTTGTATACAAGCCTTCGGCCGTCGACTCGCTCCAGGATTTCCCTCTTATAGTAATACCTGAGGGAGGAGGGTCAGTTAATCAAAGTTTAAGACACAAAGTATGCAGTCTCCTTCATCATGAGCCTGTTAAACAGTTGTATAATGTCTTCTTTGGCTCTGTATGAGCTTTGTCAACTGGCATAATCAGAGCTATCTTGGCTTGGAGGCTTTAAATTTAGAGCAAAAAGCCTTTGTTACAAACTGGGGGAGTGGCTGAGAGCCAGGGATGTTCACCAGTTCACCAGGGTCTAATAAATGGCACTGCCAAGTTGCATTATAGGAAGTACAGGAACCAACATTTTTGGAGCTTGAGACATACTAGGAATGAGTCAGGATATCTGGAAGTGCAAAACTAAATCAGTGGAGAAGCTATTTAAATTTGCCCAAACAAAGTAAAGCTATACTGTCTGGGATGGTTGTCTATGTTCGAACATCTTATTTACTCAGAAGAGAACACATCTGTGTTTTCTGTTTTGTTTGTTTGTTTGTTTTGTTTTTTTGTGTTTTGTGTTTTAAACCTAGACACAATGCCAGTCTCTCGAACTTCTGAACCACATCTCTATAAATGCTGAATCATTTGAGATTCAGGCTGATACAGTGTGAACCTGATGAACCAGCTGCTACATGAACTCACCTCATGGCACGGCTGAGTTTCTCGTATGTCATGCTGCTGTTCTTCTTCTTCTGGCCCCACATCTGAGCCACAGCCTCGGACTTAATGAACTTAAAGACACCCTCGCGGCGGTCCTCCCACTTCATCAGGCCCTGGTTCCTCTCTGGGTGGATCAGAATGTCCCTAATGAACTCCCATAGGTGAGTGCCACGAGGGGCTGCAGACAAACAGTGGGGCACAATTAGCTAAATGTGTGCTTGTGTGTGCATGGATGCAGAAAGCATAAGCAAGCAAGTAACACAGATATGCATCTGCAGCCTGATAAAGATGCAAAGTAGAATCTGTAAAACAGCTCTTCAGTGTTCACATACAGATGCCCTTTGAACAGTGTTTTACATGATGAACAGGTTTACATGATGTTGTACAGTATGCTGATTCTCCAAACATGGCCTCACCGTGTTTGTTTTTCTTTGGATTGTCATAAATGCTGCTGCTGTGCTCTCTGCTGACTTTAGGAGGTCGCCCCCGTGGTCGCTTCAATCGTGACTCTCCTTTCTCAGTTTTGATGTCCATCTCTGTCAACACCACAGTTAATTGTCATACGTTTACATAAACTCACTGTCACTGCTGAGACAGTGGAACGCAAAGAATCTTACAAACAACTCACTTGAAATCAGAGGGTAGGAGAACTCCGGGTCTGATTCGCCACTGCCAGACTCTGGTGAGCCAAGGCTTGAGAAACCAAACATGCCACCTGAACACATGGGAGATGTTTTAGATATACAGAATTCTTGAGAAACTGAGAGTTGAGCACGGTGATAGCAAACATGAGAAACTTGAGGATGAAATACTGACTGTTGGAGGAGGAACTGTACTCGCTGTCAGACTGATTATCAGACAGGTACTCAGTGTCTCCCAGCGGTGTCATGGGCTCCATGGTCAGACTGGTCAGATCATAATCATCCCTGTTGTCAAACTCCCTCTTGCTGGCAGTTCCTTCAGCTATTTGTAGCAAGTAGCAGCATTAGCTCTATGATTTCCACACAGTATCCATTTTATGCTAGTATGTAACAACTCTATACAATATGTACCTTGGCCAATTCGAATTGTGCTGAGCAAAGGAAAGTTTAGGTTGTCCAGGAAGTTGTCCAGGAGCTGGCAGGTCTCATTCAGCTCTGGTCCTGACAGGCTCTGCAGCTCTGGAGAAAAAAAGACATGAGGAGATGCAATGAGATGTTTTAGCCATAAACTTTATTCATCCAGGAGAGGAAACTGAAAATTTTTTCAGCAAAGCATATGCATGGAACTACATTGCTGCCCTCTGGGAACAGAGACCAAATCTGTATTCTGTCTGACTGTATAAATTCTAAGTTTATTCAAATATAACTGGCAAATTTGACTTATAGATGAAAATGAATCATAAAATAACATAATTTGATCATAAAATGGGCTAGTTTTATTTTGGTATGCTGTGTGAATTTTGGCGCACAGTCTAAAATCTTTACTCTGCAGTTGGAGACCAGTATTCAAAGAACATGAACTATATAGGGATACATTTTAGTTCTGAAATTCTATAAATCACTCCCACATGACAGATGCAGTTTTACCATATTTGGTCTTGTGTTCCTGCAGACTCTGGTGGAGGTGTAGGCCGAGCTGTGGGCCAAAGAGCCCAATCATCTGGTCCCGGTTCATCTGGCAGAGGGCGGGGCCGTCTATGGCACAGTAGGCCAGACACAGGGTACTCGCATCGAACTTGGTGCTCTCTACGTGGTCACTGATCCACTCCAAAACGTTGTCTGCTGTCCAGCAAAGAGGGCTTATCTCCCTATACCACTGACCTGCAAAGACAGAGACAGGAATAACTTGATATTTTACAGAGTATGGATGGTGTGTTTATGGTGCACTACTAGTGCACTACTACAATGAGCATTGAGCATTAATAGCTATAAATTGCGGTGAGACACATATTTAGAAACTGTATAGGTTCACATAACATCTTGATCTTGGTTCATGCATCTAATTAAGTTCAGTTGATTTACTGTTATCTCTTCCAAAGTACACAAACAATATGTCAATACTTGCTTCTTAACTCTTTACTGCAATATGTCTACCTGCTCAGCTATCAGTGGTGTGGACTGATACCAGTCCGCATCATCACCCAGTCTGGATTTGTGTCCCTAAGGTCAGACAAACAAAGCCTGAGCTGTTTCAACTATGAGGTGGCAGCATTCTTCTCTTTGACGGTTATGCCAAGTTAAACATTGGCTGCCTGGTTAATGATTGAGCCAGCAGTATCTAAATGAGGTCAAAGCAAAGTTCAGTGAGCTAATGGTCCCGCTGGCTGATGATTAAAAATAAAGGATCATGTTTACTGTGAGATTAGTCTTCAGCTGAAACTGCCCACAGAACTCAGACTGGACTATAATGGTTAACAAACTCTTCATGGTCCAGAAACTAAACAATTTTACTTTCTTTGGTGTTACGCAGATCACACATAGAACTGAATCTTACAGCAATGATGAGACAGAAAGTAGTGTAATAGCAGCATTTGGTGTTCCTCTTACCGCCTATGTTGGAGCTATATGCTTGAGTGCTGATCTGCAGGGTATTGATGCTGGCCAGCACAGTGGGCTGCTGCGGCAGGACATCAGGGACACCAGTCTGATACATGGTGAGGTTGGCATGAGTTAGGACGCTGCTGAGGCACGGTGATGACATGGAGACTGACAAAAATAGATACTTGTTTACACACCAGTTAAAAAAAACCGAAGAAGTGCTGCTTTCAAAGAGAGGTTATATCTAATGAACACATTTGTTTGTCATCCAGCTTTGTAACATAATCAAAATCTGTATCACTTCTAAACATCACCACTTTCAATTTCAATTAAATAGTTAACTAATGTCTTTTACCTGATTACAGCAGTAGCCACAATACGATACAAAAGAATGATGCTCCAGGACAATGAGCGTGTTTTGTATAATTTCCACAGTTTGCGTATCAGTGCTCTCCTCTGCCTGCTGTCTGTATAACTTCTGCCTCTGAGGCAAAGATGCACCTGCTGCTGCATTTAACCACCTGTGGAGCTTTATATTCCTGTAAAGGTGGGGGGGACGTACTCAGGTGAGTTCAGGGGAATTCCACCTGAAACTGGCCACACCTCCATCCCTCCTCCGCTTTCCTGAGAACTTGATCAACAAAACAAACCTGCCCTGCTATTCTCTTTTTTGTGTCTCTCTTTCACGCAATCAGTGAGGGTTAGATTATATTTGTATTTATAGACTGGGTGAACTTTTATAGGTTTGCTTTGTCTTATTAGGCATTGTGTTGGAGGATCTTTACTCAACACACATACATCAAAGCAGTTTGTCAAACCTGCAGAGAATTATTTGCTTTAGTAAATGTTAAAATATCAGTTATCATTTTTTGTAGACTGGAATCCATAACCCAATATTTGCACCTTTCTTCCCAAAAACATCAACATAATCCAAAATATTTCTTTTCTATTCCTTTTCTTATTGTATTGTAAGATTTTTTTATTTTAACAAAGTATTATTTTCTGAACTGACTTGGTCATATTTCCATGACACAGCCAACTTTCACTCAAAGAAGGAAGGGAGTGGGGAGATAGTGGATGACAAAAGGTTGTGGATAGTCACAATTTCTAAAAATAGCCGCACACAGTGTGTGACGACAGCAAACAGCCGACCGTGTGGACAGTCAGTCAACAGTTGAGCCTGACCCTGAGTGATAAACAACTTTATCAAGCTGCTTTTTATTCCACTGCACTCACTCACTTACCTCCTGATATGTAACCTCTCTCTCTCTCTTTCTCTCTCTCTTTCTCTCAAAACTACATGCATTGTGATCAGAATTTTAAAGGTGTACAGGTCACGCTCTCAGCATTCGGCACTTACATGCTCAGATGAACCTGAGGGGAGGCTAAATTGAGAAACACAGACACAAAATTCAAAGCAAAGATGGGCAAAGGTGAGTAAATGGAATGTTGATACTAATTGTATCCTAACAGTGAAACAGAGAGTATACTGCAGGGCAAACACACTGAGGAGGTCTGTTCAGGTGTCATGTTGCACAGAGAATGCAGCAAGTTTCTGTATTGCAGTAAACCTCTAAGGCTTGATGTGGCTCACTGCTGGTACCTAGTGGTTAGTGATCAACTGCCAACACTTCTACTACACCTTCTACTGCTGCTACCATAAACAATGCAATATGGGTAAAATCAATCAGGTAATACATTACATGACCAAAAGTATGAGAACACCCAAATATTACAGCTACATAATCTCTGAGAAGGCCTTCCACAGGATTTTGGGACCTGGCTGCAGGGATTTGCTTCCAATTAACCAACAGAGCATAGTGAGGTCCAACACTGATGTTTGGCGATAAGGTCTGGCACTCCAGTTCATCCCAAGGGTGTTGGATGGATTGAGGTCAGGGCTCTGTGCAGGCCAGTCAAGTTCTTTCACATTAAACTCAAGTCAAGTCAAGTCAAGTCAATTTTATTTATATAACCCAATATCATAAATCACAATTTGCCTCAGGGGGCTTTACAATCTGTCCCTCTGCCCTTAGACTCTTGACTCGGATGAGAAAAACTCCCCCNNAAAAAAACCCTTTAACAGGAAAAAAAAATGGAAGAAACTGTCAGGAAGAGCAACACAGGAGGGATCCCTCTCCCAGGACAGATAGACATGCAATAGATGCCGAGTGTACAGTATAAAACAACAACAAAATCACAGTGTATACAATTTCATGACAGAAATGTAGATTGACAGAAATATAGATTTCTCTTCATTGGAACTAAAGGAAAATTGAACATCTGCAATTCCATGACAACTGGGCAAACTCCAGCTGCTGAGGAAGAGCATGAAACATGTAGCACTTATATATATATATCTTTTCACATACTTGTGTACGTACGGTATAGTGCTGTCTATTTTTTATCTTTATTTCAGCTTTGTTGTCCTTGTTCTTAACTGGTATGTCTATTTCTGTGTAAGTGCACTGAAAGCAATGAAAAAACTGGAGTCAAATACGTTGTATGATTCTGATTGTGATAATGAAAAAAAGTTAAACGGCTACCAAATGGACCTTGTGGTGAAATTGTTTCCTCAACAGCCCAAGGAAAAGCCCATACAAGATCTAAAGCACATATTAAGATATGCTCCAAATCCTTTATGTGTGTGTGTACCTCAGGGTTAATTCAAAAAGCATCATCTACGTGATTTCCAGCAACAGCAAACAGCTGTTGTTTTTCTGATAGTGGTTGATTTTACAAGGCCATGCACAGCTGTTAGTTTAAGTTCTTGTCAGTACAAAAATACACCCAGAATATTGAAAAAAGCTTGAGACAGGCAATCCATCACAGTCAGTGTTATTTTAACGTCACAATAAAGTCATTGCTCTGAGATTTAACTACTGATTTTGATTGTTCCTTTTTGGTGCATTCAGGGGAAACTCCAACTTTTGAGACTTGATGTTCGCTGTTTTTAAAACAAAATAATACCATGTTTTCCTTTCAACAACATCTGTATTTTCATGTTGTGTGTTTTATGAGTTTGAATATGGTTTGGGGTTTTTTCAGGTTTCTTTTCTATTTTTATTTTCTACCATTTTCTCCTAATGGACCTTACAGGCAGTGACTTTGTATTCAGAAATTCCATGTATGTAACCATGTGCTGTAATTATGTTGCAACTTCAAGTAATAATTCAGATGTTTTTCCTGAGTTAAGTAAGGCTCACATTTGTGGCTTCTACTAGTATCCACTAAAGTATCCCAAAATACCTAGATAAAAAGCAGCAGTTCAGTTAAAAATGATATCTAGCAGGATGTTTTGTCCCCACCCAAAAGTTGTTGTTTCCAGCTGCAAGAAAGAACTGATCACCACAGTTTGGAGGACACAAGCTCCTCTTGCCACAAATAGAATAGTGTAGTATAAATGACTACAACATAAAGAAAAAGAGTCAGTTATTTGGCACTCTGCACTTCAGGAAAGTTTGTAGATTTGTTTGTTACTACTGTGTTACTGTGATTTACAGCTGTAATGTATTACCCCTCACTGCAAAAAGTGTAATTGTGATTAGAAGTGAGGGGTAAAAGGCATTGAGGTACAGCTCATTGTACGTAAATGTCCAGTGAGACATCTGACAAATGGTTAAACTACAGTGTGTTGGAAAAACTAAAAAATTTATTATTGAAACTCAATAAATAAATGAATCAAAAAATGTAAAAAAAAAAGGTTTTAATTCTTTTTTAATTCTTAAAAGCAGAGTATAGAAAGCATCTCCAATTACAGTGAATGTGCTGCCTTTCGTGTTGTATGGTAAATCACAGGTGATATAGTAATGATATATTTATTACAAAACAGATAGCAGCTATTGTTGCAGTAGTATTACACTGACCTAAGTAAAGGTTTGTGTAGTTCCTCCACAGCTGCTGTCATCAGGGGGACGGTGAAACAGTAGGCGTGGGCAGAAGGTGATGTCAGTACACATTTTTCCTGTAATCCCATTCAGCAATGGCCTTTGGAATGTATTTCAGCCAATAATGAGCAGTGAACCTCCACATGTTTTCTCCAAAATTTCACAACATCACTCACACCCTGTTTCCACAGCATGTTCAAGGGAAAGCTTAGCCTGGAATGCAGCCCTGCAGGTTTTTGCTTTCTGACGAGGCACCAGCTTTCATGGCCTGGGGACTAGCAGGCAAATAATTTCATCACCTGTAATTCATGCTGTCTTTTTTTCTCCACCCTTCATTACTCTTCTACACCTGGGCTGTTGCTAAATGGCGGGGCTTTCCACAGATCCTGTTTGTGGCCATTTAAAAGGACTTGAGCAGTGAGACTATAGAGCAGCGTCGTAACAGTAGAGGTGTGTAAACCATTATGAAGGTGTGTCAGTCACATCGTCACGGTTTAGCTCCCAGTTACATTGCTAAATTGCTGCTCCCCTATGAGTGCAGCCTCAGATCCTCAGGCAGGGCTCTGCTGGCTGCTCCTAAGTCCCGGCTCATAACTAAAGGTGACCGAGCTTTTGCAGTCAGGGCCCCTTAGCTGTGGAACTCCCTGCAGAATCAGTGACAGCTTTGAAATCACTTCTCAGAACCTATCTTAAAAAAAAAAAAGTTTTTATTAATGCTCGCACACCTTTTTTCTTCCAACATGTCTTGTTTGTTTGTTTAAATGTTTTGCTTTTTAATTTTTATATTAGTTTGGATATTTTATTTCCATTTTATTCTGTATTGTTGTAATTGCCTGATTTGATTTCATTGCAGTCCTGAATTGTTTTTGTTCCTGGTTGTATCATGTAAAGCACTTTGTAACTTTGTTTTGAAAAGTGCTGCAAAAATAAAGTTTATTGTGACAATTTGTCATTATCTGTTATGTGCGTGTTTCTGTGCTGAACCTAACCATGTCTTTGGTTGTAATATTCAATGTTAAGCATTATCTATGCAGTGCAAAACAAAGGACAAAAATAACAGTGTAAACCAACAACACTCGAGAAAAATAGCAAGAAAAAATTAAGTATAATGGTTTAGGAAATCAAAAGATGGAATTTTGTCAGCGGGAACCATCACTGTTCTCCACTGAGACAGGCCTACCTCTCATTCAGGCCTTCAGGATGTGTAGTGTCAAACTTTGAAATCCAAATTCTCTCAGCTCTTTTTCTCTGAGCTGTGTTCAGTCTCGGATTGCTCTGCAGCACAGTGGCTTGAACAGAATGCCATCTATGTAAAAAAAAATGCAGTGTGTGTCACCTTCTTCCTCAAGATGTTGTGTCTATGTAGTGTGAATCTTACTAATATGGTGTTACCTGTTTCGCCCACATACTGTAATCCACACTGTTTACATGTTATTAAGTAAACACAGTTGTTAGAGTAAGGACCCGCCCAGTCTTTTGTTTTAAAAACATTGTTGTTATATTTGCAACCAGGTTTGGTGCTTAAAAAATTCCCCATGACCTTTGGGGTGGACAGGGGTTTGACCTTGGCCTTGACCAGGTGATCTTGTAGGTTTTTTTCTGAAAGCTGCAATGATCCTGTGGTCTTGTAAAATCTCAGTTTTTTCTATCACATTTTGAAAATTGTTTTTTTTATCACTCTGACCAACTTCAAAGCTGATGAAGAATATGTACTAACAAAGGGTAATGTAGTTGACACTATGAGGCCTAGTTTGTTGGAATGTTTTAAAAGACTTCCTAAGGAAAGACCTGGAGTACCCTCTAGTGGCCAAAGCAGAAAACAGTGTTTTAGTGGCCTGTTTGAAATCCTCTTCCTGACTACATATTCTATGAAATCTTTGAAATCTTACTGAGACTTTACCAGTCCAGCATATGTGCATTTAGGATGTGCGTTTTGTGGAGCAGAGCATGAGTGCCTGTGTCCTTGAAAAATACTTCAATATCCAGCTTCTTAGTGTTCCGAAAGTTTGCACCTTTATATGTGGTAGTGTCCAAGAAATCCACAGAAATCAAGCTGGTATTATATTTGACTTTAATGGATGCGTTGTGATTGTTAAGAGTGATTTTTCAAAATCCTCCACACACCCCAGATGTCATCCAGATATCTGTAGTAATGTAGAGGTTTCTTTGAACAGGAGGCCAGGGCCAAGTTTCCATGAAAATATTGGCACATGCTGGAGCAAATTTCTTGAGATTTTTTTCTACAAATCAAAGGCACAGCTATGGGAGCTGTGCCTTTGATTTGTAGAAAAAAATCTCAATTGAATTCAAAATCATTAATTCCTGGTAAAATTAACCAATAACTGCATTAGTTCCTTATCTGGTCTCTTTTCATTATGATTTTTATAGAATATATTTTTAACGGCCTGTATGCCTTCCTGAATGTCAATGTCAGTATAAACTGTCAATATCCATGGTGAATTAGATGGCATCCTGAGGAATGTGGAGTTGTTACATTTTTTCTACAAAGTCATATGTGTCTTTGATGTAGCTGGGGTGTGTGACTGAGAGAGGATTGAGGCAGAAGTCGAGGAACTCGGCCATATAGTAGATCTCACTGTTGCAGTCAGACAAAATGGGTCTGCCTGGGGGAATTTCATGTGGTTTGCTCAACTTGATAGGGTCCTTATCGAACAACATCCAACATTTAAAACAGTCTGACTCTGGGTTCAGAGCTGCCCAATAAATGTTTTTTGCTTTGCATTTATGAATTTTTTGTCAATTAGTGCCTGACACTAGTGGTATTGTGTCAAGGTAGATGGGTCTGTTCAACTTTGAATAATATTTTTTATCGTTTAGTTGCCTACATCCCTCCCACAGATACTGTTCTCTGTCCATTCTAACAACTACACTGCCTTTATCTGCTGGTTTGATGATGATTTTTTGATGTTGCTGTTGCAGTTAAGGCTCTGGCCTCCTCTGTGCTGAGGTTAAGCTTCACACGACAAATCTTGATGAGGGCAGTGATCTCAGTGGGCAGTTTGAGTCCAGTCTGATTTGGGAGTGAATGGCGGTGGTTCCGAATCCTCAATTGAAAGTTTTTTGCCAAAATCATAACATTCTTATTCCCCTACTGAATAGGCAGGCTTATGGGGACATTTAGTTTACATAATTACACGTGTTCCAACATGTGTCGAGCTGTCAATCGAGTCCAGTGTACATTGTCCTGTTCTGTTCTGAAGACTCTTATTGGCAGCTCTGGTATTTGTCTGTAGTTTTTGTTGATGTGTGCATTGAGGTGTAATAAATTACCATGTTCTCTGAGAGGGAGAGACCTCGAGTAGTTTATTTCTGGCACCCAGATCTCAGTTTGAGGGAACCTGAGTTTTGCTGCTCTGACAGCTGTTTGCAACTGTCTGATGGGAGTTTGCTTGACTTTTTGGGCCATGTTATTCAAACCAAAGGACAAAATCACTTTTTCCACTGTGGTGGAGGAAGTGACAATTTTTACTCTGACTCAGACTCCAGTACTGCATCTTTTTTTGTAGCGTTAAGGTGTCTGGTTGGTCTGCGTGTGGGTGTCTGTGGCATGGAGACTTTGACTGTTTGTTGTTGGTAGTTAAGGTCCAGCTGTTTTCCGCCTATTGGATATAACTGGAGTCAGAGCACAGTCCAGTCTGATGAGCTGGCCAGTAGGTGGTGTTCTTTCTGCCAGATCATCCAGCATGACATCCAGTTCCTCTGTCAACAAATCCAAGATAGAATCAGCCACATTGACTACACATGGATTAGTGGGACGAGGAGGAGGAGCAGGGGGCTTGAGGGTCCTGGTATGGGTGCGTTTGGCCCTCTGGCCCTTTGGGGGGGCTTTTTGTGGATATTTTTTGACTGGGGATGACATCATCCCCCTCATTCTTCACCATAGGTGACCAATCACCCCCTTGATCCGTCATAGTGGCTGTGGTGGTTGTGGCAACTGGATGTAATGTTGTAGTTCTGTAGTTCTGTAGGTCTGCCCAAATGGAAACTGTCACAAAGGAAATTTGTTGTCCATTCCAGACGTCCAGGCAAGTTTTCCATTTGAACACCTGCAAATAGGACATTTTCTGTTATTTGGGGTCTTGCATTTTGTTTGAAAATTGAAAATCAAGTCCATCCTGGGGCTGAAAGGTCTGTTGGGCTGTTGCGGGGGATTGTGTACCCTTCTTGATGGACAGAAAGTTTCCTCTTTGGATGTGCCCATTCCGTAAACCCGTGGTCGCCATACAAAGATATTTGAAATAGACAGTAATACCAAACGAGTGGACAAAAACATTCCCAACTGTACATTCCCTAAATGTACATGTCCATACCTTAGTAGTCTGACACGCTGCGTTTCTCTCCTTCCTCGCTCCATTCACAGGCCAGGTAGCCCAATAAGAAAATGTTTGATACTTTAAAACTGTATTGGTGCATTTGATTTTGACTTCACTTGGTGTTTGAATTTTGAATTTGCGGCCCTATAATCTATGGCACCAACATGCCACCTGTTATTCTACCTCTGGTCATATGCAGTCTTAACCTGCGCAAATTGGTGAATTAAGTTATATTCAATGCTTTAAATATGAATTATACATCTGATTTATCATTTTCATGTCAGCATTAACGATGATAGATTTTTTAAAACATTTTATTGCTTTTTGAAAGTCGGACCCGCCGCGTTTCTCTCTCTCCCTGCTCCATTCACGGCCAGGTAGCCAAATAAAACAATATTTTATGCTCCAATACTGCATTGAGCAGTTCATTTTGACTTCAATTGATGATTGATGGCGGAATTGGTGGTCCCAGACTGACCGGCACCAACATGCCACCTGTTTTTCTCTCTTTAACATAAAAGTTGGCAACCACAACGCAACCGTGCTGGTTAAATGATTATAAATTATTCAATATTCATCCATCAGCCAATCACAGGTCAGCATGATCTCCGATCCATATTCCATTTAAAGCTTTTCCAGACGTTTTCTGGACTGCACAGGGACCCCACGCACTTTGCAAGTGAGATATTTTTCTCTTTTCCTTCCATTCTTTGAATGCAAATTGTACTTTGTTCGATACATTAATGCTATGATGTGTATGTGCTTTTTTTCTTCTACCTGCCCAGATAGTTAAATGAAGCTGTATACAAGTTTTAAATATGATTTGTGCCCTTGATTTATCATTATTCTGCAAGTATGAACTGTGAGGGACTTTTCTGTATTTTATTGCCTTTTCAAAGTAGTATAAAATCATATTTTATGCTTTAATACTGCATTGAGCATTTGAATTTGACTTTGTCTGAATTAGCGACCGCAAACTGACCGGCGCCAATATGCCACCTGTTATTCACCCCCAGGTCTGAGCCTAACTCCACCCACTGCAAAAGTTTGAAAAATGCTAAAAAGTGGGCAATGGGCTGAGAGGGGGGGCGGGAAGGGGCTTAGGGGTGAGGGGGTGTGGATGTGTGAGGCAGCCGTAGTGCTACTGGAGCGCACTGGAACAACACTCTGCCACTTTTTCTCTCCAAGTCAGGAAATAGAATATTCATAGTTCGCATAATCCGGTTGAAATTCATAGAGCCTACATTTTTTAAGCACTTTAAGATCCAGTCATCACTAAAGCATATGCCATGCAAGAGAGCCAATAAAAACAAATGGAATGGTCAAAGTTGTCATATTGACATTTAAGGTGTGTCGATTAATTCACAATGTCAACTCACGCATTGAGTAACATGCAAGAAAATGGTAGCTGCCTGTAGCCTTTGAGCGGCACAGTGAATTAAATTATTTTTTCTCCAGTCTACAGCTAGCTAACGTCAACTAGTAAAGGTGAAAAGGCAGCAAAAAAATCCTTTCATTTTCTGGAACAGCTAAAAACGTAAAAGTTTACAATGATGTATGTAAACTTGCCACTGGCAGCTGCCATAAAACAGCAACAGCTGCCATGGCAAGTCAGTGGCAGCCTCAGATGCCGCTGGGAAGTCAGTGATGTTGATTGATTGATTGAAAAACATTTGATTACTAACGTTTTTAATAAAATTGCACATATTTAAACAACATTTTATTAATTTATTTGATTTGCACCATCATTTTTTTCTGTCAAACCAACAAGATTTGAAAAATATTCAAACCGATACTAACTCTAAAATATCAACCAATGATTACATCACCAATCAACAAAGAAAATATTGCTAGAAAGTAAAAAAAATTACATCAATAATATCACTGAAAAAACATGTAGTAACACCAGTGACGCAGTATAACATCAATGACTTCACACAAGACAGTAATCTTCATCTAATTTAAATTCATGTTTCAAACAATTTATCAAATAAAAATGCCCTGTAACTCAGTAACAGCATTTAGAAGTTGAAAACATTTGAGTGCCAAGATTAAAACAGTTTGTCAATACAAATTAACATTACAGAACACCAGCAATAGAAATGGTTTAAAACGTGACTTATTTTCTCCGAGACTAGTGAAAAATTTCAAACATGGTGTTTCCCTATTATAATCTCTCACTTTAAAGTCCCAGCTCTTCTGTCAGGTCTCTTGTTCACAGCAGCTGGCTCTGGCATTAAGCACATGATCTGATCATCCCTGTACCAGTTTACGTCTTCTATTGGGGATGGCCAGTAGAACTTGGTCAGGTCATATCTGCTGGTCCTGTGCATGCACTTGATTTTGACATTATGTTCCTCCACCTCCAGGATAATGCCAGGGTATGGCTAGTCATCATACCGAACAATACACCACTGCCCACAATGGTGAATCTCGATCACGTCTGGTCAGTGTTGCTGTGTTTGTGGCTCTGACTGGTCTCCCTCTGTAGGCAGAACAGCTTCAACAACAACATCTTGCAGACCGTAGCATGGGCAATCCCACACATCCTCTGCTGCCTGGAAACAACTGATGTCTCTGTATTTGAGAATTCCAGGTGTGATGCTCAACACTTGATGAGTTTTCATAGTCCCCTTTATTGCCCAAAGAGGGACCTCTAATGTTTTCTTTGCCCTTACCTCCACATTTTCGTTGTCTACACAGAATACTTTCACATATGTGCCTGACTCCGTAAGCACCTGATAAAGAGTCTTAGCATCAGGGATGTCCCTTCCATGGCAGACAGGATAGGGTCAAGATGAGCCCATATTGGAATTTGTTTCTTCCAATTTGTCTCCCTGTCTGAATTGAGGCAATAGCCCTCTTTGCCTTTGTCTCTCTGGAGGCTTTGTATTTTGCTCTCAAATCATCAACCAGACCACAGTGGAAAGTCAGTGTTTTTTTTATTGGAAAGATGACAGACTGACCTTGAAGTATTCTTTTTACTCTTGTGGCTGGACTCCCAGTACTCTCAGGATTTGCTGTTTGCTGTTGTTTTGTGAAACAGAAGTATCTCCTCTTGTATTTGTTACATTGTTTTGTGACTTGTTTTAGTTTCCATCTCCTTTGGCTATTTTCTTCCTTGTATTCGTTGCCTGTCAAAAACATTGATGAAATACATCAGAATATTAAAGGAGTCCTATTTTGGAAAATGACACTTCACTTTTTCCTCTTCTTTTGACTTATATACATAAATATGAGACAAACAGGGGATTCCCTGTTTCTGTCACGACCACTCCTTCGTGACACATGCCCACCTGATGTGAGTGTGTTTGTTGTCTCTCTGTCTGTCTGGTGTGTATGATGTGTGCTTGTTTTGTTAGTCTGTTTGTCTCCTCTTTCCCTGTCCCCCTAACCATGTCTCTCTCTCTCTACACACCGGCACTACATCTGCAATCAGCGCACCTGCTGGTCACCAAGCCACCTCACTGCACTACAAAAACCCAGCACCAACAGCCAGTCCCTGCCAGATCGTTGTGCCTCAATGGTTTGTCTTATGCACAGTCTGGCGCACGTTTAATTATCTGTTTGCTTGTAAGCTACAGCTTAGCCTTTTGCCTGCCAGCTTGCTTCTGCTTCTCACCTGTTTTCCTTGTTCCCAGGATCCCTGCCAGTGAAGACCACCCAGCCAGCCAAACCAATCCGCCAGCCAGCTCTCTGCCCTGGATTTCCCCACCACTCCTTCTTCCCAGACATCACCTCTGCTGCCAGCCAGCCCTGCTCTTGACACATCCCTCAGCTTGCAATAAAAGACTTAGAGTCGTGACAGTTTCAGGTCTACCTTGGGGTGTTGGGTGATCTTTCTGGTGAAGATTTGGGGAGTCAAGACTGTCTGTACTGCTCTCATCAAATGTTTGTGTCTTGCTTGGTTAACACGCCACGCCTTTCTCTGAGCTCTCCTTTGCCTTCACTTAGATCTCCTACTTTCTTTTTCTTTTGGGTCAGGATATCATTGACATAACACTGACGCTGTTTTGCCAAGTACTCTGCCCTACGTGTAAGGCCTGTATAGTCTTTGCTTTTCAGCGGCACTCAATTTCGCCATACTTGACAAAAGGAAAAGTACAATAGTATAACAATAGACAATAATTAAAACTTATAAAAAAAAATTGTCCTCCTAAAATCTTTTTGCAGCTTTTATGTGGCTCATTTATACAGGAACATCACCGGTGTTACCAGAAAGAGGAGCAACACCAGTGACTGTAACACCAGCGATGATTAGGAGAAAAAAACTCAGATTTTAACAAAATGGCTGCCGTATGACTAAAGACCACTTGTCTTTAGTGATATCAAAATCATTAAACTATTCAATGTAATCAATTTTTATGTTCAATTTCTCACCCCCACAGCTATGAAATGAGTAACACAAATGACGGACTTAAAAGCTTCACATGAAATTCTAAAATAAATCATGACATTTTAACATTATAACATTTCAAATTAAGTAAGAGATCTGACTCACCATATGCCTTTGTCCACTGTACTTACTCCAATGACCCCTTCATCCAGGAAGAACTTCAAAGAGTCAGTGCATTATTTCAAAATAAAAGTGTTTTCTGTAGCATTAACACCAATGACGTAATTTTGGCCGACTGATATTTATTTCATATTATTAATAATAATTTTTTTAACATTTCAATGTTCTATTTAATGTATGTAATGTTGATGTAAATGTGAATTAAATTTAATGAATGAAAAAAATATTTTTAAATGAAAAGTATATGGCTCCACATCCATGTATGATCAAAGTGACACGACCATTCTTTGAACTTGGAATTTTAAGTAAATTGCTGAAATTAAACATTGAACATTAGATGAATAAACTTTG
Source organism: Oplegnathus fasciatus (assembly GCA_003416845.1). Lineage (NCBI taxonomy): Eukaryota > Metazoa > Chordata > Actinopteri > Centrarchiformes > Oplegnathidae > Oplegnathus > Oplegnathus fasciatus. Next base: position 35,747 of record NTHP01000489.1, on the reverse strand, counting down.
TTTTATCATTGCAAGGACAGTCTTTATTTATCGAACATGTAATTAATGTGATTATTAGATGAACTTAGAGGATTTTGGTGTCTGCAAAAGTAAGTGACAGCTCTTCCACCATTTTTGTAGAATGACCCACTTTCTATTATTTACTGCTGTTATTAATAAATATTTAAATAGACAAAGTTTTTTCAATTCAGTTTTTATCTTTTCAAGTAATCCTCTACATCCCTGCACCACTTTTATTATGCAATAAGAAGCTACTCTTTTTATGTCTTTATGTCTCAATCGGTCTCATGGTTTCAAAAGGAGCTTTACACGCAACCTTATCAGAGCTGAATATTTCATGACTATAGTGATATACATTTTATGTAGTCTTGATTTGGGTGTTTACAATGGTCATTTACATTTAAAAGGGTTGTAAATCCAGTTCTTCAAGTAAATTGCAGCACACCATAGTCAACTTCAATCAAATAAAATGGAATTTCCCAACAACAAAATTGTGGTTAGTAACTTTGGAAAACAACTAGCCACAGTGGCTGGTGAGCAAAAAAGTTAATGTCAAGCCCTGATTGGGATGTAGTTATTTCGGTATTATTTTGATCCGTTTATTGCAATTAAATCACTGCAAAATCTGCTTATTTTGTGTTCATACTGCTGTAGTAAGCCAGATTCATTCAGTCGTCGTGTCGATCCGAACTGCATTTAGAAAACAAGCATTTTAAAGGTTGTTTGATTGTGGTCTTGCAGACAAACCTGACAAAGATATTCAGACTTTTTACAAATCGGCATTATGATGTACATATTTCGGAATTATTTTGATCTGTTTATTGCAATTAAATCACGACAAAATCTGTCCAGATTACAGCCGACATGTGACTTCAAACAGCCACTCAGAGACGGATAGAGAGGTGAATATTCGCGGGTTGTTTTTAAACGCAAACTCATGCAAGTAATGCAACATCAGAACAAGCATAAGCTAGTTTAATGTTGTGTTCACACCAAAAGCGAAGGGAATTTTCGCTTTCCGTTACTCGCACGAGTTTGACCGCCAGATCATTTGTGTTCATTCGCGTTTAAACACAACCTGCAAATATTTGCCAGTCCGAAAATTTGCTTCGCTTTTGGTGTGAACACAACATTAAACTAGCTTATGCTAGTTCCAACCACTCACTGACAGGGTGTTTTCTCCATCTTCCCTCTGTGGTTTACCGACAGAAAATGCTGAATGACCCTGACACTGTTGGGCTGGTAGAGGGCTCTTCTTACAACAAATGTTTCTTGTGTTATGCTTGGTCGTCGTTGACCCAATAAACCAACACATCCTTGTCCATTTGTTCCGAAAAGCTGTCTCCTGTTGATCCACTCACTCAAAGGTGATGATGCATTCAAGTGCAGTGTCCAAGTTCCATATTCATCAAAAGCTTGTCAAATGTTTACGTAGTGGATAATAGACTTCATATGAAAAGTACATTTTTGGTCGATCAAATAATAACTATGGCATATGTAAACGTGACGGTATAATTTTTCTGTAATATTAACCACATGTGAAATTAAACCTCTATCGATCTATCAGACTCTTATCTGTATATCGATTATCCAGTGCGTGAATCTTACTCGAGCAGCAGACCCTGCTCCTGCCAACTGACTCAATACATAGGGAACTCGCTCTAGTTTTGGCTTGTTTTGTAGTAAGCCTGCTACCACTAACTCTACAACTACATTTTTTCATCAATGCCACCACTCACCTCCCCTCTGGACTGCTCTGGGTGCCTTCGGCTGAGTCAAAAAATCACTGAACTCAAAGGTCGGATCTCCAAGTTCTACCAGATCCAAGAGGATGAGTGACTCCGGGACACACTGGCCACAGAAGCCTCCCGCATTCCGAACAACAACAACACCACGCTTCCCTCTGCAGCTACAGAGCTGGAGCCGCAGGTCGGCAGATCGCTCCATGAGGAGGACCCCTGGCCTAGGCTTGGAGCCAACCCAAGGCACGGATCTGTTCCACACCTTCGGAACCCTGGATTGTCATCCAGGGTGACAAGAGACGAGGTAGGAATTCCTCTCATACTCCACCACCGGGGTCCATCCAGCTGAGAAACAAGTTCGATGTGCTGGGGAAGCTGGAGCAACATCTGTCCACTGTCAGCCCGGGACCCACGGCCAGTCCATCGCCGCTGCCCACAAAGCCGACTGGCACCCTGGAGGGTGACCAGCTCCATGTACACAAGACAACGCCCACGTCAGATAACAACCCTGGTCATATGTGACTCCATCATCAGAAATGTCAAAACAAACTCTGCAATAACTTGTTGTGTCCCAGGTGCCACTGTCCGCGACATAGAGGTCAAAGCCATTGAGATCTTCGCAAACGAACCGGACATTAACAAGGTCATAGTCCACGTAGGTACAAATGACATCCATAAGGAGCAATCTGAACCGCTGAAAAGGGACTTTGTGCACTTGTTCTGCTCCCTGAAAAGATATGTGAGTCACGTGTACATATCCGGCCCCATCCCCTCCTGTGACCGCGGTGTTGGGCGTTTCAGCAGGCTCCAGTCCCTGCACACCTGGCTCTCCTCAACCTGCGCTGGACACAATGTCAACTACATCGGCAATTTCAACCTCTTCTGGCAATGCTGGCAGTTGTTTAGAGGTGATGGCATACATCCAAACTGGTTGGGGGCAAAACTACTTGCAGCCAACATTTCGTTCTCAGTCACCTTCCCAGGTGCTCCGCTAACAGGAAGCCAGGTCACTCCCACGACGTCCACTCGCTCCACTCGCTCTGACCAGTCCCGCTACCGTTGACGTCCCCGGGGTCTTAGCACCAGCCTGACTGGTTCCGCATGCTTCCGTTCCGTTGTTCATGAGGAGCCAGGAACCTCTAGCAACCCTGCAAATTATCCCACTACAGACAGTTCTAGCTACAATCGGTCTTTTATTCACACCATTCCTGTTATTCATAAATCTGACCATTTAGCTAGGCATAGAAGTCGACCTAAGTGTGTCTCCTTCAAAAATCTAGTTTATCCTCCTGTGTCTGTTATGCCCACTTGTCCGCCCCCTGCTACCGCTAATGAGCGCGTTATACTCGCATCATCTCAAGACTTCAAATTACGCCATGGGCTCGGACTGTTACATCTGAACATCAGAAGCCTGCTCCCAAAAATGGACCATATCCAGGTCTTTAGATGTGACCAAAGAAGTAAGGGAGGCGGAGTTCTCATATATGTAAAAGACTGCCTCACTGTCCATGAAATCACCTTGTGCTCAGAGCCCAAGAAATATGAATATGTTGTGTTGGACCTCTGTTTTGGTACGGACATGCATATGACCATTGTGGGTATGTATCGCCCCCCCTCAGCACACTTTCATGCTTTGGAGGACATTACAAAGCTCTGGTCACTGTATGCCTCCTCTGAATGAATAATAATAGGGGATCTTAACCTGGACTGGCTCTCTGACAGCTCTAACAAATTAAAAGAACAGCGCCTGGAACTGAATCTTTTCAACTGATACACAAATCCACCAGACCAAATTTCAAAAATCATCTTAAATCCACATTAATTGACATCATACTTACTAACAGACCACACAAATAACCTGCCTCTGGAATTTTTGCCCTTGACATTAGTGATCACTGTCCCCAGATCATTCATGGTTGAAGCTTTTAATCACCATTTCCTCTCCTCTGGTCTCTTGTTTAATATGTCTACAGTTTCATCTGTAGACAATTTCCATATCTGTCCAGCAGAGGGAGTCCCCAATGCCTCAGCTTCCTCTGACTGCAAATTTTCTTTTAGTTTGGTAAGTAGTGCAGATGTTTACAAAGCTCTGCTTATGTTAAAAGCATGCAAAAACACTAGTGCAGATAATCTTGACCCATATTTTGTTCATCTGAGTGCCCCCTTAATCTGTCTACATTTAGCATGTATTTTTAATCAAATCTTTTTAACTGGCATGCAAGCACCTCAGTAGTACCGTTACACAAAAGTGGTGATGTCTCTGATCTCAACAGCTACCGTCCAATATCCAAAGTTCCTTTCGTAGCAAAAATCCTAGAATCATTGGTCAATTTACAACTACGCACCTTTATGGACTCACTGAACATACTACAGCCACAGCAGTCTGGTTTTTGCCCAGTTCACAGCACAATAACAGCTGCAGCTTCAGTCACTGATAACACTGTCTCCTCCCTGGATAAAAAACAGTTTTGTGCTGCACTCTTCATTGACCTCTCGAAAGCATTTGATATTATCGATCACAAAATCCTTCTCCACAAACTAAAGTCTATAGGTCTGGATGATTCCACACTTACTTGGTTCCACTCTTACCTAACAGAGAGAACTCAGACTGTTGTTGCTGATGGTACTCAATCAAGCATCTAACCATCAGAAGTGGGTTGCCACAGGGGTCTATCGTTGGTCTATTGCTGTTTACATTATACATCAACAACATAATTACTCCGAATCAAGGCTTCAATGTCCATTTTTTTGCTGATGATACTATTTTATATGCCCCAGGCTCCACCCCAGCCCAGGCCCTGACTCATCTTCAGTCTGCCTTTGATGCTTTTCAATTATCACTCCTTAATCACAGACTTGTTTTAAATGCAGAAAAGACCAAGTATATGGTATTTTCCACTTCCACCTGTGACTCTGACTATCCTGCCATCAAAACTTCAAATGGCACCCATATTACTCTTACTGAGTCCTACAAATACTTAGGAATTTGGCTTGACAGCAGACTGTCATTCAAGATTCATATTAAACATCTGACTCAAAAATTAAAAATCAAACTGGGCTTCTTGTCCAGAATTAAAGGATGTCTGTCTTCTTCCAACTGTAAAACTATTGTGCAGTCAACCTTCATGCCCGTCCTTGACTATGGAGATATTCTGTATTGTCATGCTGCCCCATCAACACTTCAGCTGTTAAACCTCGTGTATCATAGTGCATTACGCTTTATCACAAGTGACAAATTTCGTACTCATCATTGTTCTCTGTATCACACAGTTGGCTGGACCTCCTTACAGTCAAGAAGAAATAGCCATCTCATGTTGTTTATTTATAAAGCTCTACTGTTGAAGCTTCCAAACTACCTCACATCTCTCCTCTCATTTAAATCTAGTAACTACAGTACACGTTCCAGTAACTACTTAGACTTAGACATCCCTCATGTACGCACTACTGTTGGCAGAACTGGTTTCAGGTACTATGCACCTTTTAAATGGAATGAACTGCAAACTGCCCTCAAACTACAGTCTTACATTCCCCTTGGGGATTTTAAAGCTTTATTATCCAATGTTTTTTTTATGATTCTTGTAACTGTCTTTGTTAATTTCTTGTTTCTGTGTTGTTGTGTTGTTTTTGTCTTGCTGATTGTGTTCTGTGAATGTTTCTTGTTTTCAGGTCTCTCTTGGAAAAGAGATCTTAATCTCAATGAGACTGCCTGATAAAATAAAAATTAAAAAAACAAAGAAAAAAAACGTGAAGTTTGCATTCACATGTAAAGCTTTTAGCTTAAGATAGGCCTACATGTGATTTCCAAATGTGAAACTTAAAACATCACACGTGAAATGTTTCACTTCACATGTGAAATAATTTTTTTCACATGTGAAGGATTGAATTTCACATGTGCTTTTTTCGTAAGGGGTAGCTTGCATATTAACCATAACTGCATATTAGACCAGAAATATCCAGAGGTAGGCTACAGTTGGCCAAGCAACGATCAGTGTTGGTGGTGAAGAGGGACTCTGGGTATCACAAATACAAGTGGTTCACCAAAAGTTGACAGGCTACGTTTTGGAAAGACATCCAAGTGTTGGTCACTTTACTCTCTCACCAAGTCATGCAGTAATTATCTTACAGGTATTCAATTACTAATGAAGCTGCTTTGACGAGCACGGCCACTGAATGTCACTGTACAATGTAAGTATGGTCAATCAAAAAGTCAGTTAGAGGAACAAACAAGTCTCCTATTCTAGCGCATTCACAGTGCATCACAGGATCACAGTCTAAACTCTCAAGTTAAAAAACATATCGGTGAGGTTTAATGCAGGAAACTTTGCACACTGCGGCAAACTCTAGTTATGCGCACTTGGTCACTCCTACGTTCATAAGAAACCAAAGTCTGTCTGTCATCACTGATGAACCTGGTTATTATCTCTGATTAAAAGAACTTTTCCTGCATTTTTTCCCCAAAATTCCTTAAAATTTACCCTAATTTTCAATTTCAAAAATGCTTTACAAACTTTTTCTTTGAATCTGCTCCCATGAGGTAGACGCATGCCGCAGATCAGAAATGCACAAGATGGACGTCACGCCACAGCTGTTGGACGATCTATCACGATTAGTACAACTTTTCATCGCGAAGTTCTTTAAATGGAACTGCCGATCAGTCGATCAGTTTAATTCTCTAAGTGAAGTTCGTTAAAGTATGACCCCTGAAGATAACCAAAAATATATTCAAATTTCAATATAAATTCAAAATGGCTGACTTCCTGTTGGATTTAGGTCATGGTACCAGGAGACTTTTTTTTAAGTCTTGGAATGTTACATCTGCCCAACAAATTTCGCACATCTAGGTGCAACGTACCACAAGGGCTGCTTCATTGAAATTTTGTAGGGGGCGCTATGGAGCCATTTTGCCACATCCAAGCCAAAGACCCATATCAGTTGAAAACTTTCACCAGTTCTGATGTGTGTGCCAAATTTCATGCGTTTAAGTACATCTCTAGCTCCTCAAAAGCATCTTCCTGTTTCAGGGCAAATAATGCATCGCGATGGCAACGGCGTTTCATGAAAATTCAACAGCTTTGGAATCTAGCATCATGAAGGTCTTAAAATTTCATTAACCAAATTTGGTCAACCTGCTAAGAGTAGTTCATTAAAATATAGCGCCTGTAACTTCCTGTTGCCAGTAGGTGGCACTATGACTATGACTCAATTTCGGCATATGGATGTCTTCAGGCCTGGACTCTTGTCCAGCAAGTGAAATTTGGGGCACATTTGACCGTGTACGGCCGAGTTACAACAGCTTCATAATAAAGCATTATCAAAGTCTTAAGGTTTTTCTTACCACATTTGAGGTAGATCTAGTGAACCAACTAGGAGAAGTATATCAAAGTATAAGACATGTCATTTCCTGTTGCCAGTAGGTGGCACTATGACTATGAAGGAATATTGTCATATAGATGTGTTCAGGCCAGGACTCTTATCAAACATGTGAAGTTTGGGGCAAATTGGACAATGTACGTTCAAGTTACAACAACTTGAGGTTTTATGGCGAAACGCACAAAATGGCCAACACGCCACGGCTACGCCGTTCAATGATCTACAACGATTAGCACAACTTTTCATCACAAAGGTCTTAAGATTGTACTGGCCAAATTTGAAGTTGATCTGATTAATTCTCTAGGAGGAGTTCGTTAAAGTATGGAACATGTAAATCACAAAAAATGACCACAAAATTCAAAATGGCCGACTTCCTGTTGGGTTTAAGCCATGGCTGCAAGAGGCTTTTTTGTACGTCTGGAGATGATACATATGCCTACCAAATTTTAGCCATGTAGGTGAAACTTTCGACTGTAGGGGGCACTGTCGCGCCAATTTGCCACACCCAAGCGTGAGACCCATATCAGATCGCAATTTTCGCCACTTCTGATGTGCACGCCAAGTTTGGTGCGTTTTGGAGCATGCCTTGCCCCTCAAAAATGCGCTCAATGAATAAAAATAAAAAAATAAAAAAATAAATAAAATAATAATAATAATAACAACTCCTTGCAATTCAAGCAACCATTCGGTGCTCGGGCCCTAATAATAATAACTCCTTGCAATACAATGGGGACCTTGCAGTGGTCGCTGCTCGGGCCCTGATAACAATAATAATAATAATAATAACTCCTTGCAATTCAATAGGGTCCTCGCAGCGGTCGCTGCTTGGGCCCTAATAATAATAACTCCTTGCAATACAATAGGGACCTCCCAGCGGTCGCTGCTCGGGCCCTAATAATAACTCCTTGCAATACAATAGGACCTCGCAGCGGTCGCTGCTCGGGCCCTAATAATACATTTTATTAATCCTTGTATTGTTGGACATAGTCTGTGTAGGTTTGAAGATGCACTGTTAAACTGGTTTTCTTGCAGAGTCTTTCGAGCTGGCGCTTGCAGGATTTCATTTGGTGGAGTTCAGGAGTGTACCAGGGAGCTGAGTGTGTGAATGAGACCACTTTGGTTTTAATGGGAGCGAGGAGAGTGTGGCAATGTAATAGTTCACGAGATCAGAGGGATTGTCAGACAGCGGGGGAGGGGAGGCAGACATTTTACTGGCAAGGGGCTCTGAGAGAACTGAGGGGGAGATGGATTTGAGATTTCTGAAGGATATTTTGCGTTTGTCTTTTGGGATGGGGATAGGGATGTCAATGTCCACAGTGACTGCCAGGTGGTCAGAGATGTTGAGGTTGAGGCTGGAGAGTTGATGTATTGTAAGACCAGTGGAGCAGACCAAATCCAGGATGTGGCAGAACAAGCAGGTGGCCTCGGCTGGCTAGTGATGTGGCATGCAGAAGTTGACCGTTCTGATGACAGGACGACGAGGTTATGCTGTGAATCAGTCCCGGGAGTCCTGGAGGTAGTAAGAGAGCTAACAACTTGGCAGGTAAGACGATGAGCTGATCTGGAGACACTAATCCAGTAAAGTAGTTGTCTGGATTGGAGGTAATTGGTAGCATGTAGCCATAAGCTTGCAGGACAACTTTACCGGCCAGGTTGTAACAACAAAAAGCATTGATTAAACAGCAGGAGGTTCAGAACTTAGGATTCAGAAACGGAGCGGCAGCCAAAATGTGCCAGCATTCGCCATGACAATTTAAAGTCTAGGGATGTTAAAAGTGGGATGTTAAATGTTCAAATTCTAGGGGTATTACATGTGCCCACCAAATTTCTTACATCTAGGTGAAACGTATCGCGAGGGCTAATTCGTTGACAACTGAATGATTAGGTGATTTATTTATTTATCCAAATGTCCCAGGGAAATTTAGAATGGACCAGACCGAAAGTAATTGGCTGGGAGAGAGAGGCTGACAGATGTAATACCCAACTGCAGCCAACTTGCCTGGGCCAGTCAGCTACACAGCACTATATTTATTTAAGCAGGGGCAGGGGTTATTTGAAGCTAGGGTTGGTAATGTTGAAGAAACCAGCAAGAGTAAGCTAGATTTTGAAAGTCTACGACGACTAGCGTAGAAACCAGCGCAGATCCGAGTGCAGAAATCATCTTACGACGGGGTTCACGTGTGATTCATGAAACGTTCGTATCTCGCCAATCCCAGCGTAAGAATGATAAATGTGGCGGCTGAAAACAATCGTCATTTAAATATCACGCCCCTATATTTTCTCTGTTTAGACGCCTCGCCCCGAGAGTTTACGACAGAGAGAAACGTAATCCGGCTAAGAAGAGGAACTTCTCCGACCTGGAGATAGAAACGCCAACGTCACAAGTTCAATTAAACCGACTAGTTTTATTTGGCAGCCTGAAAAGTGGCATCAAAGGAAGTCGGAAGAATGCTGCATGGAATGAAATCACTGCTGCGGTCAACAGCGTTGCCGTGGTGAATCGAACACCAGCTGAGGTTTGAATATTTAATTTATACATCCGTGATATGTAAAGTCTATAAACTAATCTTATATCAAAAACTGTTAACCCCGTAAACTGCAAACAATTTGAAAATACTTATTTATTTTAGGGATATATGACACACTGTCGATGCCTTTACAAAGTTATTTTGCCACAGGCTACATATTTTTAAACGATGAATACACGTCTGCATATGCTTAGATGCCAGTCAGAATGGTCTTAACAATCCTCCGACAGATTTACTATGCTGCTCTGAGATTGATTTAATGCAAGTTAAATTTTGTTATATAGGTCATCAGCAATAGACAGTGTTACACAGGCTCATAGATGGCAATCATGTTACAACATCTGTTATTATGACACATCACATAAAATTCCCTCATGTATGTATATCTAGGTCTAAGCAAGTGAAATGAGTAAAATACATTTACTACAGGTCACCCAGTATTCCTTGGTCTCTGTCAGAGGAGTGCAGAAGAGGGGGGAGGAGGCCAATCACGCGCACGCACACACGCACACACGCACACACGCACACACACACACTTTTGGAGGCATGTGAAATTTGGCCTTTCATCTTTCAACATTTTGTCTTTTACAGACTACCAGATCGGTGTAAACTGTTCCCATTGGCTCTGTTTCTGTTTCTGTGGTTCCTGTATCAAAATCAGCATGTTCACACAAAACTTCATACTTTCCACATATTGTTAATTAAACATCAATTAATATACAGTTCAATTCGGCATTGCAAACTCAGTTCCTTTGTTCTTCGTGCGGTGTGATGTGAATTTGCAGTCCCACATCCTGTAATGTAGGAGTATTAGCACTTGCAAGTAGTCCCATTGTAAATTGGCCAGGTGTCACTTAACTTCCATTAGTGTCCTCTGTAAGTCCTGGCAGGGCCTGTTTCGTGACCCAGAGGTCATGTGAACAGGATGTTTAGCAGAAGTTCATCAGTTTGTTTGTGAAAGATGTAAAATTGTTCATAATCATTCTCCTCATCACGGTACAACTGGTAAGTTCAGGTATTGGTGAAAATAAAGCATAGCAGGTTTTGCACTAGATGAGTCAAGTAATATATTTACAATTTTTGGGAGAGCACTGGCTTTATAGATGTTGCTAAGACTGTCTTGCTTGATACCTATTTTGCATGAACTATTCATGGTCTTCTGGGCAGTAACATTACCATGCCAACAGAGGATCCTAAGTCTCATAATGCTCTTAATAAAAGTCAAATGAGCTTTAAAAATGAAGTCTACTGGTAGTTCCACTTCAGTTTGCTGTCAATGTAAGATATTTGTAATCCTCAACAACCTGAATTGGTTGATCAATAATTGTAGCTTGTGCTGATGAGCAGTTGTTCTGAAATCAATATGCATCTCTTGTTTTGCATATGGGGGGGGATGTCTCTGCACCACTGTACAAACTCCTCCAGTACAGGAGCATGTTCTCTCTCTATCAGATAAGACACTCAGTAAAGCTGACAGCATTCTTTATCAAAAATCTTGTGTGAATGCTGACTGATAACGCACATTGGCATGGTTTGTGCATGGCCCAGGACAGGAGGGCTCTACAGTGGGTGATTAAAACCACCCAGAACATCATTGGAACCCATCTAACGAGCATTAGTGATATCGGTGAGATGAGGTGCCTGCGTAGAGCCTGAAGGATAATAAAAGACAATAACCACCCCAGCCACAGCCTGTTCGCCCTGCTGCTGTCTGGCAAGCTGCTGTATCACCAGACTCCAGAGCAGCTTCTTTCCTCAGGTTGTGAGACTTCTAAATTCATCCTCATTATAATTCATAGTTTTTTGTTCTGTTTTGTTTTTTGTGTGTGTAGGATACAGGGACTACAACATAAATTTCGTTATACAACCTTGTGCTGTATAATGATAAATAAATGAACCCTTGATGTGTAGATAATAAATAAAAGTGGAGGAGAGCTTGTACTGGTGACTACCAGATGTGACAAATATTCACCCACTTGTTGACTTATTAGAAAATCCAGGAAATTAGATGAGCACTAAGGCTTGATTAACTATTTTAGCCTTTCTTCCAAAATAGATAATCATATAAAAAGCTGATGAAAAATCAACAAATATCTTTGCGTTACACTTGGGTCTGTCCAGATGTTTGTATAGCAAGTTTAACAGTTAGAAGTTAGAATTATCCTCAGCACCTCTGGCTAACTGACGTTGTAATTGATTCAAAACGTGACTTTCGATTTTTCAAATGTTTAGGGATAAAAGTAGATTTTTTCCATATAGTGGATTATATTCTCTGCCTCCAGTCTTTGTGCAAATTTATGTGGACAACATCCCAGACACAAAAATAAAACTGATATCAACCTTCTAATTTGACTCTGGGTACGATGGCAAACAAGACAACTAGAGATGGGGTCCAATAGCATGTTCCATTTCGGTTCCTCGGTTCCAAGTATGCAAGATATCTGGATTCATTTAACACTAAAGAATCAATTATCAAACCTTTTATCCCTCTTCCATCTGTAAAAAACATTTAGATAGCAGGCTTCTCATTTTTAGCCGTTGCTGACCGTCGTTTTCACAGGTTAAAATGACAAACATCACCAATAGCAGATTATATCAACCACAGCAAACCACTGTTAATTTGCAAGTAACTTGGCTAAAATTAAACCCAACTGTAATTTGGTTAATGTGCTCTCTGCAAACCTTCTCTTCTCCTTCACAATAACAACAATCTCACTTATCATGTCAGGTCAATTCAGTCGTCGGAATCTCTCAATGAAGCTGATAGTTAAATTATTTTTTACGATATGCATAAAATTTTATAGTTCTGAATCACACTAGAGCTGCAACTAACGATTGTTTTTATTATCAATTAATCTGCTGATTATTTGCTCAATTGATAATTTCTAACACCAGAGAAAATTGGAAAGACAACACAGACTAATGTGTTTCCTCCTGACTGTGTCTAGTTAATTGTACTGTAACTTTTGGACATTTCAGCTGAAGTGCCTGCTCTACAGCTTCGCTACTCTTCTTACCAGGACACTTGTGGTTTTTGAGGTGTGAAAGCAAACTAAATTTTTTCTGACATTCACTGCAACTGAATGGTTTCTCTCCGGTGTGGATTCTCTTGTGTTTATTCAGATTTCCCTTTTCACTAAATCTTTTACCGCAAAGTTGGCAAGTAAATGGTTTCTCTCCAGTGTGGACTCTCATGTGTCTGACTAGTGTCCCTCTTTCATTGTATCGTTTCTTACATACTGAGCAGCTGAAAGGCTTCTCCCCAGTATGAATTCTCATGTGTGCAGCTAATGTTCCACTCTGGGTGAAGTTTTTACCACAAACTAAGCAACTAAAAGGCTTCTCTCCAGTGTGTTTTCTCATGTGTATGTGCAAACTTCCCTTTTGCCTAAATGTTTTACCACACTCAGTACAGTCAAATGGTCTCTCCCCTGTATGACATGTTATGTGTCTCTGCAGAGCCGTGTTGTGCTTAAATGTTTTGCTACATGCTGGGCATTTATAAAGTTTTTTCTGATTATGATATCTCTTATGCGGCACAGTTTCATTGTCGTTCAGTGTATCTGAAAATGGCTTACATTCAATTATCTGGTTCCAGTCATCATCTAAGTCTTCAGTCTCAGTTTTAAAACACTGTGAAAGGAAAAACTGACCATCGCTGGCTGCTTTTAAAAAACCAGCTACATCCAAGTCAAAGGCTGGTTCTGATTCTCCACAGTCTTCTCCAACAGCTCCAGCTTCTATCTGTTGAGCTGGCCTAGTGGCTGGAGGATCAGCCTCTCTGTGCTCAGGTTGTCTTTGATGAAGCAGTGAGGACTGAGGATTCTCTTCATCATCTTCACTCTTCACAAAGACAGGAGGGAATTGACACTCTGGGATATCAGCCCCCTCAAGCTCTTGAACCACCTGTCTGGTCCAGACTTCCTCTGGTTCCTCTTTAATGCGTGGGGGCTCTAGGGCCTCCTGGTCCAGACTGGGGCTCAACTCCTGCTGTTCAGGGGGAATCTTTGCATCGACAGTCAGCGGCTGGATGTCCTGAGACACATCTGTGATACAAACATACAGGATATCATGTAAAAATAAAAAAGACATATACTTAAACAAGTGTAAAAAAAGTTCAGGTGTATTTCTTTATGACTGCTGTATGCCTATGAAATACAGTGAGTAAGGGTGTGCTGCTATCAGATTTTCACTGTATGGTTACATCATGGTTAATGTTAGGTCATCATAAAATATTATTTTTAGTGCTGAAATACACTATATTTCTTCACACAATGTTTGCCTTGATTTTTATTAAACCTTACAAACACTAAACATTGATAGTAATCAATATTGAAACTTTTGTTGGACTCTGCAAAAGCATAAACCTAAAAACATAAACACACACAGGTGGGTTGTTAAAAGTTTCTGACAGTTGGCCAGGAATTACGTGTCTGTATTAGATCAGTTCAGTTCACAAGAGGAAATTCTTTTTGCAGCAAAGCAGCATAAAAACACAAACATGAAAAAGTGAAAGTGCTGTACTATGTACACAATTCAGGATAAAACAAAGGGTGTATGAAAGCTGCAACACGAAGAATAAAGATATAATTATACATTTGGTTTTGGGAATGTTCAGTCTCAGAAAGTAATCATCACACTACTGTGCAAGATCAATGACCGCAGGCCCATGTGACTCATTTCCATGAAGCAGAATGACAACAGCTGTGTCATCTGCAAATTTAACAATCTCCCTGTCGTTGTACTGACTTCTACAGTTGTTAGTGTAGAGAATGAACAGTAGAGGGGACAGGACGCAACCCTGTGGGGAGCCTGTGGATGAAAAATGCTGCTTAGACCAAAGACTGTTTACTCTGACCTTCTGAGGTGTGCAAGAAAGTCCACAATCCATTTTCAATGTTAAAAATCAAGATTAAGATCAGCCAAAATGTATTAAAAGTTGAAGAAAAATCAGTCAATAAAAGTCTTAAGTGAGTTTTTGTTCCATCAAGGTGCTTACAGAGATAGTTGAGTAAAGTGGCAATTGCATCATCCACCCCTCTGTTTGCCCTGTATGCAAATTGCAAGCGGTCAAGAAGACCCTCGACCCTGTTGAGCAGCTAAGTCTTGACCAGTCTCTCAAAAACTTTAATTACCAGTGAAGTTAATAGCCACTGGCCTAAAGTCAATGAGCTCCTTTGGAGACATTTTCTTTGCTACTGGCATAATAGTTGACTGCATCCATAACAGATGACAGAAAATATCACACATCTGATCTGGAGTCTTACGCCGGGGACACACCGGAGACGGAAGCGCCGCAAAGCGCCCTGAAACACCCTGAAGCACCCTGAAGCACCCTGAAGCACCCCGAAGCACCCCGAATCGCTGCCCGCTTCCTTTTGGAGCCCATGTTAACCAATTGGCTTGTTCACACAGGGAGTGCCGCGGCACGGAGCTCTGTGGTCGGCTCCCAATTTGCAGCGATGGTTTCGGCATCTGTTCTATTTTCTCTACTCGCCGGGAGCGAATCTGGCCAGAAAACACACTGCTAACTGGATAAACTGAATAAACAAACACGTTATTTTGGTTGTAATATGTCAACTGTATATCACTGAAGCTACAGACCTAACTACATAGCACTGGGAACAAACACTTTGTCCATACTGTGGCCATTCATTTACCCCGATAGAAACTCGTTACTATAGGCGCTCCAGAAGTGGACATACATGTACAGTGTTATCCAGGAACACATGAAAGGCTTTATGTTATAAATTCACGAGGTTATTAAAGATCACCTCTCCATGTGACTGCAAAAGAGCAGAGGGGCAGAATCGCTTGACCGGCGCGGAGAAATGCGCTTCTGGTGTGAACAGCCAGGCTGCTGCTCGCCAGAGATTTGTCATATTGCGGCGCTTTGCAGCGCGTCCGCCTCCTGTGTGTCCCCAGCGTTAGGCATAATCGAATCTTAAATGATATTAATTCAAAGCATAAGCTAATGCTAAGTTGTCATCATAGCCTTCAACACAGATAGGCTTTCTGTCTGTGGTTGTCTGGCCAGTCATTGCTCGCATGCCATCCACACTGCCTTTAAATGATTACAATTAAATTTTGAGTCAATTTTCTCCTTGAACTGAACTGGAGCCTTATTGATTGCTGACCTTGTCTGTTTTTTGCTTTTTCTCTGTCTTCATGTGAACCACACTAAACATGTCGAAAAGACTTGGCATGATAGTGTCCACACAGAAACGGATGCAGTTAGAGACAGTTTTAGCCAGCTCACCAGTGCTATCAGCAGAGTCTTTAAAGACTGTCCAGTCAGTGCATTCCAGGGAAGCTTGCAATTCTTCAACAGCACCCTCAGTCCAGATCTTTTTCTCTTGAATTTGGACTTGGCCTCTTTCCAAAAGTGATTTGTATGTTGGGATGAGATGAATAGCATTATGGTCAGATGACCCGAGTGAGGAGAGAGCTACAGATGTGCACCAATCGGCCACAACATTGAAACCACCTGCCTCATATTGTGTAGGTCCTCCACGTGCCACCAAAACAGCTCTGACCCATCGAGGCATGGTCTCTACAAGACCTCTGAAGGTGTCCTGCGGTATCTGACACCAAGACATTAGCAGCAGATCCTGTTATGTCCCTGGTCTAGGGGAAATCTAGACATAGCATGATGTGTGATTCCCCACTCTTCCCACTCCCAAGAAAGGCCAGCCGCACTGGATGAATCAAAGTTCAAACACGGCAGTTTATTAGACTTCGGAGATGAGCAGTGCCCAAAACAACAAACAAAAATTCACTGATCAAACCCTAAACTTCCCTAACTAAGAAACAAAATTTAAACAAGTGACAAGTTTCCAGGGACGCTGGAAGTCAGTCAGAGTTGGGGGTGCTGAGATAAAGTCATCTTAAATGCTGCACAACATCCATGGTTTTTGTATCAATTTGAATGGCCAACAACATTTTACACCAGTTTTAGAATGTCTTACAATAGACAGCAAACTTGAACACCAACATGCTGTTTGTCAAAGCAGCATAGTACCATATTCAGCTATGGACAGTTCACACATGGAATGCAGGTTTATTCCTGATCAGAAGACGATTTATTGTTGAGCCACAGCTGGGTATATACGCGTAGCAATAGAACAAGGCACTTGAACTTTATAACACACACACACAGTAACCTAAAACATAATGGAACCATAACAGAGGTCTATTGTAATCCCACGTCTTGTGGGGCAGGTATAGATAAGCAATGGACTAGGTTGCAATGCTTAAAGTATAAGACTGGTAGCATCAGGAGAGAGAGAGTGCCGTTTTTGAATTATTTTGTAAATTGTATAAATGGCATTCTTTGGATTGGCTTTGGAATAGATGAAAACAACAGTTATGAAAATTTGTGGAAACTCACAAATAGAAGGGACAGACAGACACCGATAGCAGCTCAATGTCAGGAGAGCATGCAGTCTCTCTTACAGCGCTGTTTCTGTACCATCGGTGGTTGGCAGGCAGACCCATCCTCCTTGAGACTTCCCGGTGGGGTAGACATCTCTGTACAGTCTGATTGCCGCATCAAAGCTGCTGACTGTCAGACCAGAATCGGTGTCCGAGTTTGTATCCTGGTTTTGAATCTTGTTTGAGGTAATATCATGTTACAACCTTTAATGAATGAATGTTGATGCGATTGTTGGTAACGTGCAAGAAAACGTTCCACCTTAAAAGTTGCCAGTAGCTGCCGGTAGCCTTTGATCTGCACAGTGAATTAAATTAGTTTTTCTCCAGTCTACAGCTAGGTAACGTTAACTAGTAAAGATGAAAAGGCAGCAAAACGTCCTTTCATTTTAAAAACTTTTTGCAACTTTTCCTCAGAATGGATGTTTTGAATATGGATTCATTTGCTCGGCACAAGCAAGTAAATGAAGTCATCTGCTTAGCGTTATGTGGTTGATGCGCTATTACCATCCGGTAACAATCCTGCCTACATTTAAGAGTACTGTCTGTGGTGGAAACGCAAAACACATCTAGGGTTTAGGTACTTTTGAGTAAAGGTACTATATACTATACCAAAGGTACTATACCGAAGTGTTTGGTGGAAACGCTTTATAGTTCACATGGACATGAGACATTTCACGATTCCAACAAGACAGGACTGAAACAACATTGTCACATAACAAACAAAATGACCATACGGTCAATGCCTCTACTACTGGTCCCTACAGGTGCAGCGCCCTTCCAACTACTGAAAATGAAAGCACCTAAGCTGGTTGTTACGTGGGGTCTGTTCCAGAAAGCAGGTTTAGTGAAAACTTTGAGTTTGTTAACCCTGAGATGAGGGAAACTCAGGGTTTTCCGTTCCAGAAAAAGAGGTAACATAAAACCTGACCTGCTCGCTGGCAGGTTTTCTTGCAGAAACCCTGAGTTTCTTCCTGTCTCCTCCTTCCTGCTGAGCCTGAAGCAGCTGTCGGACACGGGCTGGCGTTTCCTTGTTTTGAAGCTGAATTAATTCACAGCCTTACGTTGGGAGAGGATTTTGGGACCCCGATTAGATTTGCTATCATTTCCTGATGACTACCTAATCAAACCTCACTTTTTTTCGTCACTCTCTCATTTATCTGAACAACATTCTCCGGCCTCACATCTCTAATATTACACACCACAGACATGCTCTCAGATCAGAGCTAATTCTTTGCTCTTTGTTTTTTTGCCAACAGGAGTTTCCTTTATAACATTAACATAATGCAGATAAATATCGGTACAGCAACTGTAGAGCCGTAAGAAAAGTGTCCCTTACACTTAAACACCTGCTGCAAAGTAGTGTTCCCTGGGCACAAAAGAGGAATTCCACATATTGCAGGTGTTTGTCTCTTGATGTAGCCTATTTCATCACGTTTTTTGGTAACACTTTACAATACTGGTGCATTAAAAAGCATTCATTAATGCTTAACTAATGCACAGATCATCATGACTTAATGTATGACTCATGAAGAACTAAGCCATGCATTAATGTTTACCGCATCAGCAACTAATAAAGAGTCTATCTGATTAACTGACTGATTCATACATGAATTGCTATTGCTATTGCTATTAATTAAGTCTGCCATCATGGATTAATTCCTTATCAACGTCTAGCATTAATTAATACTATAAATTCATGTGTTAATTACCACAGTGGGTCGAAACCATGGATTTCAATTTCCAGCCGTCTGCAACCGTGATGCCACTGTACCAGATGAACTGGCACATCTCTTCATCACCTAATGCCCTGTTGTTCATGGGGCAGGAATATTCCTGGTTGAGCCTTCTGGTTCAGGATTCAAAGGCGGGACACTGAGAACATGCGGCCGTGTACTGCTGTCGTTCAGATTCTGGTGCTCTGATATTTGCGTGCAGCCCAACTTATCCCTCCTTCAAACACATTCTCTGACATTATATTCACTGTGCAACTGTGCCACACACCTCAAACATTAGTGTGGATGTGTGGCCTGTCAGGCAGTATCAAAACCAATAACCAACCACATATGTAGGCTACTTAATAATGAGTTAATAGTCATGCCTCACCAAGTAAAGTCATAACATAATAATATCTTTGCAAATCATTACCTAATGATTCATTAATGCTGATCATGATTTTACTTTTAGACAGTAGCCATAAAGTCAGTACAGCATACAATTCACAATAAAACTGAGTTAGAAGCATTCTACAGTCATGACTTGAGAACTAATTAAAAAATAACTTTTATCATTGATGACCAGATGACCATCACTGGAGTTTCTAACAGCCTTTTATTTAACATTCGTTTTGTTCAACAGTTTCCAGACACATGCCCTCATCAAAGAAAAAAAGGGTCAAACCTGGCTCATGGGCTGAGCTGTACGATAGAGCAGTGAAACAAAACACCAAAACATATACATATACAAAATATAAAAAACAATATATATATATATACACAGTATCTCTCTCATATATATCTATATATATCTTTATATATATAGATAGATATATAAATAGATAGATAGACAGACAGACACACACGCATATGTACACACTTTTTGTCAATTTTATTCAGTCCTATTGTTTCCAGATTAACCATACAGGCCTAATACAGAAGATAGAGTATTTATCAAGGGTGTGAGATGTAACAAGAAGCAGACCAGTGTTCAACACAGTAGGAATTTTACACAACACCATCTTATTCAAAAAGGAAAAACAAAAACCATGAAAAACTGGAATTATTAAAAATAAAGCAAAAATGAAGTGTTATGAGTTCTTCAGCCTGTGGGAGGTTTCAAACCCTTTACATGTTGGGAGATTATCTTCATAGCTGCTGTGAGGCCTGTTGTTGCATCCAGTCTTCCAAGAGCAAGAGAGAAGTCGTATTTGTCTTCTTTGGATCTTGTAAGGTCAGAAGACATCTAGTCAGTAACATATCAACACAAATCAAGCTTTGGCAGTTTAAAACAAATTAAGATTAATTAAGATTAATTAATCTGGTTTATTTGCAGCATTTTCTAACTGCCCTCCAACCTAAGAAGAAGTTGCCAATGAGTGGTTATATTTTGGCATGCAAACATTTGTAGGCTACCTGGATGAAATATGTTTGTTTTGGTTGATTGTAAAATTGTCTTTGTTGCAAATGTGAGGGGTTAAATTCATGATTACAGTTCATAAATCCCTTGACTGTTATTGAGATAATATTCGATGAATTGTAATATAATTGCAGTGGCATATTCACAGTTTTGCACAACGTACCCTGGTAACGTTAGTCCCTGGACCCAACTTGAAAACACTTGACTTAGAAGCTGTGTCTAGTTTTACTTTTATCTAGTAAAGTGGTCCCAAAATCCTTAAAAATCACAACAAATGGAACTATAAAATAATATTTCATGCAGTTATATCCTTGTAAATCTCAGCTGTGATCTTTGACTGACCTTAACATCCTCTGTGCTGTGCAGCCGATGCAGCAGTCTGTCGTCCATACTGTTGAAAAGGCCTAAATAAAATGTAATTTTTAGTGATGTGTTCGCTATTTCCACATTATAATTTATTTTCTAATATGCTATGAATCTGGTTATCTGTGTTTACCGCCAGTTCGTCACACTCACAATACAGTGGTGGAGAACTGAACATGGAATTTGGAGATTATCACTGGACCAACACAATGTCAATATTGTGTTCTGGTTGTTGATTGGTTAGGACAGCAGGAGCCCCTCCTCCGTTGACCTCTGTTTTTTTTCTTTGGTGAGGGTATGTGTTTGGAAACTGTTGAACTAAACAAATGTTAAATAAAAGGCTGTTACAAACTCCAATGATGGTCATCAATGATAAAAGTTATTTTTGAATTAGTTCTCAAGTCATGACCGTAGAATGCTTCTAACTCAGTTTTACTGTGAATTGTCTGCTGTACTGACTTTATTTTTGTTGCTACTGGCTACTATCTAAAAGTGAAATCATGATCAGCATTAATGAATCATTAGCTAATGATCTGCAAAGATATCATTATGTTATGACTTTACTTGGTGAGGCACATGACTATTAACTCATTGTTAAGTACATATGTGGTTATGGTTTCGACCCACTGTGGTAATTAACACATGTATATACAGTATTAATTAATGCTAGATGTTGATAGGGAATTAATCCATGATGGCAGACTTAATTAACAGCAATTCATATATGAGTCAGTCTGTTAATCAGAGAG
Organism: Oplegnathus fasciatus; assembly: GCA_003416845.1. Taxonomy (NCBI): domain Eukaryota; kingdom Metazoa; phylum Chordata; class Actinopteri; order Centrarchiformes; family Oplegnathidae; genus Oplegnathus; species Oplegnathus fasciatus. The sequence goes on along the minus strand of NTHP01000489.1, from coordinate 14,429 downwards.
ACTCTTTATTAGTTGCTGATGCGGTAAACATTAATGCATGGCTTAGTTCTTCATGAGTCGTACATTAACTCATGATGATCTGCACGTTAGTTAAGCATTAATGAATGCATATTAGTGCACCAGTATTGTAAAGTGTTACATGTTTTTTGTACCTGAGTCTGTGTGTGTTCTATGTTTTACCTGCTGCAAGACAAATTTCCACTCGGGCACAATAAAGTTAAAGTTGAAGTTGAGACTGATGTAGAAATCATTCAGTCTAAGTTAATGACGATATTTTAAATTATATTCTGTTAATGACAGTCTGCTGCAACCTCAGGCTGGGATCAGTAATTCATTTTTATTTTGCACTGAGTGATATTTATCATATTTGTTTAATGTCATATGATTCAAACCAAAGTGAGGTACAATTATGAGTTTTTATGTTTCGTTTTCACCTCGGGCAGTAACTCTGAGTTTCCCATCTCAGGGTTGATCAACTCAGAGCTCAGGGTTACACTCAGAGTTTGCTGAACCTGCTTTCTGGAACAGACCCCTGGTGCTGATACTACCAGCTGAACTTTGTCTGAATATAACAAAGGTGTTTCATTTACAAAAAAAGGTGCCACCATGCTACACGTGCAAAAAATATGTACAAACTAAAAAAAAGAAATAAACCATTAACTTGGCTTAACTGAACAAAACTCAACTCATAATAAGGCAACTTAAATTAACCCAACACGTGCACACAGCTACACACTCATGTTCATCCCCTCCCTAACAGCCAAAAGCATCTGATATAGACTGTTCCATTAGCACGAGTCAGGCTGTACCATCCTGCAGGTAACTCCACTGCCTCTCCTGAAACAGGTTAGTGCTAAAATTATTAATTCTCACTCAATTTCAAGTAGAAACACTTTCACTTAGCACTCACATTTCACCATATCACGTACATTTGCAACCATACATAAACTGATTACAATCAACAACACAATTATTTAAACTAATTTACCTCCTCCCCCCATACTTGGTCTAACCCAGTGACATCACTGATGATGTCACCCTGTGTATAAATACAGGAAGTGATTGGGTGCATCCTCCTGCCTAGAGGATGAGGTCAGAAGAGCCCAGGTTAATTTAAAAAAAAAAAAACTGTGGCGGTGGTGTTTTTTTGATGTGGAAAAGCCGTATGATATGCTATGGAGAGAAGGTTTGATGATCAGGTTACATCGAATGGGAATTGAGGGAAACACCTTCAATTGGATTATGGATTTTCTAAGTGGAAGGACTATCCAGATCAAAGTAGGGTCAGAGCTTTCAGAAAATCATGTTGTAGAAAATGGTACGCCCCAGGGGAGTGTTATAAGTCCTACATTATTCTCAGTCATGATAAATGATATATTTAAAAGTATATCGTCAGGCATGGGAAAGTCTCTATTTGCAGATGATGGGGCCTTGTGGAAGAGGGGAGGGAATATAGAACATATAGTTAAGAAACTACAGGAAGGGATAAGCCATGTGGAAATATGAGGAACAAAATGGGGTTTTATGTTCTCTGTAGAAAAAACTAAAGTTATGTTCTTTACAAGGAAAAAAAATCAGGGAAGGAATGAATTTAAAGCTGTACGGAAATAATCTAGAGAGAGTAGAATGCTTTAGTTTTTTGGGAGTGCACTTTGACTCTAGACTAACATGGAGAGAGCATATAAGAAGTACAGTAAAGAAATGTAAGGCAGTCATTAATGTCATGAGGTGTTTCACAGGGCTAGAATGGGGAACTGATTCTGCATCACTGAAATATATATATGTAGCATTAATCCGGGCAAGAATAGATTATGGGTGTGTGGTGTATGGATCAGCAGCCAAGTCTGTACTGTCAGACCTGGATGTTATTCAGGCCCGTGCTCTGAGAATTTGCTTAGGGGCAGTGAAAACGGCATTAGTTAGTGCTCTTCAAGTTGAGGCAGCAGAAATGCGACTGTGGGTCCGTAGGAAACAGCTGATGGCCAATTACTGGATCAATCTAAAAGGGACACAATGAAAGTCATCCAACTAAGAGGGTCCTGGAGGCTTGCTGGGAAAGGGGTAACGTGCAAAAAACAAGCTTTGGATGGCTAGACGAGAACATAGCAGGGCAAATGAAAGTTAATGAAATCGAATTCTGTCCAACTGTGTTGTGGCCTGTGAGACCAGACTGGATGCTGCTAAATGCCTGTGTCGATATGGAGCTGCTGAGGCTCAAGCACAGAAATAAAACAGCAGATCTAGTTCAGGAATACTACACTCATCGGGATAGGAATTATAGTGATCATTTACAGGTTTTTACAGATGGATCAAAGGATCCACTAACAGGCAACAGGGCCAGCGGTGGTGATTCCCAGTCACCAGACTGGGGTCAGTAGAAGAACATCAGACTATCTGAGTGTATACGCTGTAGAGCTAAGCACAGTTCTATTAGCATTAGAGTGGGTGGGAGAGGTAGAGGCAAATAAAATACTCATCTGTAGTGACTCAGTGTCAGCACTATCAAGCATTGCATCAGGATCAGGAGACCTTGGGCCAAATGTATAAAACTCTGTATATTTAGGTGTAGAAATCTGTGTACACACAAAACAGGAAACAACGCAGTCTTTTCGTCAGATTTATAAAACCCCACGTACATCTGTTCCCATGTGTTTTTTCCTCATACATCTCAATCATCCTGAAATTGTGTGCATCTGCACGAGCCTTCTGACCATCCCCACAATTTACCATAAATTACTTCAAACTCACCCCCAATTACCTGGTTTGCATATAAAGGACCATCATTTAGTTTAGTTTTGAGGAGAAATGGCGGAAGCATCTAAGAAGCAATTGAAGAAGAAGAAGTGCAATTTTACCGACTGTGAACTAGAAATTACGCACGGTTACAGCCTTTATATAGTGGCGTTTTAACGACCTGTTAATTGGTCACACCTGAAGGTGTAGGTTATTCTTACCCCCCAATAATACAGGATAATAACCTTTATTTATATATTATCAGTATAATCATTATAATGCATAGTGACAAATATATTTACTCAAGATAGAATGAAATTAAAACTTGCCAAAAAAGGTGGTTAACCCCTCACGCATCACTATGTAATCACAGTGAAGTTTTTTTTAACTATAGATTACATCCTTACACAATGTAGTGAAAGAAAACAGCTCTCACTAAAATGTCACCCAAATTCACACTTTCATTATCCTTTTTTGCCAACTCGCAACGTCACACTAATCGGACTCAAAAGAGACCGAAAAGACCGGTATGCACATTCTCACCGCCCATGGATTTTTACACATTAGGAAACCTGCTTGGAAATTGGCTGTGTGAAAAATGCATAGTTTATACATGTGGCCCCTTGTGTATGAAATCTCTTTACTAATTCAAGGTTAGCCAGACAGGGGAAAGATATCGTGTTCATGTGGGTACCAGCACACTCAGGAATCCCAGGAAATGAAAAAGTGGACAAGTTAGCAAAGGAGGCGGTCAAGAGAGAAAATGTGGAAATCAATATCAAACTTTCAAAGTTGGAGGGGAAAAGCATAGTAGGGAAATAATCAAATAGTGGCAACAGTATTGGGATAGTGCAACAAAAGGAAGACACTTACATAAAGTACAAAGTAAAGTAGGAGGGGTAAGAAATAGTGGATCCAACAGAAAAGAACAAGTAATCATAAGTAGAATAAGAATTGGTCACAGCAACCTGAATAGCACACTTTTTATCATAGGCAAACATCCCACTGGCCATTGTAATCATGAGTATAAAGGTCATCAGTCAGAATAATTTTCTATTGATTTGCATCTACCCTTCCCCTGAAGGGACAAGTGGACCCAAACAATGCCAGAAAAATGCTTCTCACCTATATAACACAAAACTATGCACGCTGTGTATACTGTGTATACGGTCACATCCACCTACCTCATGTGTATAAAGCTACCTGGTACAGTAATCATTTATTTTAGCATCCTTTGCACTCTGCTCCATTGCACTATTGTCTTACTGTCTACACTTGCTATTGTTGTTTTGTTTTTGTTATACAGTGTGTNATATATATATATATATATATATATATATATACACATACATACATACATACATACACACACACCTGTACATAGTAGTTTAATGTTTATGTTTACCTTGTCGAGCTTGTTGTCCTTGTTTTAAGATGTATAGTTTTATATGTATGTAAGTCTATTTCTGTGAATGTACACTGAGAGCAAAGAAAAACCGGAGTCAAATTCCTTGTATGTGTTCACATACCTGGCCAATAAAGCTGATTCTGATTCTGATTCTGATATGGAAGCATCTGCATTTGTTATATTTTCCCCCTCATTTATTCAGGTTTTTCCTTTAATTTGTCACCCATCTGTATTATATACACAGTATACTGTACACACACACACACACACACACACACATACTTTGAAGCCTATTTTCCCTTTAATTTTCTCGAAAACAGTACAGTACAATAAAATGGATGAAATAAGAGTCAGAGACTGTTATGCTCACATCTTCAGAGAGACCTGGCTCCAAACTAGGTCAAAACCTAGTATATAGCTGGACCGTGTGTGGTCAATGTGCTATCGTTTTTTCCATGTTGAAAACATCTATTGTTGTTGTTAGCTGTCCCATGATGCCTTGGGTTGAGTCTGTCGACCAATCAGAGGCTGTGTTCCTAACTTGCCGACCAATCAGAGGCAGTTTCTGATTGGGGTTACACAGTCCCAAATAGGCTACCTACAGGCTATAGGTATTTGGGACAATGTAACTCCCAATCAGATGGGCTGTTTCAAAATCAAGTGGGCCACGGCTGCCAGGTCGAATTTCTTTTCCCCCACAATTTTTCTTTGAGGGCCGCGTCACGCTGCCTTCATGCCGCCGACGGTAGACGTTCCTTCCATGCACTCGCCTTTACGTTGCCGCTGGTCTCTCGTCTGCAGTCCCTATCAATCCCATTCAAAACTCCACACGGTATGGTACTGACGGAAGGGTAGACTGCTCCTTCTCCTGGTAATCCTTAAGTTGGCACGATCCACCCGTAATACTAGCGGTAGTTTTAGAGGGTGGCGCCTGTACTCATAGTGTACATAGCTATGTAACTAACGTTCCTGCCTATTCGTTTTGAAAGAGCAACAGCCAATGAGGAAACTCCAACACTTGGCTGACCAATCGTGTAACTTCATCACTCACTCAGTCAGTCACTCAGTGACAGACTTTGGCAGTTGTAGGGCTGGCGCCTGCCAAAAAATGCATTACAGGAACTGTATGAGGTCATCAGCAATCACATGACAAAACATCCGTGGGACACGCGTCCTCCTCAAGGTTAGCAAAGTGGTGCTCAGGAACGGAGACCAAACTCTGGAGACACATGCCATATTGGATGATGATTCAGAGCGCACCTTGCTTCTTAGCTCAGCGGCCAAGCAGCTAGGTCTTCAACCCAAGGACCTGCCCCTGGGGACTGTGAGACAGGCGATCCAGATCTTCCACGGGGCGGCAGTCTCCTTCACCATCTCAAAAGCAAGTTCCCCTTAACGGGTTTTCAACATAAAGGGAGTCTTCATTGCACCAAAACTTGGATTAGGAGAGCACACATACCCAGTTAAAGCCCTGTGGCGGAAATTCAGGCACCTGAGGGACCTGCCCATTCAACAGTTTGAGAGTGTCTATCCCCTTTTGTTAATAGGTTCAGACAATCCTCACCTAATAACACCAGTGGAACCAGTGCACGGTGGGCCACCTGGGGCACCAGTGGTAGTCAGAACCTGCCTTGGATGGACCATGGGCTCAAACAATACCTCACTGAGCAACACTGCCTCTTTGCATCCCATGCTGCCCCTCCAGCAGACCTTTATCAACAAGTTGAAAGGTTGTGGCAGACAGATGTGCTCCCCTAGCGGAGCAAAAAGGTCAGCATGAGATCACGTCAAGACCAAGAGTTCCAACTGCTTGGATGCAAAGACCAGTAGGTGGAGGTAGATGGTATCTACCACTATGACACTCCTGTGTTCAGAACTTCCTTCAACTTCGTTCACCCAAGGAAGCTGTTCTCCCCCAGCCCACAGCCTACGTAGCAGAGACACAGAGGCTGGAACAAGCTGGCTATGTTGTTAAACTGGGGGCTGATCAAGAACACTCACCAACCAGTTGGTACATTCCCCACCACGTGGTGGAACATGATGGGAAGCACCGTGTAGTGTTTAATTGCTCCTTTCAGTTCCAGGATGTTGACCTGAACAAGCTCTTGCTGGATCAACACTGGGACCCTCTCCGCTTGCAGGCTTCCTACGCTTTCGGGAACATACTGTTGCTGTGACCAGTTCCACCAAGTTCGGCTCCTCTGAGAAGACCAGCCACTCCTCCGCTTCCTCTGGACAGACCTCAAACGTGAAGAACAGCCCACAGTCTACGAATGGAGAGTGCTCCCCTTTGGTACAACCTGTAGGCCGTACTATGCTGCATACGCACTCCAGAAACACATCTTACACCGCACTCAGCCTGGTCATGCAGGCAGGGAGTCAGTCTTGAAGTATTTCTACATAGACAACTGTCTACAGAACTTTCAAGATCAGCTTGCACCCTAGGCATCGGTATTTCAAAATGATCTCACAGGATTATATTGATTATAATGGCTTAAATTTGGACCTGATCTGAAAATTGGGTATTTCAAAACAGATCCAAACATTTCTGATCCTGAAGATATCGATTCAGATTTGGTAATCCAATCCTACCTTTAATCTGGACAAAATGCTGCATTAGGGCATTTCAAATTTTAAGGCAAAGATCTGGATCAATTTGACACCAAAATTTTGGATCATTTGGATCCCACCTCAGAGGTGGATTTGACGTAGATTGACAATTAGCCTGGGCTTCACTTCTCCCACATATTGTTACCCAAGAAGACTCATTATAAACATAGCACAAAAAGTAAGGAAATTTGTGTTTGGTAGATTATTTCTTTGTTGTAACAATGCTTCTTGGCAATAAATCTTATACCATTGGAAAGCCTGTTTATTTCCCTTTTAAATGGTGCCACATTTGTAAGGAACATGCATTTGTGGGATGAGCAGCAGAGCTGAGTACGTGGGTTGCACCCATGAAAAATTTGCCAAATCTTCTCTGCCAATGCCAAACAGCTTATTCTGCTGTTGCTATTGACTCTTGTTTTGAGCTTCTGGTACCCCCAGGTGCTGACAATCAGGTGCCTGATTGGCAGTACCTGTGAGCATGGGCCCTGCTACAGTGGTCAGTAGGTGTCTGCTCCAAGAATCAGCATGCCACGTTTGACTGATCTGGATGGGGCCCGTGCGATAGGGCAACTTCAAGCTGGTGTTCCGCAAAACCAAGTTGCAGCATTATTTGGAGTGAGCCCCAGTACCATCTCCAAAGTGAAGGCCAAGTTCCATATAACGGGGATGTCAGAGACAGGCCGCAAAGTGGGCGTCCCAAGAAGACGACACCCGAAGAAGACCGTTTCCTCACCCTGTCAGCACTTAGGAACCNTCTTCTACAGATTTGCAGTCAAGGTTTGCAGGACGATATGGCCAACGGCTCTCTGCCCAGACAATTCGGAACAGACTGCACGCAGCCAATCTCCGGTCTCATAGGGCTGCCAGGAGGCCTGCCATGACTGCCCTTCACCGCCAGGAATGTTTGCGCTGGTGTCGGCAACACGTGCACTGGAACCTGAACATGCGGAGGAACGTTATGTTCAGCGATGAGTCCAGATTCTGCCTACGGTAGTTGGATCGTAGG
>NTHP01000488.1:362444-410815 GCA_003416845.1 Oplegnathus fasciatus | reverse complement strand
CATTTTTCACAGACATAGTCACAAAGTGCCTTACAAGGACATTATACAACATGCAAGGAACAAAGCAGATGAAGTGACCACTCGAGCCACGTGTTAAAAAGTGCAAAACTAAAAACACAATGCATAATGAAAAAAAAAAAAAATTAACATTTAACCCCTGTCCAATCATTTTCATACAGTCCCTTAAATTAAGTTAAGTGAGCCTCAGTGTTTGAAAGCTTCACTGCGAGGTGGGGTGGCTGGTCAGATTAAATTACCTTCGGGTTTTTAACACAATTCTTTGATGAGCTCAAAGCTGTCACAAACACTGAATCTCCCATGTTGCAGATCTGTTATCATGTATTCTTAATTGGGTTAGCGTGGGTGTGATCATTTCCTTTGCCATCATCTAAATTAAACCACATTTGAGCGGCCAGTGTCTTAATCCTCCACTGTTTTCCCTGAGGTCCCCATCTTGAAAACATGAATTGTGTGGATGGATGTTTTGCATTAATCTTATGGACAGGAACACGGGATTCTGCAGACATGTCTATGTTTTTAGTGCTCTTTATAGCAGAACAATGGACACGTGGTGAAATCTGTGGTCAGGTGTTGCTTTTCTTTTCTTTCCCAATGTGCTCAAGTACCATTTTTATAGAAATGGATTTGCACTGCATGAATTTCCTTTGGTGTTCACACTACTCTGTTATCATTTAGGTACTGTAGGAGAGCACAGTCATGAAGAAAAGTCAGAGCGATTTCACCACCAGAGGGCACTGCTGTAACACAGCTGAAGCTCCCTTAACAAGACACAGTTCTACAGTTTGCCACTTGTTTTGAGCTTTTGAGTGTTTCACATACACAATTTATCAACAGGAGTTTTGACATAACCATCACAAAATTCTTTGCATGGCTTGTTTTTCTCACTTAATTCACTTTGACACACAAAAAAGTAGAATTTCTCTCATGAGTGAATGTGTCATACACACACACACACACACACACACACACACAAACACACACACACACACACACAAAGTTTCACAAGCCTCATTAACACCTGAGCGACATGCAGAGATTAGACTGAGAACACATCAGCGTGTCTCTGGCAGCCTCCTCCGTCTTTATAAATAGGCCAGTGTGTTAAATGAGGGGGGTAACACTCTGGTAGCTTCACACCTGTCACAGGAAGTCGCCCCAGTCTAGCTAGCGAAGACCCCTCCCCACACAAACACTCACACATAGGCCCGAACATGCAGAAGATTGGGGTAGACACACAAACATCCTCAAAACATTATCGGGGTACAGAAAATGCACAACCACTCAAATAAAGACACACACGCAGCCCGAAAAACACGCATATACAGTGTCTCTGAGGTGTGCTCAAGATGAAGAAATTAGATGCAACACGAGCAGATTTTTCTTTGGTTTCCAGCTGGTAAACTTCATGCGCAGGCCCTACTATATGATGCTGTGTGGCAGCTTTAGATTCATGCTGTGATGCATAACAAGCCTAAGAGACTATCAAACCTGCACACTGATGAGTATTAAGTAGAGTGTCCTTTTCTCTTCTGAGTGTAATCTCCCGTATCGCCAAAACTTTTTGTCTTTCACCTCACCCTGTCTTGTCACCTTAGCTTTTACATAATTCATTTTGTGAGTTTGGTGCTTTTACTGCAATTGAATGACATAATGTGCATCTATACTGTATGTTGACAACTGAATGACCTTTGCTTTTATGAAATCTTTTCAAACCACTTAGAGAAAAATAAAAAAACACGATGGTTAAGCTCTTTATGAGACTGTAAAAAGTTTTGAGATCTGGATTGGTTTTCCATTCGCTAATTTAACCTATAGAAGCTCAATTTGATTTTGATTCACCCACAACAAGATAGACTCCATCATAAAATATCACATTGTGCCTACAAATAAATGTGACGTGATTTATTTTGTCACTTCCAGAAAGAATTGTCTGCAGTGAGCATTAGAAGTCGGCAGCCTGTTAACCCATCACGACTGCATTGTGTTTTGCAGAGAAGATGATTCTGACTTATTCATGTGCTTTAGTTCCTGCTTGTAGTTATTTCAAGCTGCCTTTTCCTTTTTGCTGAATATTTAAGATAATGATTCATGTGTTTTCGCTTGTCGGTTGTACTAATTATTAGAAATAACCTATTTTTCATGCCATCCGCCCTGTTTTAAACAAGAAGTTGGAGGGGGCGACCGCCTACTGCATGAGGAATTAATGATAAAAATATCTAATGTGTATGTATATATCAAATATGTCTTTGTATAAATACTCCCACAGCTTAATGACTTATGTTCTCAACTGCTGAAAAGAATGTTTAAAATAACTGTCATCACCCGAGCGTAACGGTTCATGCGTCTTGTAAACACAGCCAGGACACTACGCTTCATAATCCCACTAATTATGATTTGCCTTTCTGGGCTTTACTTAAAGTTTTATGCTCATCATGGCGCAAGCCTGTGTGCCCCTCAATATGTACTAATATTTGCAATGTTAGTAAGAAAAGTCAGAGTTTGATGTCACTTTCTATCCTTCTGTGAATCTGACAGTGAACGTTAAAGCCCTGTGTTTGGGTCATTGGTGCAGTTGTGTGCGTTCAGCACCGCTATCATCAATGGACAGAGCTCTATATTACACTGTAAAAATATTCATACACTGTTAAGGATATAAAGTTGGCTTAGAATACAAATATGAGTGATTGGTTATAATGTTAGTAAGTCAACAGTGCTAGAAAAAGCAAACTTCAGTCAACAACTGTTGAGTTATACTGATGAGAGCAGCTACTTAAGCTTGACTTCCTGTAGTGCTTATTTTTTCACTAGTAAAGCTTCAAGTCTGCCTAATTATTTTGAGTTTTGCTGAAATGTTAGACCTGGATCAGCACACAGCCCAACAGTGTGGCTCGCTGATGTGGTTTTAATACTTCTTAGACAACAATGGAGCTTTATGGCACAGAGGAATAAGCTACAGGCTATGACTACACAGACAATACCTGTTAGAGGGATAGAGTCATTGTTGGTTTTGGTCTTTTCATGGTTGATAATAAGAAAAAAGTAAACCAACTCCTGCCCTTTTACCTACTGCTCTGTACTCTGGCTACTTCTCTGACATTACTCATTAATGAGGAGTGAGTAATACACAGATTGCAAACTGTATGACTTGGCAGACAAAGGAGTTTGGAGCTCGGGGCAGGCAGTGGGTAATAGCTGTTTTGCTGCAGTGTAATCTCTGTAATGTGCATGCACAGGGTTTCCCCATGGTGCTATGTGCACTGCAGGGGTGTGTATCAGACCGCACTGAAGACATGCAGAGAGGTGGATGCCCAGCAGTGTGTACAGTTGTATTAGTATACTGTATTATCTGTTAAAAGACCATTGTAAGGCAGAGTGCATGATGGAAGGCAGGAAATGAAATGAGAGCAACATAGGAGGTGTTTTTTAAATGGGGAGAAGAGAGTTCGCCTGGAGGATGATTAAAGCAATGCTCCCCGTCTCTTTTCTCTTGTTCCTATTGGACTCTCCTCTCCCTTCAGCCCCCTTTCCACACAAATACAGTACAAAAGCTCAAAAGCTCCCACTCTCTTTGTCTCTCCAGCTCTCTCCGTGTCTGCTCTCACCTCACCTGCCCAGAAACACACACGCATACTCAGTCAGAGAAATGCTGCTGAAAGCATGCAGGCCAAAACTCGCCGAGCAACTCTCTCCATCGCCAGCTCTCCTCCTCTCCCTTCCTTTTTATTCCCTCACCCCATCTCACCCTTCTCCCATCATCCTCCCACCCTCTGCCGCTCCCTGAACACCTCTTCCTCTCCCTCTTCTTTCTTTTCTTTCCCCTGCTGCTGGGACTACAACAGCTCTCTGAATGCACCATTGGTTCTGCTGCTCTCTCATTCCAACTCCCTTTCCTCCACATTTTTCACCCTTAAGTACTCCATCTAAACTTTTATAGACTATAAAATACTCCTCTCACTTTCTCTCATTCCCATTCATTTGCAAACAACTGACAAACCTCTCAGGGTCATTTTCTTGTGGAAACCATTTATTCAGCCCACAAAGCCTATTTATCATGTTCTCCTCTGTCAGAATACGAGTATAGATTGGGTGCACAAGCCAGCTCCAAACATTATTGTTTTAATGTAGCTGTTTGTCATCATTTGAGCAAGATATCAATAGAGAGAGTGACGGTGCATGTTAAAAAGAGTTGTGGAGAAGGAATTTGAGAGAGACAGACAACAATTGCATTTAAAAAAGATTCATAAAGGCTCAAAAACCGATACTGTATGGATGGTAAGCCAAAAGTCAATTCAAATATCCTGGTATTTCTAGCAACATACTGTATAATGAAAAGCATCTCTATTAAATAATATAAAAAGGGCGATTACTCCAAAATCAGACATCAGGTATCTAACAGCTAAAATATTGCATCAACATGAATGAGACTAAACCTATGGCCTTTCAAACATTGAGAAGATCACATCCAGACAACATGTGACAGACAACAATTTGATAATAAGAAGGTAGTGTCTACAGATCAATATGTGAATAGCTGCTGAAGCTTGTACTCACTTATGTACTTACTTGTATTGTACTCTACTACGACTGCACAAGTATGAAACATTGATTTGACCAAGAGTCCCAATGCAGCTGCAGAGGAATTTAAAGCTTTTAATATATGCATCTGCATCAAAATAAACATGGACAATGGTGTAAAAGTGCCACATTTGTTTCTTTAAATTAAGTGCAAAGTTGTTCAAACTAGCCAAAAAAACTAACCTTTTTTTAATGCTTCAGAAAAACAAATTTAAGTCTGTAAAACCTGCATTAATTGATTTTTTTTTTTGCCACTTAGGGGCAGCGCCACAAGCTGTAAACACTAACATATTATCGCTGCATAAGCTTGTTATAGCAATTGCGTTGCCTATTTACACATCCAGCAGACGCGGAACACCGTTACCGTTCATTTGGAGTCGTGTTTCTGTCCACCTGATGAATGTAAGTCCTGCGTCTGGAAACTACGCTAATGAGAACGGTGAGACTAAACCATAAAACCAAAACAATGCGCTAAAAGATGCTAAAATGCTCAGTAGAGCTGAGGGGAACTGCAGAATCAGGTGATAATCCTCTGTTTGTCATTTCAAGCGACCCCTTTCACATTATATGGAGTCATTTCATTCAGTGCTAATAGAAATTAAGCAGCTTTTGAAGTATCCTGCTAGCTAACAATCAACAGGGCCACAAAGCAGGCCAAAGCTTGATGGCCACAGGAAGTGGCTTTAACCCGGAGCATCCAGCCATGTTTGTCCTAACAGTCTGTCTATTTGACCTTACAGTACCAGTTGATAGCTATAATGCACAATTTTATTGTTTGCCAACTGAAAGAGAAGGAAGAAGGGATATTTCTATTTTTTATTGTTTCATTTTGTGTGTAAACAAACTTTTAGAAAATGAAATGAAAACATTACTATTGCTGGAACCATGTTTGACACTTGAGCATCATTGTCAAATTTTTTGATGTATTTTGGGGGTAATTCATGCAGAGATGGGTCGCTATACGGCCATTAAGAACTGGGTTTTTGAAGGGGTTTTTTTGTGTCTGTATCCCAGTCCTTTCAGTCCCAGTCTCAGCAGGGAGCCTCTCTTGTATTTAGAATGACAGATTAGAGATCAGTACAGACCACTGAGCGATTCCAAGTCCTGCTGTGAAGCTGTAATTAGCACTGACCGCCTGTCAGTTTCCAGTTCATACAAAATAACCCACATTTGGATGACAGAAATCGTCCTATTTGTAGAATTTTGTCAGGGCATTACTTTTGTTTAATGAAAGGTAGAGAAGAGACACAAAGCAATGGGAGTATGGGAGTGGGCGTATGGTGTGTGGGTGGGGTTGGTGGTTGCGCTGGCAAAGAGTCGGTTGGTAGGAGGTTTTTGGCTTTAAACCTACTTGAGGAAATAAATTCCAACTCACTATTAAACAATATAAGGTCACAGTCTTCCAAGATCAAATGTGTTTTTTTGGAATATGTAATAGAGGAAACCAGGTACACCAGTTGTTGTTGTGCTGTGCAGTTTGTCAGAGTGTGTAGTGTGAGAGACACATCAAGCATGCACATGTACATGCACACACTACACATGTATACCAACAAGTCCTCCAAGCAGAAAAGGTTTGTCTTTGACACACAACAACCCATATGTGCATTTTTATGATTTTTATGAATTTTTTTGATTTGCCGTCACATATGCTTAAAGGAATAGTTCATCATTTTGAGAAATGCTTATTTGCTTTCTTGCAGAGAGTTAGATGAGAAGAATAATACCACTCTCATGTAAATATGAAGCTGGTTAGCTTAGCACAAAGACTGGAAACAGGGGGAAAGAGCTAGCCTGGCTCTGTCCAGTGGTAACAAAGTTCACCTTCCAGCACCTTTAAAGCTCACAAATCAACATATTATATCTTGTTTGTTTATTCTGTACAAAATCTGAAGTCTAACAACAATGCATTGTGGTTTTATGGGGGAAATTATGTCACCTACAGTTCTGGGATAAGAAATAGTCCAGCACATAACCTTCCGTAAAAACCACAACTTGTCGTTTCTACGCTTGAGTTTTAGGATTAAACAAACAAATTGTAATAAAACCAAAATTAACATTTAGAATAAAGTCTAGAATAAAATAAGTGTAAAAGAGCCTCAACTGGCACAAACCAGCAAAAAATGTGGAATCAACTTATGTCAAAGCCTTTGCTGCTCCAGAAATAGGGGAAATGCTAATACACATCCACACAGCTCAAACCACCAGAGATGACCGGGCTGTCACACTCACGCTTTCATGTTGCCAAACAGCCGTCGAGTTAAACCCACACACACACACAAACACGGCCACCTACACGAACCGAGCAAGGAAAGTGTATTACTGTACTTTAATATTAAACATTACTACGAGGTGAATCACCGTCATTTCACCTTGTAGCTGTGAGATGGAGAGAAGTGGAAGCCTGAGTAGAAATAACACTCAAGAAAAAAGGACATGAGGACGAAGAAAATGGAGCAGAGGAGCAGGTGGTAAAGTTTTTTAACCGCCACCCTGAGCTTTGCACCTGTTCCCTAGCACTCCTCTTCTCTCCTCTTTTGCCTGTACCACACAATTACACTCCACACTCTAATATTTGTCTTCCATCCCCTCCTCTCTGTATCTTCTCTCCTGCCTCTCTCTGTCCTCCCTGTATCTCAGATTTTCTCTCATTCTTGTCTTTCTCATGTCTCCTTTCCTCCGACCTTCCTTCTCCCCTTTTGAACCCCCTTCTTCCATTCTTCTCCAATCCCCTCCATCCTTCTACCATCCTCCGGGCTTCCTCCTCCTCCCCCAGGACTCCTGTCATGCTGGCCAGGTGCAGTGTAGCGTGTGTTGATGGCAGGCCTCTTAATGGACAGCATGTGTCTGACGCTGGACCCCTGTGCCTCACCGTCCTTCTGCTCTAAATCCTCCGTTCGTAAAACACAAAACTGCTCTTTCAGGCAACACGGCTTTAACAGCATCCAGGGACACGACTGGACCTCCGGAGAGAGCAATAGAGACAGAGAACAACACAGATGGACAGACAGACATGGTGACCCTTGTTAGAGCTTTGTGGCTGTTTAATATCTATCTTGTAAAGGTGCAGAATATAACATTCTTAATATCTTATCTTTACTATTTTAAATGCGAGGCCCTCTTTTAAGAACTGTTATCAAATGACGTTATTGTTGAGAAAGCTGCCAGCTACAGTGCTGCGTTTTGTGCCACCGGTTTAGATTTTATGACAGTTTGATTGATTTACAGCACCAAACAGGAAGAGGGCAGTGTACCTCCAGCACAAACTGAGCTAAACCAATAAATAATTGTGACAACAGTTGATGGTGGAAGTATCCCCTTCCAAAATGTTTATTCCCTTCCTTGAAGCGCAACAGAAAGCACTGATCGATGCCAAGATGAGGAGGTTAAAATCCCTTCTGCAAGAAGAAGCAGATGGGTCTCTGGGTATAGTAGTCTTTAATTTTGAGAGACACCAACTTTAACAATGACACTGGTGTAAGACCGAGCCTACCAACATATTTCTATGTTAATCATATTGATGCATCATAATCAATATGATCACTACTTATTTGTAATGTGCAGTAAAGGGGCATTTCACCAGTTTTACTGATGAGCATTATGGGGAGTGTAGGATCCATAGTTGCTGGGGCTTAACCCATAAAAGACAAGATATTTCAGCATCTGCTGCATTGTTTTTGCAAATCCCTAAAATACTTCAGTGGGGTACTCTTGTGTGTATTTTCTGCTATTTTTTGATGCCTTCATCAACTATGAATGTATGCACATATAGTCCACACGATAATACATTTAGGGTGATTTTGCAGACCTGACCAGATGACGCCACATGGACATGGGATGCGCTGGTATCAAATAATCGTGCTACAATTATTGTGAACAGAAATATCACGGTAAACAGTACTATCACAATATTAATCAAACTTTCTGAAATACTACTTTTAAAGTTCAAATATAGTAAAATTACCTCACGCCATGTTTGCCTTGGATTCTGTTATTCTTATAGTTGACTGGTGAATACTTTAAATGAAGCATAGTGTCTGTGTCTCAACCAGCTTATGTTAGCATAACAAATCATGGCCACAGTAGCCAGAGCTAGAGAAAGCCCCCAAAACAGCGCTGCACTGTGAGGCGATTTTTGCGCAGTGGACACACTCCTGTATTGCAGGATCACGTGACAGCCCCTGGCCCAAAACAGACTTTTTGTCATGTTGGAACAGCTGCAAAACCAATCCATTTTTGTGTGTCACAAATGCCACAAAATGGCTCTTTGTTTTATCCAAATTTGATCCATTTGGTCCAATAAAATTTGCCCTAGAAGAGCCATATCAGTAAATTATTTCATGCCATTTATGTGTGCGAGGAGCCAACAGGAAGTCAGCTGACTGAGCCAGAGGAAGTCGTCAACATGTATGCTCATAAATGGCTCATCCAGAAAAAGGCTCTCGTTCTCAGAAACAGAAACAGAAGCCTGAAAAACATTTTCACCATATACGTCCGGTGAGCAGGTTTCATAGGAATGAATTGGGTGCCATCTTGGAACGCAGTATCCAGTGTTCTTAATACTGTACATGCATGATCTAGACAGACAAGCTGCCTGGTTCGCTTGCCCTGCTGTCATTACTCTGCCTCTGTTTAACCAGTAGAAAGGGGCTAATCAAAATAAAACTGCTAATAAAGCCAGGGGCGCTGTGCTGTGTTAATGGTGCCCTCTGAAAACGATGATAGTTGCGGTAATGACAGTAAAATAAATTGTTGGTGGTTGGACCCTTGCCGACCCTCACAGCAGAAAGTATCATTTGGGCTTCAAACTGCTGAATGTGCTGTGCTGTAAATGTAGAATTCATAAACCCTGCAAACACAGTAGTCATCTCACCAGAACCTCTCAACCACCGAGCACGTCCAAAGCTCATTTCTAATCTTTTACGTTGTTTCATTGTCAAAATCAACTCACTGACGTTGCCACAGGGATGATCAAGGTGCGGTCACACCAAGAGATAGCACAAGGAGCTAAGAATGCACAGACTAATATCAGTACACATCTAACACTCAGCACTATATTTAGATACATGTCCATCATCACAGAAGCTTGCCTTCGTAGTAATAAAGTATTAATACAGTTCATCAACTATGGCTGACCTTGTAAAGCTGTCTATCCCTGTTTGTGAAGAAAATGTGGATTTGTGCAAAGATGGCATGTTTTTTTTATCCAGGTTAAAGGAGGGAGGGAGAGTGATCATATTTTAAGAGCTGCACTGAGCTCACTGTGGTGGGTCCTTCACATGCCGTCGGCTGTTGCTGTTCCCTGGACTCGTTCCCACAGTGTTCCCAAAATGCTCTCCATCTATCTGTGCCGTGTCTTGCTGTCACTGCTGTTGTAAACTCTTGCTGCCTCTTGGCATCGTAGTCACTGCGGCCGGGCGCAGTGTGCCAGTCCGGCAGTTGATGCTGAAATTCAGAGGTACAGATATGAAATATTCAGCAAAGTTAAAAACCCGTGTTTGTTGGAGAGAAGTGGAGGATGTGTTAGAGGGATGAGTGAGAAACGAAGAATGACAGAAACAGTGGAGACCAAGGGGGGGAGGGGGGATTTTTGTGAGGTAAAATTATAATGGAGGGACAGGAGAAGGAGGAGAGGCTGGGTCTTTGAGCAGTGTTATTAAAGGAAAGAGGGAGCATGGGGCAGTTGAAAGAGAAACACACTTTGACATTTCTATTGTCATACATGTAGACATCAGGTAAAACAGGATAGTCATCTGAGAAAAGGGCAGACTCTCATCCTGTAGTGCCGTTGGGAATGTGATGGTGCTCCGGGGGTGAGTACCCACTGAATACTGTGCCCTTTCAGAGGACGATAATGTGCGAATTGAGGTAAATTTTTTTGACTTGGGTTTGTCTGTCGTGAGGTTCTAAGTCTTGCGTATCTTCGCTGTATCACATGAAGCGAGCTTTGGCTGTCGTATGTTTTCCTCATGACTGTGACCTGTGTGTTCATACTGAATTAGACAAGCAAACTGAGACTCAGTGGTAACATACACAATTCCTGTTGCTTCGATTATGTATCATGCTGCAATGCTGCATTTGGCCAATTATCATACACGCAAGTGCTTGTATTTAGGAGGTGATTGGTTGTTAGTAAAAGTAGCTCTGACTGATTAAAACCTGATCTACATCAATTCATATCTAGACCCACTTTCAACACCTGGTACCCAAACAAACGCATATTTATTTTTCCAGAGTGCAGTTAAAATAGTGAAATTTTGGGGCGCTTTGGAAAGCAACATATTTTCTGTACATTTGAAATGATTTAATAAGTAACTGTAACTTGTTGTAGAAGTGTAACTCGTGGACTAAAAAGTGTCATGTCTCTCTCTCCAATACAGTAGGCTTAAATAAACTTTCTTTAATTAAAACGTAAAGGTACCTCACTTCTAAGTACGTGCACTTAATTACTGACCGTTGTCTTTTCATGCATAATAGATCCGTCATGAAGACCAGATAAGCCCACTTCTTATCTCTGACAGCACTTCTCATACTGCCTCACAGAAATCAATGAAACACTAATTTCCGCTAGGACTTGTTGCACGTATCCGCAGCACGTGGAAGGAACCGGAGCTCCTTCAAAATACCCTGATACGTGAAACAATTGCGTCTGTTTTATGTCGGATCGTAATGAGGCGAAGTGTGGTAATGGCTTGATAATCTGACAGGTATTAAGTGTATTTTCAAAGCGGTGGTGTGAAGACTGGCTCGGAGGGTGGTGATGACATCTTTAGAGGGATAGAAGGAGACACTCCTCAGTCTTCACACGCTCGTAACAGGCAGCCTCTTGTCTGCCTGTGACAGCTCCCAACTTGAACTGTCTTAATGTGACCTTTCATCTTGACAAGCTGCACTCTTTTTTTTTTGCTATTGATCTGCCTTTCCATCTCCATGCTAAAATAGGTCAGAGCAGGATGGGTTCTTTACTCTGAAGCCTGTCCCCTTTTCTATTAGTGGCAGCTCTTTTTTGATGAGAGGCCAGGAAGAAAAAAAAGGAAAGTTAAGAATACAGGAGTCTCTAGGTGAGAGTGGGAAGAGGAGTGTTAAGGAGCGCTAAAGGGGATATAAGGAAGTTGTCAGGGTGTGACAGAGCTGCTGTCACCCACATAACAGGTTCACTTGCCAACAGCTGGCTAATCTGTGCGATCACCACTGGTTAGTTGTGAGTTTGAGGAGACGTGAATTTGTAGATATGCTCATGTTAGGTATGGTGGAATTAACACAGCCCCGTTTTCTATCCTTTTAAAGCTGTGTAAATGCACGTAGTCTTATGGTGCATCACGTTTGAGTTCATGCTGCTTTTTGTAGTTTCCTAACACAGTGTGGTCTTAAGTGGGGTGATGAGGAAAGGGGCCAGAATCGTATAAGTTGACTCACCGAAAAGGCAATGCTTCTATCAGCTGGACATGCGGATTCGCAGGTTAAAGTTCAATAATATGAACTCTGACCTGCAAATTTGCAGGAGCTCGAGGCAAAATCGCATCCCCATCATTGTGGAATTTTTGTCCTTTTCACGGCTCTCAGAGGAAATTAAGGAGGCATGTTAGCAGCTGGACTCTATGTATGCAGCCGATTTTAAGGCGGCGTTGTGAATTACTGGAGTTCCTTCGGTTTAGCAATCACGAGCATGAGTCAGAGCCAGTCACAATACGCTGGGTAAATGCCGTGGAGGAGCACTACGGTTTCAAACAGGAAAACAAGGGAAGGCTTCATGAGTCACACATATCAAACACCCCCTCTCGCCTAAAGCAAACCCACCAAAGAGCTCCCATCAGGTGTGTATGCAACCCCTCACCTCTAGTGTGCACAAAACATGCACACACCAACAAGCAATACTGCTAATGGTCAGAGAGTGTCACATTAACACTGCCCTTACAAAAAGACTAGTCTTTACAAACACGTTTTTGATGCGGAAGCGCCAGAAATACAGAATAATATAAACCTGATTCCTCATTTCTTCACCATGACAACCGCAGATAGCGAAACACATCTCCCTCAAGGGAGGCACAGATGAAGGCTGATTTGATGCAAATAAAGAAACAGAGTGAATAAAAAAAACACCCTTAGTTTATAAATACACCAGTCCTGCTGTGTGTGTGTGTGTGTGTGTGTGTGTGTGTGTGTGCGTGCGTGCGCGCGCATCTGACATATATAGATGCGCGTGTTCCTTTCTGTATGCATTGGTGGGTGGTTACACTTGTACTGTGCACACATATATACGGTACATGTACTGTATGTTTTAGTGCAGGCCATATGTAAGTGCCACAGATGTGGGTGGAGCCATGTCTCTGGTCAGAGTGATGTGGCTTTGAGCTGAACATCTCACAGCCTGCAGCACCACTTCTCATAACGGGAAATTTGTTTGCAGATACTGAATGGCGTTATATTATATTATATTATATTATATTCAGCATTAAAGCTGCACTAATCAAGTTGTTTCATATTAACAATGGATCAAATAACTATGTGTACTGTGTAAGACGTTGCTTGAAGTGATGAAGGATTGTCTTTTTTTATCAGTCCCCCTGAGCATTTTGGCCTCTTTCAGCTCATTGTTTTGGTTTTTACAGTCCACAGCTGTGCAGTTTTGGTTTTAGTCTTTGATGATGATGATGATGATAATACTTTATTGTCAGATCAAGTCTGAAATTTTTCTTGCGTCACAGTATCTCCATTTGCAACATCACAAGAAAAAACAAAAATTAAGACAGGGTACAAAGATACACACATTTTCAGTGAAAAGTTTGAATGAACCCACTATACACTTCTTGCTCAGCATCACACAGCAGAAAGATAAAGTTAGCGGCTAGCTGGTGAACATAGTGCAGTCTATAGCAGTTTAAGAGCCAGATATTTTCTTAGGAGTTGGTGGAAACCAAACCAGAGCTAAAAGGAGAGTGCATATTGGACTTACGTTCACCAGGTGGCGGGAAACACTCCAAATGAACTCTAATGTTGCTCTTTAATTGTTGGACGTGTAAATAGGCAACTGTTTTCTAACAAGCTTACCATAATGTTATAAGGTGAAAAGATGGCAATGTTGTGGTGGCTCCAAGTGGCCAAAAAAAGTATTAAGAATTTATAGTAAACTATTAATACTGCTTTAACAATTTACTAAGGAACAAATATTTGTACTTTGCACATAATTGACTTTGATGGTGGAAAACAACAGTAAGAGAGCGGTGAGACTGAACCAAAACAGCACATTTGCAGGCCGTAAAACCAAAACAATGAGCTAAAAGAGACTAAAAGGCTCGGTAGAGGTGAGAGGAACTGCAGACTCAGGTGGGCAGGCCAGAAACACCAAACAGTGCACATACAGGCTGGCCAATCAGAGCTGTTGCTGCCTCTCTGTGGGATGGACTTCATTTAGTTTCTATTTGTCATTTCTTTAACTCAGGATTTAATAATGCATAATTTAAATGCATATTTAGTTAATCAATTTATACCACAATTTTTTAAAGATGAATCAATTGTAATTAAACACTGTAAAAGTGTAGAACTACTCTGGTGCCACACTCCAGGCTCCATATTTAACACCACCTTCTTAAGTGTTATCTACTCACTTATGTGCACTTATCCCAAATGGATTGAATTGTGTAATCGGACATGATTTGTCCCATTTCACTGAATTAACCTCCTTCAAAAGCATGTCACATGTTCACGTGTAATTGTTTCTCATTTATGACATGAGAGTGTTGAAGTTAGTGGAAGTGTTTTAGGAATAAACTTTTGAGCAGAGACGTCAGCTGATGGTGAGAACCACATGTCTGCAAAAACGCACCTGACTCTCTTGTGCACACACTCCTACCACACACATTCATGTATTACACACACACACACACACACACGCACAGTATCTACATATACACCCACAGCTGAACTGTAGTAGATTTCATGAGTGCCGGCAGCATAAAGGCTGCTCCCCCTTTCTCTCCCTCCCACCTCCCTTCCTCTCTCTCTCTCTCTCTCACTCTATTGCTCTCTCAGTCTCTCGCTCGCTCGCTCCCTATGCAATTCTTTGTTTTTGCTGCTTGTGCTGCCACGGAACCCTCTTTTATTCTGTTTTTTTGTTCCTGTTTTCATCTCTTGAGGAGTGAAGCCTCCTCCTGCAGATTTCCTTTTCTCTTTCTTGTCATGTTCTCTCTCTCTCTCGCTCTCTCCCTCTCTCTCTACCCCAGATCCAAACACTGAACCTCTCTCACTCTGTCTCTCTCTTGGTTCGTATTTCCTATGCATCTCCCCGTGGCTGAGGGGAACAGGGACTTGACTCTCCCCTCTTCCTCTCCTCCTCTTCCACCTCCACCTCCTCCGCCTCTCCCTCCTCTTCTTCACCTTTCGTCCGCTGACTTCCTAACGGAGGGATAATGTTCTATTTCCAGCTGGTGATCATGGCTGGGACGGTGCTGCTGGCTTACTACTTCGAGTACACGGACACCTTCCCCGTGCACATCCAGGGCTTCTTCTGCTATGACAAGACCTTCTCTAAGCCCTACCCCGGTCCGGACGACACCAGCAAGATCCCCCCTGTGCTCATCTACTCGCTCGTCACGGCCATCCCCACCCTCACGGTAAGAGTTCGGTGCATTTATAAGTGTGGGAGTAAAGGTCAAAAGATAAAGCGAGGTATGTTTGAGGTGGATGAGAAAAGCATGTCCTGTAAGTGGGTGTGTGTCTACTGTATGTTGAGAAAGGGGAAAATGGAAAGAGGTTTAATAAAAAGTAAGAAGTTGTCAAAGTTCTGTGTTCAAATTGTTTTTTGTATTTGCTTTCACATGCTGTGAAAGTATGTGAGAGAGCTTCGTATGCTTTCTACTTCGTGTGATTTGTGAGTTTTTGCAGTCTTGTGATGAATCATCTCCAGTGTGTGTGCTGCACCACTGATATAGTGAGCAGATTGGCAAGCTGCATGGAGGTAACCCCCTCCATCCTTGACAGGCAGGTGTATGTTTGTGTATGTGGGAAAAAAAAACAGAGACAAGAATCAACTCGGACAAGACAGAGACGTAATGGGAATGGGCAGACAGGTCATTAGAGGAAGAAAGAGACTGAAGCAGAGAAAGAGAGGCAGACAGAGGAGCAGTCAAAGAGACAAACGACAGGGAAAGCAACAGAAAGAAACAGCACAAAAGTTGGAGTCAGACAGAGAGATAATGGCAGGCAGAAGATGCTGTCTGAGAAGAAAAACTTGAGATGATAGGTGAGAAAAAGAGACAATGAGCACAAAGGGAGGCAATTTGGAGGGGGGGCATGTACTGTTTTTTGTATGTGTGACATGTGAGTGTGTGTGTGTGTGTGTGTGTGTGTGTTGAGCCCCAAGTGAGACGGAAGGCAGTGAGCGTGAAATGCATAACACCTGGCACTGACTCTGAGCACAGACACACAGACCTTAACAGCTTACATCCCCAACAGACCACGAAAACAAAAAAAAAATAACACAGAACACCACAGACAGAACCAGCCTACAGCCACAATACGAAGCAGACAAATCACCTGACCGGATTACATGCACAGACCTGCACCTACTGCAAAGACAAGAATAGCTTACGATCGCAGCACAAAACAGACACAGATCCTGTTTGTGTGCAGCAGTTGATGGAAAGGAGGAAGGTTGTGGGTTATTATAATGTGAGACCTCTGTGTACAGTTTGTTTCACAGCCACAATGCACCCTGGAACAATTTTAAACCAAGTTATTTAAGGACTTGACTATGTTTACACCCATAGCAGACCGACATAGTGTGCATGTTTAGTAATCTAATTGGTTCCCCTCACTAATAAAGTTGATACATCTAAGTGTGAGTGCAGCATTGATTTAGGGACTGTATGAAGATTATTAGAGAGGGGAGGGGAGTCAGAAAAGGGGGAGGGTTCAAATTTTTTCTTCACATTTTTGGGAGGGATAGTCCAACATTTTTGGGAGAATAGGGGAATTTAATCTGGGATCTCATCCCAGATTAAATTTCATCCTTACCTTGTGAGATTTATTGTTAAAAACCGTTTATTTAGTGGCTGGATAGCTGGATTTTCTTCTTATGTTTGCCATAAATATATCATGTTAAGGTATCGGAGAGAGGGTATTGCAGTTTTTTTTGAGAGGGTTCAAAGAAATGATCAATAATGCAGGCCTTAGGGCCTTACTTTTCAATACAATGAAATGTAAGATTCAGCCTACCCAACCCAATAATTTGGGTTTAGGTTTAGTTTCGTACAGTTAAATTAAAAATCTGCACCATCACTTTATTATCGTTTAACATTGCGGATATATACAGCAGTTGCACTCTTTAGTGCCAAGCTACACTCACTAATCCAAACCAAGCGGACCTTTAAAGCTGCCCTAGCTGAGGGTAAATTACTTTGGAAGTTGATCTGGGTCAGAGCACATTACTTACATCAGCTAGTCTGCCCTAACCTGTGCTGACAGAGGCTTTGGTGTGTGTAACAAGCAGCAAGGTAAATCACAGCAGTAACTCCCTGAGATAGCACGAGTCTGGTGCTTTGCCGTTTGCCTCTGGTTCCCGGGGAGCCTGATCTCTTTTTGTCCGGTGCAGCAACAAATCAGAGCCGTGTGTTTGGTGATAAAGAGGCTGCGCAGCACAAAAGCCAGCCATCTTTAATACAAAGAGTTGTGACCTTTTAAATGGTTTTAGGTAAGAGGTTTGGATCTATCATTTGTTGCCACGCAACACGATGTATTTATGTACTAAAGGAGCACCATGTTACTGCTATTGTACAGCCAATAACTGCAGATTAGAAGTTGGACTTGATTATTGGAACTGACAGTATAAATAGGGAGACCCTGCCTGGCTGAATCACTGCAGGTAATCAGCCACCAGTGTACTTGGGTCAGAGCCAGGGTCCTCCAAGCCCAAAAGAGGGTACTCTAGTTTTCTGTCACCTCCCTGTAGGGTCCCAACGTCTAATTAAAGTCATCAATCACCTTTTGAAGTTTCAGCACAAGGAGCCAGTCCACCGCTTGGAGACTGAAACAGTAGCAATGGGACCTGACGTCTTCCCTCCCCAGCCTGTTGGTCACATTTGTAGCGTGTGTGCACATGTGACTTTTTATAACTTCTATTTTACTGAACGTGTATATTCTTCCTAGTTAGTACAGTTGGTAGACATTTTTACTGCTTTGTGACACTTAGCATTTCAGTTCTGTTCAATATCTCACTGGGTGTAGTTGTCACAAATTGTTGATCCAAAATGTCAAGGAACCAAAAAATCAAAGAAAAACGTTCTCATTTCTCCTTTGAGTTTCTACTATTGGTTTTGAAAGTTTCTCCAAAACCAAAGAGTTTAATAGGTTCACCTAGAAGCTACTGCAGTCTCATGCAACAGCCCTGCAATAAAGCCTACCTTCATGAATTTTATAATGTTCAGTTTTTGTGAAAACTGTTACATAGTTCAGCTTTATGATCATTTTGGCAGCTGTAGTTTGTGGTGCTGTTGAATTCTTTTATGTTATACCGAGAGGTGTTATCCATCCCATTCTACAATCCCATGTAGGATTGGCCAGATGTACCTATTAAACTGGCAATGAGTCTGGTCCTTCCGCTGATTTTAAGAGTGATTTAACACTCTATGAAAATCTTGTCTTTGCTGAAATGTAATGTAAAATGTAACTTGTGTCCAGGTCAGATTCACCTTTTTACGTCAGCAAGCTCGACATACCTTCACCTTGTCAAGTCAAGTCAGTTTTATTTATACAACCCAAAATAACATATTTGCTTTGGTTTTACAGTCTGTATCCTTAAACTTGTGAATCGTGAATAAAGCTAGCTAATTAAGCTAACATTAGCTCCATGAGTTGATTGAAAACACTTCCTCCAGCTGACTTTTTATTGTTTCCAGCTGACTCGTTTTTGATCTTGTAAAAGCATTGTTTACAGGGTTGTAGGGGTGTCCCCAACTAAGAATTTATGTAGTCGAATCTGATTAGTCAAGCCTTGCCTATCGTTGACTGATCGTCCAATCATGTTTGTTTTTTTTTTTGCTCACTGATCCATATTATCATTTGCGACACTGGCTTCTGCTTTTTCTACACCAGACAAAAAAGCTGAAACACAATTTGTCTTAAGAATTTATTGTATATAAGGTAGAGCTGTCCTGAATACCATTTTTGGGGCTTTGAAATACTTGCGAATATTCAAAGCTTCGACGGAGGGTGCAAACTTTGCTTTTAAGAATGGTTGGGAGACGTCGTGGTAATGTTGCATAAAACAGGTGCTTTATTCACTCGTTGTAGCGAACACAATACACAGCCCTTCTCACAACCACTTTAGTTGAACCTGAGCTTATCTGGACACTTTCTGCTGACTACTGTAACTTAACAACCCATGGAAGCATGAGCTTCACTGTATCTGCGGCACATACAGGTACTTTTTCTACACACACAGGAGAGGCTCACTTCCCATAACCAGACTACGTCACATGCATACGTCACCCACAAGGCCACCTTAAAGGGGAAGGCTCGGCTGGTAACATGTTACTCAATGCTTGAGTTGATGCCATGAATCAATCAACACACCATAAATAAAAAAAACGAATATCCGAATCCCAAAATTGAAAATCGAATACCTACCCAACAAACAAATATCCGAATAGTTGAATATTCGGGTCCAGCCCTACAGAGTTGTGATTATTTTATATAAATGGTAATATTTGCAGGCGTCATTTGGATTTGATTATTTGCAGAAATATAACAAAGACTGGACAAAATTTCAAGCTTTTGCAGCAAACAATGAATTTGTGCTGAATTTACCTGAACGATTATAGCAAGTCACAGAGAAAAACAGGTGAACTTCCATCTGCCTTTTTATATAATAGATGAATGCTGGTAGAATACTGTCAGATTTTTACCCCAAGGCAACTGCTTTATCTGCAGTAGCACTGAAAATTCTCCACACAACCACACACTTTGAGTTTGGTTCATTTTAAGGGCATCTTGAAAGTCTGCCTAATGGAGCTTGTAAGCCAGTTAAGTCCAGGATGAATTAACTTATCTAACACAGATTCAGTCTGACAGTGTGTGCGCAAATGTGTGTTCATGCTCCTCTGTAAATCCTTCCTTTGATCAGTTTAGTTTTTTGTCTTTCTCTCTCTCTTAGCCTCTGTTGCTTCTCCACAACATTCCCCATTCCTCACGCCACTACATCTCATCCACACTGACCTTTTTGACTTCATGTTCATTCATCACCACTCATCCATTCTCTTTGCCATTTTAGCCTCATCTGTGTTTAGTCTTGCCTCCTTTCTTTGGTTGGAAATCTGCTGTAATCCACCCAATTTCAGTCTGATAGCACTTAATACCTTTTGCCTCATGTACCTTCCACCATCTCCGGGTTTTCCAAGATGGTCTCCTCTCTTATCAACACCTTTTCTACCTTTTCAAACTCTTTATACCATGCCCTTTCTGACCTCTCCTCACACCTGTTGTTTGTCTCACCTTCCAATTAACACCTCTTAACTGTGAACTGATGGAGCCTCTCAGCTTGTCTGCTCTACAATCTGTGGCTAGAGCGATAATCAAACAGACTCCAACCGCACAGGAAGACATCAAAATCCTGTTCGTCTGTCCCACTTCCTGCTCTTTTCCTCAGATGAAGAGGGGAAGTCTTGTATGTGACTGAAGTCATGCTGAGATAAAAGGCACACGCGGTGAGAAATGAATACTTATCTTATTAAATAGGGAAAAATGTCAGCTTTCAGCTTTGTTCTGACTCCTCCAGTTAAAATCAATGTGAAGCCCACATTACATTCAAGGGCAGGTTAGATCCATGTTTAGTTAAGACACTACTGTGAAAAGGACAAGCTCAGTTTAGCCGGAAGCAGTAAATTAGTCGTAACATCACACAGCGTACGTTGTACCACTACTGATGCTTAATAAATATAAACTTAATTATGAACCATTAATAAGAACAACTTGTTACTTACCTTAGTTACTGTAATAATGACTTGACTGTTAATGACTCACCAAAGAGAGATCTGTTTATTTGTCATGACCTGGAAACAAAAAGTCATTAGTTACAACTTATAAACATACACAGGTTTAGTGTAGGTGTACTGTGCCATTTTACGCTTCAGTATTTGTACAGGATTAAAAAAACAAGATATAACATGTTAATTAGTGAGCTCTAGAGGTGCTGACAGCCTCATTTTGTTACATTTGGACAGAGCCAGGCTAGCTGTTTCCCCCTGTTTCCAGTCTTTATGCTAAGCTAAGCTAACCAGCTGCTGGCTGTAGCCTCATATGTAGCGTACAGATGTGAGAGTGGTATCAATCCTCTCATCTAATGCTCTGCGAGACAGCAAATAAGCGCATTTCCTGAGATGTCAAATTGTTCCTTTAACATTGATCATATTGCTCAGTCTTGGTGTGTGTGAGTTGATACAGGGTAAAATAATAAATAGAGGGTTACTATAGGATTACTACAGTAAACTTGCAGTAGATACTGACAGCGACTTCTGGCACCCTTAGAAAGAAATTCTGCTTTTCTTTCTCACAGCTAACATCCCAGGCATCACATGATTTGCTTGTTTTATGCAATTTGTAAAGCACTTTGCATTGCCAGTGTGTGTGAAATGTGCTACAGTATATGAATAAAATTGCCTTGCCTTGCTGAGCGTCCCCAACGTCCGCCATCATGTTGTGACTCCAGTGTAAGAATAACATTGCAAACAGGATGAACTTATCATCCCATTAGCAACCGAGCTAACTTGCTTGCTTCACTATCTCCTTCAGTAACTCTTTATTGAATGACATGGTGTACAAACCTGAGAATAAAATGTCAGGGGGGAGTTTCGTATGGGTCCTATCTTTAACCTCAGCATATTTCGGGCGCCCTGTACATGTTTAACTGACTGTCACAGGGGTGTCCTGTCAGCGCCCTCACATCCTCAGCCATAATGTCAGTGGACTGACATTAAACTGTGCTATGCCTCACCCAGAGGAACCATGACCTCACACCAGCCCCAAAACAAAACTCTCACTTTCATGCACAATTGCACAGACATGGATCAATGCCTTTCTGTCTCTCAGTCTGTCTCTTACTCAGCCGTCTTTTGCCTTTCAATCTTGTCCATCTTCTTTTTTACTCTACTGCATGCTGTATCTCCTTTTTGTTTTCAAACACAGACGTACACACACACACACGATCAATCTAGGCCAGTATGCTGCTAACCCAGGTTAATGAGACAGATGGTAGGGTGGGCTCCATGGTGGGAGAGGGGGGGCGTTGGCTGTTGTGACACTAGCTGCCATGGGAGCATATGTGCCTGGGTGAAGGCTTTCTCGCCTCTGCCCCTTGACTTCTGTTCTTCATTCTGCGGTGGAAAGGGAAATGAGGGATTCGTGTGATAAGAGGAGAATGTTAATGCAGGGTAAAAGTTGATTTATTGGAGGCAAAATGGAGATCACAGCTCAGAGAGAAAACCCAAAGACAAACTGATATGGATTCTATTCATGGAAGGAAGGGGTACGTGTTGTTTTCTTCACCGCACATTAAAGTGGCTCTATCTGCTCTAGCTATCTGCGGTGCTGATATCCATACAGAAGTATAATTTACCACAGTTCCCACTCTGCCTGGAACACGATCACAGCTCCGATCTAACTGCTCACGATAATAATCACCCTACCCGAGCCAGCGCAGGCTTGCATCACCAGACCATTTTGATATTTGCATCATCAAACAATCTCCTTCATCTCTCTGTCACATTTTATTTTTCCTGTCACCTTAACCAGTCCCCCCTCTTTCACTCTCTGTAGTTAGGTTCACAGTTGAGCTGCCTGCTCCATGTACCATTTTCCTAGTGGGCCTGAGGCAGCTGTTGCATCACCCTGATTGACTACAGTGAACGGAGCGAGAGAGACAGTAAGAGAGAGAGAGCGTTTATGTCTTCCTGTTGCCTATCTAGTGGTTTCGGCAGAAGTCACCCATTCCTGTGAAATGAGATTAGACTGAACAGTGGTTGTCATTTCTGCTTCTTAGCTTTGATCCATTTTTCAGGCAGGCAGAGAGGAGAGACACCTCAGGGGGTCCTGCGTGGCTGGTGGACTGCCATGCTTCATTCAGCACCTCAGAGATCTCTGACGAATGCCAGTGCCCAATCTGCATTCACAGCAGGGGTGCATCCCAGCCCGCCACCCTCTATTCTTATATCTTTGCTTTTGGCCACTGGACCAAATCTGTGATTTTTTGTGTGTAACATCACTCGCACTCACACTGTTCTTCTCTCTGCAGAAAATCATTAAGAGCTCTGTAATGAATGAAACAGATGAATGAATGAGTGGGAAGTGGGAGGTGTGTGTAAAGGTAGCCCCCGTCCAGGGTTGAAGGTTTTCTCATGGCTTTAGAATTATTACTTTACAAGAATATTTCTCAGACTTCTCGTAATAAATGAAGTTTAATTTTAAACACAGACCTGCAGACGATTAATCATAAAATGTATATTCTAATTTTTCTTTTCACATTCATTAGAACATGAAGTAATATTTTTAGTAGGACAAAAAAAAGCAGAAAACACAATGACAACTATACAGAATCCTTTCATGCTCTTTTTGTTTTGAATGTTAACAGTTTAGATGTATCTTTATAGTGCTGACCTGAGGTTATTACTGTGTGCAGTGGCAGTGAAGGAAAAGCTGTCGAATGCAGCCATTTTGGTAGGTTGTTTTGATCATTTGAGGCGTGAGACATTTAGTGGAGACATTAGGACAAACCTTTGCACTTGATGCTTCTGTTGAATGCTGCTCTGCACTCTGATTTGGAAAATGGAGGCCTGCATGTCTGATTAAGCCACTTGTTGAACAGCCTGCATTAGCTCAAGGCACTTAAAGGTCAGACTTTGTATTTGGCTACAACCGTTGCATGATAGTGTTAAAGTTGTATTACAAAATTGCAGATTTCAGTCCTGGCTGATTTGGCAACACCTGTGGTTACTGGTGATGATAGCAAGTGCATTTTAATACTACTGCAAACACTTGTTGAGCTACTTTGTCAGAAATACAAACAACGGCTGTGTCTGTTTACAGTGCAGCCAAAATGTCATGTTGTTAATAAATAAGTCAGGCAATAATTTTTCTATTGCCATCATAACAGCAACAGCAGGGCTGTAAAGTTAGTTACCTTGTTGAGGTGTTGAAGGTGTGCAGCCTGCCAGCCTACAACTCTTTATCTAACAGCTCACTGTGGCTGCTCCTTTTTTTTCTATTACTCCCTAAAATACTCAAAACTGGTCTGCTGGCAAAAAAATTTGAAAATTGCTATATTTTTTAGATACATTTTTGATGAACAATCACTGTCAGTGCTAACTTCAGTGACAAATACACTGCGTTTCCTGTGACTACTTAACAATAAAAGCCATCCTGTGTTTCACCAGTTAAATGCGTTTAATGTGAAGTTGCAGAAGTGATAAATGTTAGGTTAGCATGAGCAGTAACACAGCTCTGATATGTCTGTGGGAGAGTGAACGATTAAATGTGAGGATGATATCAGAGAGATAAAACTACAAACAGTAACGCTGGATTACATACGTGCATAATTTCCTGTGTATCCCTCATGTGTGTTTGAATCCAACGCGGAAATGGCGGACTCCGCCACTAACAATAAAATCCTCAATATAGAGAGGTAATTACAGAGTGTAAATACACTGAATGCTATTGCTGAAAAAATGCAGACCATAAGTAGTACTGTACCAAAAACTGGATTGAACTGATTTCATGAAAATCCTAAGGATTATAACTTTAATGAAGTTTAGAGAAGGTGACTTTGATTTCTACTGCACATATAATCACAGGCTAAAAATCCTAGGTTCATGCAACTACTTTTCCTGGGAAAGGGGAATAGATTTTGGCAAGAATTTCCAGGAAATTCCTGTATTCAACCCTGGTCCTGTCACTGAAGGTACATTCAGGTACCTTCAGTGACCTGGGACTGGGGACTGACCCTGACTCTGTGATGAAAATAGATGTTTGCAAGCAGAACATGTAAAAGGACAAAGATGGGGGAAGAGAGAGAAAAACAGAATGATAGATACACAGTGAGACATAAAACAGCTTGCAGTCCCATTGATGCAGATTTTTAAGGAATGTAACAGAACAGATTTGGAAAAGGGGGGCATGTAATTGAACTGGATAAAAATGGAAGCGGAAAGACAAAGAATATATAACCTACTTTTCCTTCCAGTCGGAAAAAACACAATGAAAGGTGAAAGAGGAAGATCAGAGAGAAAGGGAGGGATTAGTGATGCTGCAACACAACGATGAAGAGGTTTTGCTTCTGTAAGATGGGAAAAAATCTCTGCTCCAGTATACCAGAATAATACCACAAACAAGTGTTTGGGTGCCAGGACAGATTCGCAGCAGGCTAACAGTGGTTACGATGTGCAATCACACTTTGCTCAATGGAACGAACGGCATCGCTGTGCGCGTATGTGATTTAGTGATCGGTGTGCATGAATGGCCTCCGTTGTTTTTGTAGATGCGCTAAGGTTTGTGTGAAGAGCCCTATGCCCTTGTGAATGCATTTGTATTTGCATTTATGTGTCCGTCCATCCATGAATGAGATTATGTTCTTTCCTCAGTCTTCCCTCTCCATCTTGTCAGTGGATTGAAGTACGTGCTGTTGTCTGTATTCTGTCTGCATTTTCAGTCGGCCTCCTGTTAGCACCCATTCCACGCAGTCATAATCCAAGTGAGAACCGCATGTGAGTAAAGGTGATGGGGATCCTGATGTACTCAGACAGGTGCAGTGTCTTTCGTATCATCCATTAGCCCAAATCTCACATATACACTGCATTGCAGAGATTGAGGTCGCTGTAGATGATGACAGAGAATGGGATGCTAGTGACAGCTAGGCGTCTCTTTGTACTTCACACATGAATAACCTTCCCGATCTTGTCAGAAGCATTAGGTCTTATGGCCGCAGAGCTGCGCTTCACAGAAATGGGTCTTCAGTTGGCCTGTACGATACAAGAGCTGCAGCACGCTTTAATTACATTAGATGCCAGAGAAAGACTGAATATCTCGTGGCAAAGGGTTTCCGCTAAATAATTTACTTATGAGTGATCATCTTTCTTGCCATTTAAAGTTTAGCATGCACTCCATAATGGCGGGCTTTTCGCTCCTTTGAGTGTGGCCGTTTGGAAAAGATAAACACTTTTCATCTTCAAGCTGTCTTGGCATACTATGAATTGTTAGCCTTACATAACAAAGTATACCAAGATCATTAAAGAAATTAAGGACACTTTAAGCCATCAAACGATGTAAAAACCACAGTAGTGGAGTAGCAGACCTTTGAGTAGTCTTTTAGGATTAAGATTTCTATAATAACCCAGTCTCTGTGCTTCTTGCAGCATTGGTCCATTTTATGTAGTGGCTCAGAGTCAAGCATACATTATATTTTCATCTGTTGTCTTCTATTTGCTTTTTGTTTTCTTCCGCCAACCACTAGTGGACTCAATCTGCATCTCACTGCTCTGCTGCAGTGCCATCGCTCAGGCTTATTCCAAGATGCTTGATTTGTCCTCGCAGCTTTATTGACATCATTACCACACGATGACAGCACGACAGGCTGTTTGGCCCTTTCCATTCTCTCTTGTCTTGTGACTAACTTGCGGCTTTAAATGACAGGAAGCACACCGGTAAAGCTGTTTTTTTACAGAGGAATTGGATCTCACAGACTCCCCAGTGCCTTTAAAAGAGCTTGTTGAGATCTTAATCTCTATGTAGAGAAGGAGCATATAGCCTGGCCTTTTTTTCCTCCAGCTTCTGAATGTGCATATCTCCTTAATAACTGTTTATTTATAAAATTAAAAGAAACTTGTCTTGCTCTCCTAATTCTCCCACTGCTCCTCCGTCATCTCCACAATCCTCTTCATTCATCTCTAAGGAAAACATCCCCGGTTGCGGTCTTCTAATAGACACGTATTCATAAAAGGGGCCAGTCTGAATGCACTCTCACATTAGACTAATACCCACTGACACAAATCGAGATCTGATTACTTACACACACAGAGCAGAATCCTCCAGCTTCCTTGTGCGGACAAAAATGGGTTTTGTACTCCTGATGTCGTTTGCGCACGCGAGCAGAGTTAATCATGTCTCATGTATGTATTAATGTTTCATTCCTCCACTCCTTTCTCCTGTTCTTCACCTACATCATGCATGTAAGTGTGCACGTAACACATGTTCTTGTCCACACTCAGTTTTTTTCCAATCTTGAGCTCATCTTGTTATTTCTAGAAATCATTGTGTGTCCTGGAATGGCACGTTTCTGAACGCATCACAATACTTCTGCGTTGTCAGCGCGTAGACTGGATGAGCAGTTTAATTTCAAGGAATTATAATCCGCTCGTCCCTATACTGCAGCGACAACCTCGTCATATTTAACTGCGAGTCCTTGGCAGAGGCAGGGAGCTGGAGCGCATCCCACTGCAGTGGAGAGAGATAATTTAGAAATGTTGGTTGAAGTAACGCGCTACATGATTCACATGGATGCCATTCACGCATGAATAATTCATTCCTGCAGTATTACCCCGGACCCCATCAGTGTTCTACCTTCCGCCTACTGTCCCTCTCTTCTTTTCGTACTCTTCAACTTTCCTTTTGTATTTCTCATACTCTCACTCTGTCACTTAATCTCTCACAGACTCTCCTGCTCTTACCTCTAAGGGCATAGGTTTGGTTTCAGAAGTGATGAGGGGCAATGTGGCTGTGAGTTTGCATAGATTTTGCAGATTAGTGTCTGCAGATGTTCCGTCCCAGCAAGCTCCACCAATCAGAGGGCTAGGGCACACCGTATATAGTAAATTACTTGACAAAAATGAGGATTACAAGTTGTTAGGAAATGATCCGCAACTTTCTAACCTTCTATTAAGTTGTGTTATGTAGTTATGAAATGTGGGAAAACCAACCTTCAGAGTTGACTTCATGTTTACTTTACACAAGACTCTTTGACACAGTAAAATCTCATCATCAGTGATATTCAATCAACTCCCTTTTTTATCATTAAATCAGTGTAATTGGACATAGATTTGTCAGTTTCAAATCAGGTGTAATTAAATGACCCAATCACATTCACAACGCATAATCACAAGTTCTGTCCTGTAACTTGGATTGATGAAGTGACTAAATGATCATTCCTTAATTAAGTTGTTTAGAAACATTGTTAGCTTATTGGCATAATAACATGTACCTCCCAGCATGCTTTGCATGTGTGTTAAAATTCTCCTTTTTTCTTATTTTTTTCTAATTTAAAGACAGTTACATGATGGAGGCTTGTTGTGTTTATTTGTATATTTACTCTCAGATGAGTCATGTGGTCTTCTCTTTAAACAAAATAAAAACAATGCAAACGCAGATGAAGATGAAGACAGGTATCAACTTCAACCAATCCCAGCACTGTACTATTACCATACTATTCACTTAGACTGTGATCCATAGGTGTCATTACTGACCTGAATGTGATTACTTGCAGTATACTGTTGCCAAAGCTGTGTCAGTAAGATGGTGTAACTCATGAGGGACTAGCTACATCGCCATTGTAATAGTCACAAGTTAAAGCAATAGTTTGGCATTTTGGGAAATTTGCTTGTTCGATTAAACAGTTGTGTCCAAACCGGCACCTCGAAAGCTCACTGATTAACATGATGTTTCTCGTTTGTTAAATCTGTACAAATCTGTATTTACTGTACAGACATGAGCGTGGTATCAACCTTCTCACCTAACTCTTGGCAAGAAAGCAAATAAGTGTATTTCCCAAAACGCTGAACTAATCAAACCTAATTAGCAACTAAAAATTCCAGGTTCAAAGTTATTAAATTCTCTAACTTTGAGTAAATTAAGAGAAATGTTGCACCAACTCAAAGGCAAAACTATAAAGTTAAACTTGTAATTTTACTGAACTTTGAAACTGCAATAAAAAAATCTAGCTGGTAAAGTATTACCTGAAGCCCATGGTAAAAACATGACTGAGCACATCAATTTAGTCAACTCAGAGCTTCTCATTCATGTGGATTTTGGTGGCTGGACAGTAAGAGGACACTGTTTAGAGAGATTTTAGAGAGTAAATCAAACTGAAACTGTAGAAGTGGTGGGGTTGGGTGCGTTATGGGAGACTTTATAACTGACTCTCTTAACAGAATAAATATTCACATTGAATAACAGTATTGGACAAAACGGGCGTAGTAGTACTACTACATGCTTCCAAAAAGGCCAACCGCCCACTGCTTGACGGCTTTGCCCAAGGCAAAGTGTTCAAGAGCACTTGTCCATGAGTGACAGCACACTGCCTTTATCTCACATTTTGTGGTACACACATACTCAAACCCTCCACAGTCCCCATGGAAACCATGTTGTCTTTTAATTGCCCCTTAAATGGTTGTCCACAGTGTGTCGGTGCCCCTACCATCTGATTTGAAGCCACTGATTAAACCTCCCCAGCTTTGATTTCATGCTCGTATTAGTGTTTAGAGGGTTGCCATGGAGCACCCAGTAGGGTTGTGTTTCACTAATGGAAGAAAGCACTCGGCTGGGCACGCACTTCACAGCACTGCTGTACTGACTGGGCCTCTGCATGCTATTAACTCATTTGACTTCGTTGGACCCGCTTGGAAATGCCCAGAAGCATGAGACTCAACTGAAACATCATAATTTTCACCTCTCTTTGTCTCTCTCCTGCACTCTTTCTTCTCTCTCTGACTGTCTCTGCAGTGCTTTCATTTCCTCCTGCTTTCTCTCCTCACACAGTAGCATGTCAGACATTGTCATTGTGGGGGATAAATGGGGGATTATGTCAAATATGGAAAGAGGAAGAAAGAGGTTGATGAGTTTGTGGAATACGGTCAGCGTTAAAGTGGGCCCCACCACTGTCACAGCAGAGCATGGAAACTGTCAGGATGAGTTAAGATTAAGCAAATCTCTGTCATAGATAGTTATTCATTGAGGGAGCTAAGTTTTAGTCTGTGCCAGCGTGTTTGAGTGCTGTAGGCTCTCATACAGATGAGTCTCACGGTTGCAGTCCATTAAAGGATCATCAGTCTGGAGAGCCACCGCTGTTCAGACTCACAGGGAGCGAATTGAACACAATCACCTGACCAAAACCTCTGCCACTAGCTTGATGCTCCTCACAAAGAGAACAATAAAACTGCGAGCTCCCAGCAACAATGGCTGCTATTTTTGATCACAGAAATCTCCAGAGTGCAGTGAGTTTACATCTCTATCCGACCACAGCCAGGGAGTTCACGCTTAATAAAACAGATGATGATTAAAGCGTCTAACTAGATTTGTTTGCACTGGGAGCTCTGAGACCTTTAGTAATTCTAAGAACTCTGAGCGTTTGAGGGTCAGTCATGTTAGAGTTTTATCATCATGGCCAAATGATTCCTCAATGTATAATGTCGGAACTTGTTTAAGATAAAAGAAAGTGTGAAAGTGTATCGTCTTCTTCCCTAATGTGAGCTACCTCTGGAGAATACTTGATACTTGTTCTACGTCTGACTCAATCAGTGCTGTTTATTCCTGCCTGTGCCGTTATTATTAATTCTAGCCTTATACTTCAAAGATCTGTAATGGATTTGAAATATTTTTCAATAAATGTTTGGTTAATTAAAAAACCCAAGTACTTCCGCAGAGACCCTGGTTGCAGGTGGGAAGCCAGTGGGGGATCACTGCAGTAGTGACTCTCACTGGCTGATTGATGCACCTGCACAGAGGGTGCGGGGGTCTTAAAGGAAAAATCTGAATAAATTAGTGGAGAAACATAACAAATGGAGATGCTTCCACAGAGGTGCACTGCATGGTACAATTACGCAATTAACATCCAATCATGCTCTGTGGCATGTATAAAAATGCTGAGCAGGCCCAGTTGATTCTGATTTTGTATCAAGATGGCAAGAAGAAAAGATCTAAGTGACTTTGAAAGAAGGTTCATTGTTGAGGTATGGATGGCAGGCGCTTCAGTCACAAAGACTGCTCAACTGGCTCGTGTTTCAATAGGAACAGTGACTGAAGTGACATCTGCATTTCAATCTGTGGGAAAGACTTCAGTAAATAGGGTTGGAAATTGTGGTCAACAGCGTACAGGCCTGAATGCTTGACCCCTACAGTGAGGAGATCAGGTGGCTCTGTTATGCTGAGGGGGGCATTTTGCTGGCATGGTTTGGGTCCACTTGTCCCCTTAGAGGGAAGGGTCACTGCAGATCAATACAAAGTTGTTCTGAGTGATCACCTTTATCCTATGATGAAACGTTTCTATCCTGATGGGAGTGGTCTCTTCCAGGATGACAATGCCCCCATCCACAGGGCACGAGGGGTCACTGAATGGTTTGATGAGTATGAAAATGATGTGAATCATATGCTGTGGCCTTCACAGTCATCAGATCTCAACCTAATTGAACACCTATGGGAGATTTTGGACCGACAACCACCATCATCAAAACACCAAATGAGGGAATATCTTTTGGAAGAATGGTGTTCATCCCTCCAGTAGAGTTCAGAGACTTGGAGAATCAATGCCAAGGAGCACTGAAGCTGTTCTGGCGGGACGTGGTGGCCCAACACCTTACTACCTTTCCTTTCATTTGTCCCCCATCTGTAATGAGAGCTTCAACGATTTGTCAATTAATCAAGTGACAAAAAATGTATTTAATCGAATGATAGTTGGGGTTTTTTAGCATCAATGCTACAGATGTGCTGGTTCCAGATTCTTAAATGTGATCTTCGGGTTTTGGACTGAAATTATAAAGGCCATTTGTCACTATTTTGTGACCATTTTCTAGACAACACAACTCGTCGATTAATAGATTAATCAAGAAAATAAAAGGCAGATTTATTGATAATGAAAACGCACAAACTTCATTGCTGAGTACTGATCAGCCGTGTTGTAAACAAACACCTAGTTTGACATTACCATATTTATCTGAAAGATAAAACGAGGCTAACATTTTCTAATTAGCACTAAACACAAAGTACAACTGTCATTAGTTCTACAAATATTTGGTCATAGACCAAATATTGACCTGAGAAATTATATAACTTGTTAATTAGTGAGCTTTATAGGTGTTGGTAGGTGTATTTTTGAACTTTTGCTTCCAGACTATGCTAAGCTAACCTAACTATCTCTCAGGTCATAGACCAAATATTTGGATAAATGGAAAATGGATAAGAAAATGAATAAAAAATCCAGTGAAGATATAGAATAAGCAGTTGGGACCTTCTGTACCATCCTGTGTCTGTAGTTACTTCTGTCTGGAAGTGTCATTAATTAAACCATGGCTGATCCTGACCTTTGACCTATATGTGTAAGAGTGCGGTTGAATGTTGTCACAGTGGTGTGGGGGGCATAACTCCAACACGGTTGGTAATACAATACGATAAATTCAGTGTACCAGATGTGTCAAAGAGAAAAAAAATGACACTAAAATTACAGCCAACATTTTCAAACACCGGTTCTGTGTTTTCTTTGTGTGGACAGATTCTTGTTGGAGAGCTGTGTGCCTTCTTCACCAAGGCAGAGGGAACCCAGGAGAAGACCATTGTCACTGCAGACTGCTGCTACTTCAACCCCCTGCTGAGACGCATAATACGCTTCCTAGGTGAACATGCTGTTTTGTATTACACAGCCCCTCTTTATGGGCCTGTGAAGGGGCGTTTTTCTGTCTAGGTGTGTGGCTTTAACAGGCAGAGTGAGAGACAAAATAAAAAAAAGATTAAAATAACATGAAAGGAAAGGTTGACTTGTGAGAACGTGACCTGCTACACTTCAGTATGTCAACCAGAGCTTGTAAATGTAGCTGTTAATTGGATGATAAACTACGATATAATCTTTATAATCTTTTATCTTTGTAAGATATTCAGGATCATGGCAGGAACACACTTGTGAATATTAAGTAGCCTACAAATTTGCATCTTGAGCAGGCTTCTGTTGCAATTTCACACTTCACCTTATAATAATGTGTTGGAGCTATTTTGGGGAGGAAAAACTTATTATCACCCGTTTTATCTCATAGTGCTGTTACGTGTCTTGATATTGCTCTCTGTCAAACATCTAATGTGCTTTTATTTATCTTATGATGTATCTTTGACCTTATTTCTTTTTTTTTATACCACCTCTCTATCGCCTTTTCCTACCCAACTCTCCCTCATACTCGTCTCCTTCCCAGGTGTGTATGCCTTCGGCCTGTTCACCACCACCATCTTTGCCAATGCCGGCCAGGTGGTGACAGGAAACCAGACACCTCACTTCCTGTCCGCCTGCCGACCAAACTACACAGCGTTAGGCTGCCAGTCCACCATGCAGTACATCGCAGAGCGCCGTGCCTGCACAGGCAACCCGCTGATTGTCATGTCTGCACGAAAATCCTTCCCGTCTAAGGATGCAGCGCTCAGCGTCTACTCCGCCGTGTACACAGTGGTAGGTCGGAGCATGCTGGAGGTGATACTTTGGGCTTCTGTAAATGCATGCTGCCAATTGAAACCTTGCTCACTCAATTAAAGAGGACTAATCCTGTACCGATGTTTTTATGCTTTCAATTCTACTCAGTTATTCTTTGGGATTCAACGTAACTTTTCATGCTGAGAAACCATCAATGCAATGCATAGTGTTAGATAAGCAGATTGATACCACTCTCATGCCTATACTGTAAATATGAAGCGGCAGACAGTTTAGCTTAGCTTAGCACAAAGACTTGTTTATTTAATCCATATAAAAATGGAAATTTAAAAACAACAGTTTCTGGTTTGATGGGCAGTTTGATATGCAGGACTGTTTCTTGGACAGGAGCTGTAGCTGTTCCAGGAGTCTTGTTGTCACTGTGAGATTGCCAGATAACCAGCGGAAAGACATTTTGTTGCAAACTGAGAACTGATCGGCAATAGTTCGACATTTCGGGAAATACGCTGATTGCATTCCTGCCAAGAGTTAGATGAGAAGATTGATACCACTCTCATGTCTGTACAGGAAATATGAAGCTTCCACGCTTTGTTTTTTGTATGGATTTAATAAACAGGATATAACACTTTATATAGTGCTTTTTAGAGGTGCTGAGAGGTGGACAGAGCAAGGCTAGATGTTTCACTGTTTCCAGTCTTTGTGCTAAGCAAAGCTAACCAGCTGCTGGCTGTAGCTTCCTATATACCGGACAGATGTGACAGTGGTATCAATCTTCTCATATAACTCTCGGTAAGAAAGCAATAAGAGTATTTTCCAAAATTTAAAACTCGAGGTTTCAAAAATGCTTGCTAAGTTAGAGCAAGTTTAAACTGAGAATTGACAAAAACCTTTTTAGTAAAAATCTCCCTTATAGAGGACAGATTGGGACTGATTTGGAGAAGAGTGTCGAACTTCCAATATTTATAACATTGTCTCCACTTATCCAACTTACCTTAAATTCAGTTAGGCTCCGTCACTGCTGGAAAATATTCTCAGTGCACAGGAAGTGACAAATCATGAGGAATATAAAACTTTTAAGGTATGTTCAGACTGAACAAGAAGCAAATTTTCAACTTTCATTATTCTCGCAAATTTGACCTGCTGGAAAGTTTTTGCGGTCTGTGTTTATTTGCCCCAAACAGACAATGTACCAAGACCTTAGCTGTAGCTCAGCTTAGACTCCATATCTTTCTGTTACATTACTCCAGAACCCTCTCCTTTTCTTCTGTTCTCAGTGCGTTCATTAATCGAGTCATAAAGCCTCAGCATTAGTACTACTAATGTTGAAACATTTTCAAATTGTGACGCTTCACCTTAATTTGTGCCAACTAGATCGAATACGTGTCCACATCCACTCTAATCTTTGCTTTGGCTTTATATGCAATTTCACCGCCTCTAAAATCCCATTTGTGTTTGGTCTGAACACACCTTAAAAGAAAGACACATTATCCCTTGAGCTCGTAGTGGCTGTAAACTTTGTTGAGATAAATTTCAGTCTTGTTAACCCTTAACCTGCTGATAAGAGGAATATATTCTCTCTATTATCTCTTATTTTTTGAAAAGCCTCGTCAGGTTGTAATGATAATGATGATACATGCGTGTGTGTCTTGTGTTGCTTCCTGTGTTTGTTGTACCCTACTGTGCACGCCCTCCTGTGTGCCTCTCTGCAGATGTACGTGACACTGGTGTTCAAGACCAAAGGCACGCGGCTGACCAAGCCCACCATCAGCCTCACCCTGCTCTGTCTGGCCATGCTAGTAGGCGTGGTCAGGGTGGCTGAGTACCGCAACCACTGGGCTGACGTCCTGGCGGGATTCTTCACCGGGGGAGCCATCGCTGTGTTTTTGGTGAGAAGAGACTAGACTAGAAAGGAAGACATGTTTCGAATGTTTCCTCTACATGAAGATTGGTTTATAAGACTTTCACTACTCAACCTATGAAACTGAATAATGTCTAATCAAGGGAGTTTTGTAATGTCAGAGAAAATGACCCTACTGATGTAATCAGGGTTATCTGAGAAGTTTTAACAGAAGACCTGTTTTATGAACTCGAGATGTGGATTACAATGATAACAGAGGCAGATTTACCATTTGTAATTCATAATTCCTAATATTTAAACAGTGGGTCTCTGGTTTCATATAGAAGTAAACAAAAGCAGGCTTCTCATTTCTCGCCTACAGCCGTGGAATTAGTCGCCTGTCGCTAGCAGATTTGATCGACTGTGGTTAGCTAACGTAAGCTAATGCTAATGCCAAAACTCTAGTATGTGTGTTGGTTGAAAAAGTCCATCTCCAGCTGACTTTTTAAATGCGTCCAGCTGATTCATTTTAAAATAAGAATCCTGTAAAAGAGTCTAAAATGTCAACTTGATGACTGCATACATGAATGCTAAAAGCTACATTTCCCAGGCAAAAAGTTAGCATCCTCACCAGTTGATGATCCATGTAGAAGGCATGAAAATAAAGGAACCACTTTGTGCTTGTATTGCAGAGTAAAATTAGTTAGTATTATAGTACAGTACTGTAAATAAAATTAAAATGTTGTACATCTAATACAAGTGTGGCCAAAGTTGCTGGAGTGTTATATTCCCCTAAACCATATAAAGTGTAGAGCTCCTATCATGACTTTAAATCTCTGATACATTAGCATCTTGGCTCCTACAGGGTGGATGTTC
This sequence comes from Oplegnathus fasciatus, assembly GCA_003416845.1. Lineage (NCBI taxonomy): Eukaryota > Metazoa > Chordata > Actinopteri > Centrarchiformes > Oplegnathidae > Oplegnathus > Oplegnathus fasciatus. The sequence goes on along the minus strand of NTHP01000488.1, from coordinate 375,080 downwards.
AAGTCCTGAAGAGGTATTTTTCTAATGTGACTAACCCCACAAAATTAATGTAGTTAGCTAATGACATGCCCCTTGGCTTTGAAAATAATGTTAGGTTACTACTGTAGGGAGTAAGCTAGCTAGCTGGGCATGCTAACATTTGCAGGTAACGTTACACGCAGTTAAATCTGTTCCTTTCAAATTTAGTACGAAATGGATTTTTTGTTTTGAAAAAATAAATAAATAAATAAATAAATAATAAAAAACACCCCCTTCCAAACTAATGCCTCGTTTTCGCTGCAAGGTACGGCTCTGTTTGACTCGCTTGGAACCTATCTTTTTTGGTTTTCCATTGGCAAAAGTTGTGGATAGTACCTGGTACCTGGCACCTTTTTTGGTATCACCTCAGTCTAGGTTCCAAGCAAGCTGAGCTGATACTAAAAAGGTGACGTTAAAACACTGCAGACCGCTGATTGGTCAGAGTCTTCTCGTCACTCGAAACGCATTAAACTTGTGTCGACGACGACTGCTTTATGGAGCCCTAAAGAGCGAGCTAGCTAGCTAGCCAACGTCGTAAGCCGACACAAAAGCAGATAACATTAGTTAGTGCTATTGTTGCGCTATGTGCTAGTGTTAACATATGTTACGGTACGTTGTTGCTTCATATTGTGTTGCAGAGTTTGCTTGACGAGGCATTGCTATGATGATCAGCTAAGAATCCCACCCACATTGAGGGGGTACTATCTGCAGTGGAAACGAAATCGAGAAAAGTACCTGGTACCAAAAGCCAGTCGAGTCGAGTCGAGCCATACCATTCAGTGGAAACGAGGCATAAGAGCCCTTCATTTGACATGTGGAGAAATCCAAAGCTTGACAGGCCTGCCACGCCTAGTTATGGTTGCTGAGCAATAATTGGTTGAGTTTAGCGAGAGGTCAATTCTCCTCATATCTTTCTGTCTTTCTGCTTCTCTCCTGGTCTCAATCTCCAGGTGACTTGTGTGATTAACAACTTCCAGCAGATGCTGCCCAGTCCTCCTCCACCCCGACCCCAACGGCCCGAGTCCGTGCTGGGCATGCCAATGGTGACGCTGCCCTGTGTGGAGAGTCCACTCGAAAAGTTAAGTGGCCCTCAGGTAAGGGGCGGGGGCGGGTGTGAGGCACGGCTGCGCTCACAAAAGAGGGGCTGAGATACACACCCCTTGTCTCTTACCTGAATCCGTTGTCCTCCTTTTCCCCAAAGAGAACAAACTCCCAAACATGCATGCTCCGAGCCCCACCTGCACCCCCAGTCCCAACAAAAACACCGAAGTGAAACCTTTAAACCGCAGAGCCTTGTTGTAGGCCGATAAGAAGCGAACGCAGAGATTTGTTCTACCGGTGTGAGCCGCGGTTATATTTCAGCCAGAGGATGGAACAAATTCTAGTGTGAATGTTTGCTACCTTACTCCTTAACTCACATTTCACACACATAAACATTTCCTTGTTATCGGGGATTTAGAGACTCACTTATCTCTTTGAGGTGAGTCAGCAGTTTGGCTGACAGACTTGAGGTGTAATTTACCATTCTGATATAATGCAGAGCAGTTGGCTGGAGGAAAACTATGAATTTAAAAGTCGCAGCGATTTCAGAGGTCCCCTCAAGTTGAATCTCCTCTCCGACAGTGCTGCATTTTCTAAAGCTACTCTCTCGGGGGGTCCACGTCCAAGTATTTAGGAAAATGTCTTGCGTCCTCTGTGGTCTGTCACCGTCACTAACCCTCACCTGACTGCCTCTTTTCCTCTGTCTCCCACCTCTCCTCTCAATCTGCTCCCTTGTCCCTCACTCTCCTCCAGCATCCTGCACTCTCCTCCTCCTGCCCACCTTACAACACCTACGTCCAACCATTCTAACCAACTTTAAATCTTTTCTGCCCGTCATTGTCACTCCTCACTATCCCCGCCATCCGTTGCCTTATTTCTGTTTTTGCTCTATGCATCTGTTCCCTCCTCTCTCCCGCCCCTCATCCCGTGCATTGCTCTTGATTATTCTTTTCTTCACTTTTCTCTCTCCTTCGCCTTCTCTCTGCCCCATCCTCTCTCTTTCTCACTCCTCTCTTTCCCCTGCAGACTCCGCGGGGATCTCCGTTCACCGAGATCACATGACCATCAGCCCTATCGGTTCCCCGCCACCCCCGATGTCCTCATACCGTCTCGCTCCATTTCCAGCGAAGTCTAGACCAGCCGGAGCAGCACTCGCCGCACTGCGCCGCCCATCCGGCTGGGCGGTACGCAACGCTGCACCGCTCCTATTCCACGCAGGTCTAGACCTCCCCTAAAACACGCAATACAGCACACACACATACACACACACACACAACCCTGTTGCCCTCTCAACCCCCGGGGAACCGATAGACAATCTCTTCAAAGACTTTCTCTTTGCTGGACATCCAGTAAAGTAAAGAGCTGAACATTCAGTGCAGAGTCAGGTACATCTCTTTCTTTTGTTTCATTTTGAATATTAAAGACTTTTGTTGTTACTTTCTTTTGTATAAACTCAATCATGTGAAGCTCACGTTCATCTTCAGTGGTGTGCTCTGTAAGAAAAACACATCAAACTGTGACCACTGAGAATGTCCATTGCTTTTTTTTTTTTTTTACAACGGTATGAATGAGTTTTCACCCGTTTGAAGGAGACACATGCTGAAAGCTAAACATGACGGTGAACTCCCTGTGTGACTCCCAGGACACAGCTTTGATGTCTGCTGTCAGGAGGTTGCCATGTTGGACCAAAGAAACCCGCTGATGGATACGAGTGCTGCTGAGATTTACCTGTAAAAACATCCTTTTAGCAAGCCATACGCACACACACACACACACACACACACACAGACTCTTTTTCTCCCTTGGTCTCTTTCTCTCACCCTCTCCCCTTATCTCAGCCCATTCACACACACACACACAACCTTGCGCACTTCACAACCTCACACAGACAGACACACTGCAGCCTGAGTAGCAGTGCCCTAGTCAGCTCCGTATGTGGTTTACTCAGATCAAAGAATCCATTTCAAATCTCTCGGCACAAGCACCAGACAAAAGCAAACAGGATGAAAGTACCGACATCTTCGCTTGGCTATCTTCTTCATGTTTTCTCTCTCAGATGGTTGCAGCTTCGCCAAAAACCGATGTGAAATACAAACACATTTGATAAGACAAAGCCAAGCTCCCGACTGCAGGTGGCACAACAGCGAGCCAAGTAAAGTGCATCACATTCAGGAGCAAATATTTGTTTTTTGTATTCTTTTGAGATATGGAGCTTTCATACAAAACACTTTCTGTGATGCCAACAGACATTTTTTAAATTTATTTATTTTTTGTTTGTTTCATTTCACTCTGGAACGGCATCGCTCACCCCGAACCGGAGTCATGTATTTATTGTGATTAATTTCTGATGTTTTATCGATAGATTTATTTATTTATTGACATGTATATATGGTGTGGTTGCCATAAGCGCTCCATGTGGCGTGACAGTTTTGCTGATTTTGATTTGCACACTCCCTCGAATCCATGTTTTTTATAGTCCCTCCTCTTCCTCTCCCAACACATATTTTTACAACCTCTGTTTAGCTCTCTTCTCTGTGGCGTTGGTATCTTGACTGTAATACCATCACTGTGCTGTGAAATGTTTCCCTCTGCTGGACGACACACACACTCACACACACACACACACTGACACATCCACACACACACACACACACACACACACAAGAATGAAGACCTGTTTTACAGAGCACACGTATATTCAGACATATTCAAAAGCACACACAAGCACAATCACACTTATATCCCCTAACCTAGTTGTTGCTGTATGTCCCTTCCCCTTAATCCACTTTCTAACACTGAAACATGTTTGTATGATATTGTACATAACTCTTTTTTGTATTGAGAGTGTGATTTTTACACAAGCATCACCAACACTCAGTGTAGAGATTGGGGAAAATCTTGTATTTATTATGATGATAGAGGACAGTGTGTATGGAGGTGCTGAACCGCTCTGAACCAACACTGGATCAGCTGGAAAACACCCAGATGGCGTACTCTTTCTGGACCAAGGTTAGACTGGGAGGGTTGTTCACTCATAGTTTATAAGATACTGTGTGTTCATTAGGTTATGAACTTGAAGCCCGTTCTCTTTTGAACTCTCATATGAGCATAAATGGCGGGCGTGAATCAGTTTTTCCCTCTCTTGTTGTCAACACGCTCATGGTCTTTACGTTAGCTCACACAGCCAAATGCAAAAGCCAAGAAAGCTAGCATAGGACAAACTAACGAAAATACAACACGTTAAAGCACCATTAAGGGTTTTTTTTTGTATATTTGGGATGGAACTAGCTGTGAAAACAACACTGACACGTTATCACCAAACAATGTTGTGGCTAACTTGTAGCATACTGCTTATTATTTGGGGGAATGCCCATTGTTCCGACATCCCAAGAGTTCGACACCATAATAGTCCAAAAAATGTCCCATTGGACCGAAAGCCCGTTATGCCTAAAACAAATTCCCATTGGGAATGGGAATTTGTTTTTGGCATAACGGGCTGTCGAACAGATGGGATGTTGGAACAATGGCATGGCACCCTTATTTGCAGACACGGAGCAACATTAGCATTCATTTGGAGTTGTGTTTCTGGCCATCTGATGAATGTAAATCCAATATTCACTCCTGTGTTAACTCTCTTTTTTTGGAGAAAAATATCTGTCTCTTTAGCTGCTAAATGCTCTACTGTGTCCACCAACTGTTAGCTAACTTTGTCTGTCCGTATGTGTATCACAGCTTTTTCGCTGCTGCTGGAAACGAGGCTAATGATAACGTTGACACTGAACCACAGCGAAGTTAAACCAAAACAATGAGCTGAAGGATGCTAAAACGCTCCGTAGAGCTCATCAATATTAGCGACCCCTGTCACACCATTGTTAATATAAAAATATTGATTAGTGCAGCTCTAAGAATTGGAGTCTAAAACCTGTGTGGTTTGGTTGTAAATCTAGGGAGTCCCCAAAGTCTACAAAGATTATTTGTTAGCGCAAGACAGTCTGGGCAGCTCTTTGCTTACACATGCTAGACATGTTAGCCTTCACAAGCTGATAATATGTCACTGTCTTGTGTACAGCTTGTTCCGCTAACCCCAAGTGACCAAAAAAAAAATCACTTGCTTCATGTTTTAACATCTATGTTGTATTTTTGTTAGCTTGCCTTACGTTCGCTTTATTAACTTTAGCATTTGGCTGTGTGCGCTAACGTAGGATCATGAACGAGTCCGTAGATTTGACAACGAAAAAGAGAGAAAATTGTATTCATGTCCACTACTTCTTTAAAAAAGTGTTCATACAAGATTAAAAAAAAGCATCGTCTTTTGGAACTTTTGGGGGCTTCTTTCTTGTTTTTCTCCCGAGCCACAACCATGTGGTCATATTGGCAGTATAGCCATCAAGGCTACGTGCTGAATTACCCTGACATATTATCCAGTGGATGTTAAGCTCTGTTATCTCATGTGAGAAAGATGAAGTAGAGATTTACTGAACATCTTTGATTTCACTTCTTGAAGAAAAAAGAATCATAAAAACTGTGACATTCTGGTGGCTCACAGAGCCGGGGCACATATACCACGTACCTGCAAAGTTGTGAATTTGAGCCAGACTCATGACCTTTGCTGCATGACATCCCTTTGTTTCATATTTTCCTCATTGCTTTCCAGTGTTGATGAAGCAGAAATGCCTTAAAATAATCTTAATGGAAAAATGTAACAACAGAAATCACATCAAGTACTTTCAGACCAGTGACAAGCTATAATTCTAAGTGCAAGTGCAAGCTTCCCATGTGTGCCAAATCTCAGTAACTCCTCACCGATGCAGTCAGTCAGTATCTGAATCAGTGTTCACTGTGTGAGCTCTGCTTTCGTACAAGGAATAAGAAATAAACACCAAAAGAAAACACCCTGCAGAAAGAGCCAGATTCTCTTCAGGTCAGAACATGTTCTTTTCTGGTTCAACCGTCAACACCACAGCTTTACTTTCCCTGTAAAGTCTGTAGTTACTTTAGTCTTTAGTTAAATCAAAGAACAAACACGCCGCAGTTGACTGACATGTGAATAAAAAGCACCAGTCTCCTCCAGATCTGAAACTCTGAGGGAGAAACACATTTCCTTTGATCCTGTTGCAGCAAACCTTCTGTTTTGTAAAGATTTGTGTGATGAGAACAATAAACGGATATTGCAATAAGAAAAGCTGTCTGCGTCAGTGTGCACTGTTTGTTTTGTTACAGTATTCACACGTTGGGTTGGTGTGATTTTGTGTGCCTGTGTTCATCTTGTGTGTGTACACACAGGTGTACAGTATATGTGTGTGTATGTGTGGGTTTGTTTGTGTCTGTGTTCTCTCCGTTATGAGGAGAGGAGATTTTACAACCACTGATCACTGAGTGTTTTTGTCCAATCAGAGCGCTGGTGGGTTCATCAAGCGTGACTCTGAGGCGCAGCATCTGAGTATTTGTTATAGTACTTGTTTTTTTTACTTATTTATTGAGTTTTATTGAGCATTCTTGGAAATAGTGCTTTTAGCCAAATCTGCACAATGCAAAGATGCTATTGGATGCAATTGTAGGATCCAGTATGTTTTGAGCTTGACCCATAATAGGGACAAAAAGTCAGAATATGTCGGCCTCTGCTGCATCAATTTTGACATCTGTCTCTCCCCTTCTTTACACACCATACATGTAATACTAAACACAAGATTCAGATTTTCAGATTTTTTTTCTAAAGCTTTCAACTGCACCTCACAGTCTTCATCCCCAGATGGATTTTGCTATCAAGATCAAAGAAGCCATTCACATCCAACAGCAAAGACCTTCCCTGAACAGAGACCGGGGTTACCATCTCGCCCCGCATGAGTACCTCTCATGTGACTGATGATCCACTTTTAGGTCACGTGATAACGACTCAACCGTCTCTATGACAACTGAGCAAACTCCATCCGCTGATGAAGACCATTAGATGTGGTTCCAAATAAAGCTAGTAAGTGGACCTTGTGTTAGTTTTAAGTCAAACTTTTTATTTATTATTTAGGTTTGTTTTCTTTTGCCTTTGTCGTTGTTGTAATCTGTTCCCAGTGGTGGAAGAAGTACTCAGATTCTCTACTTACGTAAAAGTACCAATACAGAAATTTAAAAATACATTCAAATGCATTCAAAATCCCACTTAGGTAAAAGTACAGGGCAGTATTCTGCTGCACAAATCTGTATTTGTTTTTGTGAACTTTTCTCTAATCTTTGCTTTTTTTGTGAAATATTGAATAATTTGACCTCTGTGGGCCAGACTTTTTAAATGAAACAGTTGAAATGTGGCTTTACTCATAGACATCTGAAATGTGAGATGGGGCCCCAACTAGATAAAGCTTTTTTCAAGCGGTCACAAGCAAAACAGCTTGGGAAGCACTGGTTTAAACTGGTTTGCTCTTGTGTGTGTCGTGTGTTTTTTAATGTAAAATCTTAATCTGTAAAGTAACGTGTAGCCATATCTGTCAACGTAAAGTAAGTAAGTAAAAGTACAGTATTTCCCACTGAAATTATAGTGGGGATGTAGATGCAACATAAATACATAAACTAAGTATAAGTACCTCAAATTTTGACTTAAGTACAGTTTTTGGGGAAATAGTACTTAGTTACTTTGCACCACTATCTGTTCCATAATTTAAGTTAAAGGGCTGCTCCTTTACAGTACGTAGAGTTGAGAGACATTAGAGAGACAGATTAGAAAAAGTTCAAAATTGATGCAGCAGAGACCGAGATATCCTGACTTTAAAAAATGTCCCAATGTCCTGACAAACCACGAGTGACCCAAACGATTGAGGTTAAGGAGACCTTCTCTATGCTGTGATAGGCTCAGTACTGCCATCATGTGGTTTGATGTGTTCTTACCCACCGCACGCCTTCGATGGATCTGAATCTTGATAATGATGCATCCTGCAGGAATATAAAGGGACATCATAAAATCTTAACTCATTCAGTTTTTAGGCACTTTTAATGAATCCACCACTTTGTAACTCTCTCATGTGGATTATAAGAGAGTTAAATTGTAACTCATGCAGATCAGGGAAAAACAAGATGAAACTAAATCACATGACATTTAAAGATAAAACCGACATTCACTCTCACTTTGTGTCTGGTGACACACGGTGGTTAGGAACATGTACATGACTCCTGTCACTCTCAAGAGATTATGCATTTGCAGATCAAATCCACAAGATGGCAATGTACATCATAGACATGCGCTGGTATATGTTTTGAAGGGGCTACAGAGAGACAATTGTAACCCAGCATTCATCTTTTCAGACATCTTACACGAGGAGATTTCTCAAGCTGTGTCTTGAAATGAAAGGAACACACAATAGTTAATGAGAAGATCTGCACCTGTGTACGCAAATGAGACATGATGAGATCAATTTTCTTAATGTCACAGATAATGGAAAGAATTACTTATACATCAATGTCTCTGCACCCTTCACTCTGCATGTTTGATTTCCACAGCATGTGCCTTTTTGGCTCATTTTCGGAATTCGCAGCCATAAAACACAGCGAACGCTATCCATGAATTACACTGAAAAGCTGATCAAAGAAACCTTACAGTACAGCTGACACTAATTGCAGCCAGCTCAATTCTCCAGACTTTAGAGAGATGCACCTGCAATTCCTAAAAAACCTCTGCTTGACTGAATTTAAACGACCACCAAACATCCCAGTCGGAGAGGTTCAAAGAATGACGCTGTTTCCTTGGTGAAATCCCACCTGCAGCGTCTTTCTGCCTCTTTTTTTTGCCCATACAGGCCTCATTAGTGTGGGCAGCACAACTCGCTCTGTTAGTTTGCTGGGAATTTTAATTCCACTGTGTTCTTCTCCGCATTCCAATCACAGGAGTTTTCTGGTAATTTAGGTAATTTTATTTTCAACCAGCATGCTCATTTGGTTGTGAAGGTAAACGTGATCAGTGTGACCAAATGCTTTAACGCCGACACAGTGCTGAGTGCTTTACAGACTGTGGATGGAGGCGCATGTGAGGGGAAGGAGCCGCAGAGAAAAGGGACCGGAGAATAAGAGGGAAGTGATATTTCTCGGAGCGTAATCATGTTTTGCCTTGAAAATGAAAATATGAAAATGATATTACAGTCTTTTTCTGAGTGCATTACCATGAGTAGTGTATGAGGCAGCATGTTGGAAGAGGATCACAAAGACAAAGCACCATTAAATGAAGAAGATAGATAGATATAAAAAGTCAATATATTTAAATTTGACAGTGTTTAAGGGGAAAAACAAACCAAATATAGATATGAAGCTCATGGGAAAAAATGATTGAACAGTTAAATAGATTAAATGTGAAAAATGAAAATTCTTTAGTGGAATGTCAAAAAAGGGTGCACAGTAGTTGCACTGGGAGAATTTGGACCTATGACCTATGAACATCTCCAAAATCTTTGACCCTGGATATGATATCAAGTAGAGGATAATCATTTGTATTCCTAATCAGGTTAATTGAACTTTTTGTAATTTATTAATTTAAATTGACCATTCGCTAAACCCCTCCTCTGAACAGTGATTGTCCAATCATAGCTTTAGCAACCTTAAAACTATAGTGCGAAACTTTTACATAGAAATGAACGTCGGTTACAATCAAGCCCTCACCAAATGAGTTCACACAATGCTGATTAAGCCTATCACTGGCAGGTAAATCTCTGTATTTCGCAGTACATGGAGTTTTTAAATCTGGTGTCTGTGGCGACATTCCCGCACTGGCGCACTGGTGATGTGTTTTACACAATGATTGGTTTCCCAGAGCTGAAGGATCTGGAACTCTTGCACGCGTACTGTCTAACGGTGGGTCTGCGGTGGCTCTCCTGCTCTGCAGGTCGCTGATTTTGGCTATAGGAGGGAGTAACCGTAGCGACGGAGTAGGCTACAGCAACTAGGAGTATGGCGGAAAAACCTAAGAAGCGTCCAAGAAAAGTTTCTGATGCTCCGAATAAAAAATAAACTTGGCGTTCAGAGGAAGGATTACAGTCAAAAAAGAAAGTGATTGACGGCGAGGACAAACACGGATAACCACTGGTGTAGCTTTTCCTCGTTGGAGAACGCTGTCCTGGAACTGTGGGAATTTCTCTGTATTTTTGTAACATCATAAGCACGCCTCGACAGTGCCAGAAGGGGAGACAAAGGTTCCACACTCCAGCTTTAATTAGACAGGGCAGTCCTGTCAAGCTTTCTCACAAGTTGTAGCAGTGTGGGGCTGTAGTGAGAGCAATACTCTGTATATAAAGAGTTTAGAGGGTACTATCTTTTTTTAAGTCTTTCCAAAACCCAAAAACACAAGAGTGAAAGTGTAAGAAATGGATTAAACTGTGTTTATCTGCTCAAACGTAAGCTGCAATCGTTAACATGTCCAGCTAACTAGCTCACTACCTGCAGTACAGTCGTGACCGAGCGTTACTTCCAAGGCTATTTGTAACTTATGCTAAAAACAGCCCCATTCAGGACTTGCACTGTGTAATATTTCCTCACAGTTTGGAAGCCGGTCCTGGATGCTATCAGAGTTTGGGCTAACATTAGCTGCTCTTTATTGAAAGTTTACACTCAAGCAGCCCTGCCCAATCATTACTGAAGATAGTGTTAAGTTTGCCAAACACACTGGTTAGTACCATTGGGTAATTCATCATCCTAAAAGCCTTTTTTTTTCTTGTAACATTAAAGCTGAAAATATACCGTACAGCCAAACACGGCTATGTTAGAACAAAATATATTTTTGGTTATCATACTTGTTATACTACACTTCTTTTAAAACGAGTGAGCTGGAACAAATTCAAAGGTTAGCTGTAGACAGCATTTTCAGCTCATGTAGCTAACATTAGCTTAACTAACTGGCTAGCTGACAAAATCTGCTATCGACAGCTGGCATTTCAGCTGTAAAATTGACAGTAGCAGGCTAAAAATGAGAAGCCTGCTATTGTCTGAAATCTAGGACCCATTGTTCGAAAAATTACCAAGAATTTCAAGTGATAAATCTGCCACTGTTACAGCAAATGATGTGTCGTTTTTTTCACAATTAATACAAGTCTGAGAAGAGTGTTGTGGACAAGAGGGAATAAACCCAACATAAGAATGATTAATGGATCGCATCAGGTTGTTGGAATCATATAAAACACATATTTTAATTTGCTTAATTTTCAATCTCAAATTCAGTCGCAGGCCCTGATTTGTATTCTCATTCATGTATAAGTTTTCTCCAGCAGTGCAAGCAAGCAGGTGGCAGATGAGGAGGGTAGCAGAAAGAGGCAGCACAGAAAATCTATAACAACCAGACAATGGGGCATTCCCACTCGAATCTCAAATTCCATCCCACCCCGTGTTGTCTTCTATCTGCCGGGATACGGGACCTGTTTCTAAAAGCAGGTGCTGTGGGTTCGGGGCATCAGTTTCCCCCTGACAGTTTGGAGGTGAGGCGCAGTCAGCTGAGGCGCTCCATTGAGGAAGTTGCACATGTCATCATCGTGGCTAAGTGGAGGAGAGGAGGGGAGACAAGCCGGATGAGTCATGATGGGACAGACAGAGACGTGGAAGGGAGGGAGGGGAGGGAGGAGAGTGTGTGTGTGTGTGTGTGTGTGTGTGTGTGTGTGTGTGTTGCTGGTATTGAATTTGTATAGAATGTAAGCAACAGAGCAGGTGTAGAGCAACTTATTGTGTTTCTGCTCCTCACTGCTCTGCCTCTTATTCCTCCCCTCGTTTCTCTTCACGTGAAAAATAATGCACACACACACACTTCTCACACACACACACACACACACACACACACACACACATGCACAGATACCAGATGTCAGCTCAATATTAATTTAGTTAAATTATAATTGTTCAGGCAGAACTACAGGCTGACTCAATGAAATTACACATAACCGTGAGTTATTGATTTTGTGTTATGTGCAGGGGGTGTGAAATAAATTGAAAGTATTACCACAGCATCAAAGTGTGGAGCGCCGACAAGAACATAATGTATACACTTAAATCGTCCCTCCAACATGACTAGCAATTACAGATACCCATTGAAAAGCAGGAAGATTCAATCAGGCAAAGTTGAGACTCATATCCAGTGGTGAGGCGGGGTTAATTAGTATACTTGGCTTTAACCAACCATGCAGCATGTTGAAGGGTTGAAGGATAATGTTTGTTTAGATACACGGCCGCCGTGTCCACAGATAATGTCTTCATTAACTATTGATGCGCTCGCACACGCAGGCAGATAGCCCCTTGTATCTCCTCCAGCTCATATGCTGCATTCCCTCCACCTCTACACCTTTCTCTTCCTCCTGCTCTGTCTCTTCTCCTTTATCTGAGCATCCAAGAAAATCTGTAAATTCCCCTCCCCACTGCATACACACACACACCTCCTCCACCCCCCACGTTTTTTTTTTCACGCCTGCACTCTCCTCCCTGCTCTTTCCTCTCCCCCTCCACTTTCCCCGTCCCTCATCTCTGTCTTCATTCTCTCTTTCTTTCTCTCTCTTTCACTTGAACATAAGCGCAAGGTACACATTGCCTGCCCATCCTCCCTTCCCACCCTCAACTTCGATCCCCCCACCCCCT
>NTHP01000488.1:349963-362385 GCA_003416845.1 Oplegnathus fasciatus | reverse complement strand
CTCCTTCTCCCTTTTTTCACCCTCCCTGACCCCTCCCCACCCTTATGGCAGCTGTAATGTTATTAGGCCGTTTCTACAGCCATTACTCGGCCAGCTCCCCACTCCCCAGCTGAACACGGAGCAGATGCAGAGGGAGCAGCGCGGGGCAATGGGTGCAGCGATAAGTGTGCAAAGGGTCAGGTGTAAAGGAGGGTTTGTAGAGAGAGGGTGGATGGATGGATGGAGGGGAGGAGGAATAAAATTGAATGCATGCAGTAGAAAAGATAGGAATGTGAGCAAGAGAGGAGAATCGATAAAGGTAAACAATGAACTGTCTATCTCTCCATCCCCTATCCCTGCTCCCTCTTTCGGCCCCCTTATCTAAACACAAACAGCAACTGTAACACCAGACCTGGGTATCACACTCGGCTTGCACAAATATGTAAACAAACACAGTATAACCTACGCACACACAGCAGCGGCAGCAGCAGCAACTCAATACACAGTCAGTAGTGATTCTGTTGAGGAGGAGCACTATTGTTGTTGCACTGTCATGTAGTGTTGTAGTTGTGGACCACACTGGCTGCATTATCGTCCAATTAGAATGCAGAGACGAGCCAAGGAGGGCAGTAAAGAGGGAAGTGGAGTGCCATGGAGCAGTGGAGAGACAGAGAGAGAGGGTTGAGACAAGCCAGGCACACAGACAGACACTAAATCCAATTGCATGGGCAGGTTCCAGGAAGCGGATAGTGAGAGATAGAGGAGGAGGAGGAGGAGGAGGTGAAGGAAAAAGTCCCCCTTCTTCTTCTTCTTCTTCTTCTTCTTCTTCTTCTTCTGTATAGCACACAGCAGAGCACACAAGCCCTAATGCAGCAGCTGTAGCTTAACTGTACTGTACAAGCCTACACAATACAGCCTCGGCGCGGCTCAGCCCACTGACTGACTGTCAATGTGATGGAGGTGCTGCACTACGCCAAGGCATCGGAGGGAAACCCACAGGACGCAAATCCATAAAAACAACCCACTGTATATTTTATGATTCTGCCCACTTCATAAAATCCCACTATCACACAGGAGGATGTTCATTAAAGTAATTATTGGCAGGATGATGGCGCTACGCAAGCCGTTCCGCGAGGTGACTGCAGTGAATGTTTATAAGAATATCTCGTAAGTCTATATATTCATGCTGTTAATGTGATGCTAATGCTTGGCAACATATCGATCAAAACTGCATGAGATGTTGAAGTAGGTTTAAATGATGACCAGAGCTGGCAGTAAGGTTTGTAATCCTCCTCCATACAAGTCCCCTGTGTCTACTGGATGGTAACAGGGCTTGATTCACTTCACAGTAAGTCACTGAGGGCATCATCCTCCCCACGCTCTATTTCTTTGTTCATTCGTCTATCTATCTATCTATCTATCTATCTATCTAGCTATCTACAGAAGTATTTAAAGTAAAAGTAGCAAAATATGTTACATGTAAAAGTCCTGCATTCCATGTCCTCATGTTTCCATGAAATACACTTCTTCACTCTCTTGCAGATAGTTAGATGAGAAGACTGATCCCACTGTCATGTCTGTTCACGAAAGATGAAGCTACAGCGAGCTAGCCACTTAGCTTAGCATAAAGACTGGAGACAGGGGGAAACAGCTAGCCAGTCTCTGTCCAAAGGTAACAAAATCCACCTAGCAATACCTCTGAAGTTCTCTAATTAACATTAATTAAAATTTATTGTATTAAGTAAGTTGTAGTCCTGCACATAAACCCCGTAAAACCACAACTCAGGCTACCTGTTTACCCCGGATTCTAGTCTTACTCAGCTAAACTAACCGGCTGCTGGCTGTAGCCTTGTACAAGAGTGGTATCAATCATCTCATCTAATTCTTGGCAAGAAAGCAAACAAGCATATTTCCCAAAATGTCAAACTATTTCAGAAGTAATATCAGTAAAATGTACTTTAATTATCAAAAGGTAAAGTACTTGTTACGCAGAAAAATGGTCCGTGTGAGAGATACTGATGCATTAATGTGTAAAGTATAGAATGTGTTGTAGCAGGTTTAAGTGGAGCTAATGTTAGTCAAAGAAATACTTCAGCATTTTGGGAAATACACTTTTTTTGTTGTTAAGAGTTAGATAAGACTAACAATTATGAAGCTGCACCCAGCAGCCGGTTAGCTTAGCTTAGCATAAAGACTGGAAACGGGGAAACAACTAGCCTAGTTCAGTCCAAAGATATAAAAAATCCACCTACCAGCACCTTTAAAGCTCACTAATTAACACATCATATCCCATTTGTTTAATCCAAACAGAAAGGTGCATAAGTAATGAAAAGGTGTAATTCTGTGTTACTGTGAGATAAACCAACCTCTGGCTGTTGCTTCATATTTAAGGTGCAGACAAGAAAGTGGTATAAATCTTCTCATCTGACTCTCAGCAAAAAAGCAAATAAATGTTTTTCCCAAAATGTTGAGTGATTACTTTAACCTTTAAAGATGCATCATATCTTTGTATGTTTTGTGAATATAAGTTTAAAGTTGCGCAAAATGGAAATAATCAAAACCGTTCAGTCCCAAATGAGTCCCTTTCTCTGTTCCAGGGCCCATAAAACTAGAAGGGACAGAGCCTTTGCAGTCAGGGGCCCCAAGGCTCTGGAACAAGCAGCCCGAGGAAATAAGGCTGAATAAGTCAGTAACATCCTTTAAATTCTTTCTTTTTTACTGGAATTTGTTTATTATCTATCTATCTATCTATCTATCTATCTATCTATCTATCTATCTATCTATCTATCTATCTATCTATCGCCGCTCTCTTTTCGTCTTTTCTCTTCTTCTGTCGCTGATCTCTCTCCACCTAACCCCATCAACCCCATCCTCTCTTCCTCTCTCTCCAGACACTGACACCAAATCCCACAACAGACGCCCTGCTGATCGATACCATGACATCATCAGGCATGGACATCATCAGTGGGCTGTGGGCGAGGTGCTGACCTGAAAAACGCACACACACTCATGCAAACGCACGCACGCGCTCGTCCACGCACATACGGCAGGACCCGAGGGACTGAGCCAAGCTGAGCTTCCTCACATCCCACCCCAGCCCGCATAACCCCTGCCTGCCTGCCTGCCAACGCTGCTGCTGTAGTAAATCTGACTGATGACAGGCCCAAGACCTCTTTCACACACACGTAAACACATGGACACACACCGAGCTAATAGACAATGAGGACATTCCCCTTGAGTGAGCTGTTGAGAGGAGGCCAGGCTGATGGGTGTAAGTACAGTCAAGACAAAGCACTGCACCCTGAGACTGTTAAACCGCACTGCAGCTGTCATATTTGCACTATTTCACCCCACTTATCAGGATAAATGAAAAACAAGTACATCATAATCCTAATTGTGTGTGAAGCATTGTCACTATAGCTCCCTCTCCCCTCGGTCTATCTTACAACAAAACCTTTTCATTCCAAGCTTGACTGACTGACTGACTGACTGAAAGAGTGATTGACTGACAGACCTGGTTATTGTCTGACTAGACCTGGACAATACATGTACATGTAGTTTTATGTCGGTGCTGCTTGTCTGAAGCTGTCACCGGCTTTACAGCCAGCTGGGAGGCTCCAATCTGAAGCTGGACAGCCAGGATCAAAGAGCAGAGGAGGAGTCAATATCCATAAAGCTGAAAACACTTCCCAGTCTGTTTAAAACAGCTGCAAACGGGAAAATCGCTCAATGTTTATGGTTGCGGGCTCGGCAGTGCATTTCAGCCTTTAGACAGACAGACAGACTGACACAGAAAGACAGGAAGGAGGGTGGGCGGGCGGAGATGGTGAGCTCTTATTTCTTTTATGGAATAGAAACATCTGTAAAAGGTTGTAAATATTGGTACATTTGTCTGTCACTATAAGTTGCCCCTGGCGCTGGAAGCTTGGCCTGTCGTGTATCTGAAGGATGAGGCTCCAATCTTAGAGCAGTGCAGTGACATCCAAGACTCCTATAAAAAATACTGAAAAAATGGTAATGTTTTAAATTACAGCCTGCAAATGACAGTGTTGTGTATACAGGGTACCAATGAAATACTGGCTGGGTACCTACTGGTGGGTAGAAGGGAAGAAGTACAGGGAATAAGAGGGTGTTCAGATATGTGTATCTCCCAGTACCTACAGGTCCATCCACACACTAACTTATAGATGCATACAGACGTGCGCGCATCGTAATCTACACATGTACTCGCCCACATATACTGTACATCTATATGTTCACAGACAAAAAAACCCAAAAAAACAGAATTAATCCTTTTTGCATATGCACACGCATGCATACCGTCATGCATATATACATATATATACTGTATAAGCTTTATTGTTCCTATTTTCAAACACAAAATAATATAGTATGAAATGCTCCTTAGCCTTGGAAGTAACGCTTGGTTACTACTGAAGGTAAGCTAGTTAGCCAGAGAAGCTAATGATTGCAGCTTTAATTATGGGCAGACGAACACACAGTTTTATCCATTCCTCACACTTGTGTTTTTGCCTTGTGGAAAGGCTTAAAAAACAATCCTCTGAATTCTTTATATACAGAGTATCGCTCGTACTACAGCCCCATGCACATTGCTTTAGCATGTGGAGGCCTGCTGTGCCTCGTTATGGCTGATAAGCTATGATTGGACAATTGCTGTTTGGGGGAGGGGCTTTGGAACAGTCGATTCACATGAATTTTAGTGATGTCACAAACTGAGATGCTGAAAAACTTGACTGTGTGTGCTGTGTGATGGATAAAAAATGATTAGTACCGAAAGCCCTTTCGCCGTCCATCTAGCCATTATTCTCTTTAGCGTCTCAGCAGGTTACAACCTCAGCAGCACATTTGTATGTAACAGGGCTAACACACGCACAGACGGACGGACATTCACATTCACACTTGGGGTTTCCAGTTCATCTAACCTGCATCTCTTTGATCAACTGAAACTGATTTAATCAATTGGTCAATTGGGTCAGTTTGTGCAATCAAATGAGAAGTGAACTGACACCTTGCCTGTCACATTACATCAGAAAAATCTGTGTCTAATCACTGCTTCAGTAATGCGAAACATTAAAAGAAAAACCCAGAAAGGAAGATTTTAGTGTCTGCCCCAAGAAACAGAAAACAGGGGGAAAAAAGGGATATTTCAGTATATCATTTATTAAGTTACACCTCCTTTAAAGTGTTGCAATAAACATTAATTTGAGCTAGAATTCTGCCTGACTGCATTATGATCTACGTCTGAGGTTTATGCCCATGTGGTTGGTAAATATTTTGAATGCAAACAGTGACAGTTGGTGTCCAGTCTGCTCAGTTGAGTACTGACATAGCCAAACAATATCAACAAACATGACCAACGATTGCGTGATTCAAAAGGGGACTTATCCAATCAAAACCAAAAAAACAATCTTCACATAACTGTTTTTGAATTGACTATTACATCTGAGTGGCGTCTCAGAGTCAGACAAGTGAAAATGTGGTTGGAAAAATAGACAGGGCGCAGACATGTAATGAATACATTTCCTGGTTGGCAGAAACATATTTGAATATAATTTCAAATGAGCTGAGGTACATTTTGCTCACTGAAATAGCTTTGAAAATAGATGAATTACCTGCTAAATAAATCAAGCATTTCCACCCTCAACTAAGAGTTTCCACAAATACTGTATGACAGTATATCTGACAGTATATCAGTCCAAGGTACTCAAGAGCAGCCTCAGCTCTTGTTTCTGTTTCAGCAGGGAAATAAACGTTTGAGTCCAGCAAGAAATGGCAATCACCAACGCTTTAGATTACAGTGTGATTATTTAGCACACATGGAGTATCAATAAAATACTGGGTACTTAAAGCAAGACAAATATGTAAGAACAGAGAGAAAAGACAAGATGTTTGAGAGTTAGGAGGTAAAAAAAAGGGGAACTTGGAAATAAATTACACTGTAAGTATTTTTATTTGCTGTAATTCAGTCATATCGAGTAGCAAGACAGGAAAAATTGTGAAAACAAGGTGATAAGTATAATATTGCGATGGAATTAGTTATGGTGTCATTTTAAAATTATTATATGTGTGCAAACATTTTCTGTGGGAAATAACATTGTAAAAGGTTATTAAATATTTATAGTTGTTATGTGTTATGTTCTTATTACAGTAATATGGTGTACATTATTGCTGCTGGGAAACAAAACATTAGCCTAATATAGAAAGAAGGGTACATCCATAGCTGTAACTATGATTTAGTTATAATAATAATAATAATAGAAGAAAATTATATACATATATATATATATATATATATATATACACACACACATATACACACACACACACACACACACACACACACTGTATCTATACATACACCACAATACAAGAACAATGCTACTCATGTATTTCCATTTCTTCTACATGGATCATTAACTGATGAGGATGTTGAGTTTTTGCCGTGGAACATGTAGCTTTAGCCTCAGTCTTTTAGTATAATATCATGTTCATAGTCTTCATGTGCACATTTAACACCATTTTACAGGTTCTTCTTTCAACCAACTCACGGAGCTGACGTTAGCTTAATTAGCTAGCTACAGCTCATAAAATCTGCTAGCGACAGTTGTTGTTTTCGTCAGAATTGATGGTCGCCGGCTAGAAATGAGAAATCTGCTTTTGTCTACCTGCGTCTGAAATCCAGGACAAACGGTTTCTAAAATTAATATGAATTTTCATAGAAAATCTGCCACTGTTATCACTGCAAACTGCACATGTGCCATGCAAGAGCGGAGAGCTTGACAGGCGTAGCAACAGTAAATAAGGAGGGCAGGGTTTAGCGAACGGTCAGTTGAGGCTGGCATTTCATCGGTATGTGGGATATGTGGAGCCCAGAGCCTCTGGTCAGAGTGACTGCATCTCTCCATGTAGCAGGGTGCCATTTCAGCCTGTCACCCACAGCCTGCTGCCGGACCAGATGAGACCAGGCAGCAGAAGCGAGGGGAAAGCAGCGGGGTGTATCACACCTCTCCTCCAGCTCAACTCCACAGACTCCCCATGTGTCCTTATATGTACAGTAGCGTGTAATGTATGTGCCTTTCACTTTAATCTCCCCTGTCACTTGAGCCCGGGGCGGACTCTGAGGAAAGGGAGATTCTATTCTCAATTCGTCTCCTGTATGAGGGCTCCTTTTCCTTTTCTATTTTCCTGTCCTGTCCCTCCCTCCTGCCATCCCATATTCTTGTCGTCCAGAGAGGAAGGTACAGGGGCGCGACCCTTTCCTTATTCCCCTCTCTTACTCAAACATTTCACATTCAGAGTGTGTGGTGCAACAGAGTGAAGTAGGCCCATTGAGCCGCGTTGCTCCTCCCTGCATGAATGTGTGCGTTTGGAGTGAATTGAGCTTGACTTTGAGTCCCCACGACCAACCCCCCCCCATAACCACCAGCACCACCTCCTCCTCCTCTCCCACCCTCCCCTTCCATAGCAGGTGGCGCCACTGGCAGCGGGGCAGAGAGAGGGCTTTGATTCCTAAGCCAGTGGGCTCAGTGCATATTCAAACTAGGGCCTTTTGTTTGTGTTGCTGCGAGGCCCGAGTCAGACTTGCATGCAGAGAATACAAATCAGACCTTTGACAGGAGCAGTTAACCTGCCGCTAAATATAGCTGCCCTGGGTCTGAAAGAGATGGAGGGAGCACGGGGAGAGGGAGAGAGATGGAGGGAGCACATAGGGAGGGAGCGATGTAGAGAGTGAACAAAGAGAGAGATGAGGTAGGGCGAAGAGAGAAGTGAGCATGGAACATAGAGGAGACAAACGAGGAGCCTTTCTTTCTTTCTTTCTTTCTATATCCTTTGGTTTTCTGTACCAAAGAGAATATGGTGGGTATAGATGGAGCTGAACAGTATATACAGAAATGACTGCTGAGCAATGCATTGACGCATGCAAAGCCAGTGTGATGTGTGCGTTGAGGAGGGGGCAAAAAAAGAGAGAATAAATAAAAAACACAGAGAGTCTGAGAGTGGGGAGCATGGTGGGGAGAGTGGCAAATGAAAGATAGGGAGAGTCTGTTTAATAAAGCAGCAATCTTGAGGGAGCGAGGGTGAGGGAGAGAAGGAGAGGGAATGAGAAATGTGCTCATACCACAGGGATCTGAGCAGACTGCAAAAGAGGGGGAGAGACAGAGGAAAGACAGAGAAGAAATTAGAGAACCAAAGAGCCAAACAGCCAGGAAACAGGATGGGGCGCAGGACTTACAACCGTCCTGTCTGGGCTACTTTACCCAGTATCCTCATCGCTTTGGATCCCAAAGCCACCACCTGACCACCGGGGTCATCTTGCCTCAGAAGACGAGCTCAGAATCTCGCCTGTATGCGGGAGACAATTCACAGCATATGTATTCACAGCTTAAGAAAGAGCCATCCTCTTCCAAGTTGGTCCACATGTGTTGCACACATGCGCGCATGTGATGTGGAATCGAACCGTTGAGTGATTGACAGGCAGCATGCAGCAGTATTATGTAATACTACAGCTGTATCAGCCGCAGAGTGATAGATGGTCAGATACGGCGTGTGTGTGTGTGTTTGAATGTGTGTGTGTGTTTGAATGCGTGTGTGTGTGCGCGCTCTTTCCGCCTGGTCCTTCTAAGATATAAAGTAAATCCGCCTTTCAGTGTCAGCCCAGTAAAACCCTGCATCCTGATACAGTTTGACAAATAATAAAAACCATGATGAATGGTGGCGCAGTCCCACAATATGCCCACCTCGTCAGCTATACTGAGCTATTATGCAACGATGGAGCAACACCACTTCCACACCACCACCACCACCACTACTACTACTACTGCTGGAGTACACTACCCCTACTTCCACTGCTACCCAGGGAGCTGAGCTGTGTAATCCCCGGGCGGATAAGGCGAGGTTTGGGGAGATTTGGGAAGCAGAGATCCCGCTGAAGCTGCCAGTCCTCTTGCTGTGGAAATTCAACGGCTGGAAATCCCATGGGATTGGATTAGGATGGATATAGAGCCAGTCACTGAGAAGTTGCTGTCAGGGAGCTGCAACGCTCACAGTGGGCCACAGTACACACACACACACACACACACACACATATACACAGATTGTGCTCTTGAATGGGCAGGCGGTGAGACTTCCTTTACTTGTGCATGAGGCAGTAATGCACTTACCGTCTGTCTATCAGCTCCTATTATGTGCTGCTGGTGAAAAAGACAATTTTAAAGGAGAACAGGGGAAAAAAAGCTAGATGGGCCTAATTTTATGCACAATGATGATTGTAGCAAGGGAGGCGGGGTCCAGAATTAATAACACAAAATGTCGATCATTCCGCCCAGAATTTAAATGCGGGACCATCTGTAATTTTGAAAAGTTAATTAGCCTAACGCGCAACGCGGTCATGTTCAGGGCAAACGGCTCCAAAGTAGAGCTCTCCAGGCAGCCTGCCACAGCCTAATGAGTGTCTCCCGGTGTGCAGGTTTATCATTTGAACACTTTGGTGAAGGTTACATTTGAATAATTTCCAAGCCTTAGTTAGAGACTATTGTTTAATGTGCTTATTATAGCCTAATGGAATTAAGACATTGAGACAAAGGAGAAAACTGAGGCTACACAAAGTCCAGTGACCAATAAATGGAGCCAAGTTAACATGTTTTACCTTCAGATTTACATGCAATTTCCACCCCCCCTCCCTTACTTTATCATCATTCATATTATTATTGTTGTTGTTGGACTTCCACCTAATAGATCCCTCAGTATCTGAGCTGTCACCACATCCTGATCAGCGCGCATCATCACCGTCACCGTGATGTGTGAGCCCGAATCTGTTTCTTCTCTGTGAGTCCTGAATCGATGAGTCGCCTCCGCCGCGCCCCTTTGACCACGCTTGATTCGCAACAATGGGAGGACAGGAGGGAGAGAGAGAGAGAGAGGAGAGAGAGGGGAGAGAGAGAGAGAGAGATGAGTGCAGAAGCAGAGCCAGAGATTCCAGGATCTAAAGGGAGGATAAAGGGTGTAGAGTGTCTGCCTCTCGGATCTTTTTTTTTTCCTCCCCTTTTACCTTCATTTTTTTTTNNNNCTCAGTGTGATTTCCAGATATTGCCAATACACTGCCGTCGACTTGAGCGCATGAGGAGGAATTGACAGACTTCCAACAATGGGGTGAGTATGGAATAAATCCTCCAGAGATGCTGCCGCCGCCGCCGCTGCTGCCGCTGCTGCGGCTGCTGCCATTCTTCTCATAATCCGTTTGACTTAAATGCTGTGTAATAGAATTAACTGCAGAAGTCACGCAGGAAACGTGTGGCCAATATGGCTACAGCGGTCCGTAAGAAGAAGCTGTCAGGTTTGTCAGGTGGGCTCCTTCTAAATGTTTGACCACCGCACAGGATCCGTGAAAGCGCCGGGGCGGAGGAGGAAAAGGCGCTCGCTGTGTTAGAGTCGCATTGAACAGCGGTGTCGTGGCATAACCCCGTCAGACCATGCCTCTCTTTCTTTATTCACTCATTCATTCTTTCCCTCACGTAGTATTTTCCAACTTGCTCCGGAGCCTTTTCTTTTTCTTTCTCTCTTTCTTTCTTTCTTTTTTTTTTATCTCCGCAAAGAAGTAACATAAAAGAGTTTGACGTGACTCCGCTTGTTGCTTACATTTGCGACGACTTCCCTTCCGCGTTCAAAGTGAACGGCCTGTGCTGTACTGCAGATGTGAGTTGACTTTTATTTTTCCTTTCTAATAAAGCTTAGAAATTCAAAACACTTTGAAAAGTAGAGAGAGAGAGGGGGGGTGAGGGAATAAGAGAGAGAGAGAGAGAAAAAAAGCTATTTATTCTGGCTTCAAAAAATGATCCCAGAATTGAAAACAATTAAACGCTCGCTTTATCAGAAATTCACCAGGCATTTTCACCAGAGTTGTGTGTTAATGAAGCTGAGCTTTATTTGATGTTGTGAGACCAACACCAGGCTGATATGTCTGTGGATGTGTGCGTCTACTTCAGGCTCTCGGGCCCTCATTTGACATTCTCTTTTATGTTCCACAGCAATCTTGTGTAAGTTTTACATGTCAGTATTTATGTGGGCTAAACACTGCACTTTAACTCTACATTTGTGAGGCGGGAGCTGCTCTCACACAGGGGCTCGTATAATGTGACGGCCTCTGCAATTGATTGGCTTCAGCTCACTTCAATGAAATATTCAGGCTTTCTCCTATAGATCCCCCCCCTCTGAGCGGTGTAATTCAATAATAGATGAATTATTATTTCAATCTGTATCAAAGCAGATTCTGCCCATAGCTTATAATCGATTGAATTTATATATTACACATTTGTGGCATTTGCAATTCAATCGGTAGCTTTTGGCAGCTTGTGTGTGTGTGTGTGTTTGTGAGAGCATGTGGCAGCGTGATGTGCACGTGTGTGTGTGTGTGTGAATCAGTGTGCCATAGAGAAAGAACATCAATTTGAATGAGTATGTGTGTCCGTGTGTGTGTGTGTGTGTGTGTGTGTGTGTGTGTGTGTGTGCGCGAGCCTCCCTGCCTGCCTCTCAGCGTGCATGTGCTCAGCCCCTCAGGCACGTTGGCAAGCATGAACTCCCTGAACTCAATCCTTGTCCATTAAATTCCTATTGATCAAGCAGCAGAGAGAGACATAAAGTTCCATCTCCTCGGTTTCATGTGGGCTCGGCTCGCAGCTAGCTCTCCGTCTTTTAGGCTCTCTACCCCCCTGTAAAGAGGAGAGGGAAGGAAAAAAAGATTGGCTGAAGCCTTGGGAATCCATTAGGAGAGATGGATGAAGACGGGAAATAGGAACGAGCTAACAGTTGATTACTAAATTGTACTTAGTGCTTGGACGCGTGTGATTGCACATGTATATGCGTGTGTGTGTGTGTGTGTGTGTGTGTGTGTGTGAATGCGTTACACCGTAAGCGTTTCCTTTTGTGTACATACACAAGCATGTCCATTTGTTTGTGTATCTGTGCTTTTTGCGCAATGCACATGCACGCGTGTGTGAGCATGTACTTTATGTGTGTGTGTGTGTGTGTGTGTGTGTGTGAACAGGGGAGACTTCCATTTAGTAACGCAGCAAAGCAGCACATATCTCTCCACTGGGAGCTGTCCTTGGTTCTGATCCGTGGCCCTATACTCCTGCTCTTGCTACCCACCACACACACACACACATACTTGTACACACACACACACACACATACTGCCACCCCCCCAATCCCTCCCCAATCATTCCCTTCCTGCCCCCCAATCCCCTCCCCTCCTCTCCACCCTGTTGATTGACATCCACATGCTCTCCATTTGGCTCGCTAAAGGCGAACGCGCGTGTGTGTGTATACATGTGTGCACCTCAGTTGGTGTGACTGGTGGAGGGTGTTTTTTCGGGCGGTGCGGGGGAGGGACTGGGCCATCCTCAGAGGGCCTTGAGCAGAGAGGA
>NTHP01000488.1:296172-328678 GCA_003416845.1 Oplegnathus fasciatus | reverse complement strand
CCCCCCCCCCACCTCTTTATTTCACTGCGCCACTCCTATGATTGGCATCTGATCTGCTCTAATAAGCAGCTGATGTTTAATAAATCTGCGAGGCTCTTCATTGTTAGACAAGGCATTAGATTCAGCCCAGTCTCGACACACTCTCTCAATCGACACAAATATCCTTTCTCCATCTCTGTGTGCTTTCTCACACTCAGTCAGTCACAATGCACGTCTTTATTTCCTCTCTGCTAGACTGAAGAGGAAATATTAAACAAATTTGATATTTCACATTAAAATCTAATTCTCTTTAAATTTGCATTGGATCGTATCGCAATCTAATTTTAATAGTATGCCTGGGATGTCTCCTAGAGCATGCTCATTTCTGAGGTTGCACCTGGTTGTAGATTAAGTGAATATTGTCAGCTTCATATATCTGTCTCTAACACTCAACACGCACTCCATTTTTCAAAATGTCTCTGTCTCCACTGTTGTTTCTGACTCATTCACTACTTTAATAGAGGGTATGATCCAGTTCTCACTCTCTCTTTCTTTCTCTCTAGAATAAACCCAAACAGAGTGATTCATTTTCAATGCAATTCGAAGAAACCAGCACCTTTGTAACTACCTTTTTTCAAATGTGTGTCATTGTGTCTATTTTAACCTTGCACAGGGGGCCTATTGGGCTCTTGGTACCACACAATGAAAGCCCAAGGCTAAACCACTACACATGCAGAATGTGAAAGAGAATCAAGAGATTTCTATACAAGCCAGTGTGTGAGTGTGAGAAAGAAATTCCTCTGTATGTGTGTGTGTGTGGTGGAACCAGACAGACAAGCCTGACTCAAGGTATCACTCTGCCAAGTCACTCAGAAGCCGACAGAACAAAGAGGTCAGACAGATGCCACGTCAAAGAACAAGCCACTCCAAAATAAAGACAACTTTTTAGCAGGCAGTAATGACCCCCACCTCAACTTTGCCAGTATTCTCACAATGCAGCAAGGATCTGCATTTGGTTCCTTTGCCCTCACTGTGTGAAGGTTACTCATGTGCTCACAGGTTTTCCTCCAGGTGCTTTCACTTCCTCCTACAGTACATTCCAAAGCCTATTTCCGTGTTGTCTGTGTAGTGTAGTATTCTGAGATAGGCGGATCCAATTCTCTCTATATCTGCCTTTCAAGCCAAGACAAAAATAATTACCTCCTCCACATGCTGTTAACCTCTATGTTTTCTGTGTGATCATCCGGTGTGCTGCAGGACGAGAGGGCTTCACTATTATTTAAAGGGCCATGCCGGTGTATTTGTAAGAGCCCAAGTTGACACGTTGAAAGTACTTGTTTTGTCCAACCAACGCTCCAAAACCCAAAGGTACTTACAAAATATATATAAAACATCTATAAAACAGAGAAAAGCAGCAAATCCTCTCATAAGAGAAGCTGGAACCAGGCACTGCTTGGAGAATGACTCAAACAGTGAATCGATTATCAGAATATTTGCCGATTCATTTTCTGTCAAACTAATCGATTAGCTGACTAATGTTTCAGCTCTACTTGGATTTTTGCTGAACACTTTTGAAGGCGTGCTGCACAGTTTAAGAATTATAGATTACATGATGTATTTTCTTTTGACATTGCAGGCTGCCATCATTGCATTATGATATGAAGATCAATTATCAGACTTAGGAGACGTGCTCGAGCTGTGTAATCAATCAAAGAGACCACAGTGTGTGCAGGCAGGCAAACCCAGTATCCTCTTTTAAATCCCTTCTTTAAAACTCACTTTTATCATATGACCTTTTCTTTACTGATGGTTATTTGTTGTAATTGTTTAAATTATTTTATCTTGTTTTATATTTTATGTTTTGGATTTTATTCACTTTTATTGTTGTTTTTACTGTAAAGCACTATGTAACTTTGTTTTTAAAGGTGCTATATATATGTGAAGTTATTATTATTATTATTATTATTATCTGTTTTTGTCAGTAACATTGCAATTGTGTGGTTGTATTTTAAAGCCTCATAATGATAAGGTAACTTTAACAAAAATGTAACTCAGGTAAGTTTTTAATAGATTTTCATCATGTGGAAGTGAAAATGAAAATGAAATGATTCCTGGAACAATAGAAAAAGTAGATATTATTAAAATCCAGCTGCATGGTTTGCAGAATGATTAGATGTAATGTCAAATAATGGTTTGTAGTAAAGCGTTGGCAGGACCCTTTAAGTCTCCACTATCTCTCTTGCTGCAAGTTATCATCAATAATATTGCAATGTGGCCTTTGTTCCTCGTGGGTGTAGCCTCTGCCGGGGGGGGGCGTGTGCACGAGGGGGGTGGGTACGTGTCGACGTCACCAGTTGGTCCTTACTGTCAACGCCAAAATAAAACGAGTAAAAAACTTTTCTGTCGCGCTCTTAAGTCCAAACACATGGCCGCGAGGGAGCACGGCTTCGAGGAAAGCCATTTTTCTCCGGGCGGTAATGGTTCTCGGGACGCGGCATTGTTCGCGTAGCAGAGGAGGCTTTTTTTTCTCTCCCTTCCTTTCCTGGGGTCGCACGGCGAGAGCCAGCGGGCTGTATCAGTTTAGCCGACCTGCTAGCTAACGTCAAGTTGTAAGAAAGTGGAGAAGACGGCGGCTGAACGGGATCTTATCCGCCTACACAGACCTATGCGACGGATAGCAGGTAACAGAGCTCTCCACACTGCTCCTACCACGTCTAATATAATGCGGACCGAGCTGTGTGTGTCTCTTACACAATTTAGACATTATTTACCGCACAAATCTTGGGACTGCAACAGCCTCTCTTGCCTTGTCGCTGGTGGGAGCAGCAACAACGGCACACGTAGCAGTCCTCCTTTTAGTTTTAGCCGACAACTTTGCTCCTGAAACGCACAGAGCTGCGTCTTAGCCGCCGGCTCGGCTGCTTGTTAAAACTAGTTTAACACCTGCCTGCCTGGCTTGTATCGTAAAGCTTTGTTGTCGAGTGATAATGTGGGGGATATTTACGGTGTCTGACACGTAGCCGGACATTCCCAATAACTGTCCGCAAAGCTTCACTATGCACACGCACCTACTGCAAAGCATAATGGACTTCAGAAGGAGAGGGAGCCGGTTACTGTTACATATAGCTTCACTTTGAGCTGCACACGCCGGTTGCTATTGTGCAGGGTGCACAGTACTCTGAATCACAGAAGGGCGTTTATTTGTTGTAAGACTCTGTGTGCTCAAAGCAAACATCCGTGTCAGCTTGAAACAGCAATAATCACCGGTCATTTATCAATATTCATAACATGACCCAACCTGCCTGCAGAGATTGGTGAGATCAGGCTGGCCAAGGATTGTGCCTCAAGAGCTGCTACAGAGCGAGTTGGGCTTGTGTAGCAATGCGGTAGACAGGGGCCGGTTTAGATTTCCAAAGGAACAGGGGAAATTGAACCGCTATTATTTATGTTTGGTCGATATGTCACGGGGTCATGGTTTGCTGACAGCAGCAGGATAGCCCAGCGGACCAAGGTCAAACGTGGACCTGCCGTGCACCTCTCCTGTCTGGGCTGTCAACCGCAGTGAGGAGGCTCTGCATGCTGCTGCTGCTTCTTCTTCTTCTTCTTCCCATGGGACAGTGTGAACCAGTCTGCCAGGTGAAGAATGCCAATGAATTATTCAGGCACATGCTGCATATGATCAACGTGGCCCAGGAATGTGCATAGCTGCTGCTAGGGACAATAAGAGGCTGTGGTGTGGCTCCTCCAGGAAGAATTGCCCGCCTCAGCTTCCCTGTTGAACATGCCAGTTTCTAGTGAATGGGGCATTGGAAAGCTCAGTGGAGTAGGAGTTGCACTTCTTAGCAGCTGCTTTGATTTTGTGGGAAACGTGCATTTTGAAAGTCGTCATCCTATCTATTCTGATCCACTTTGAGGTTTAGATTCTGCAGATGTTTCAGATGTTTCTGGAGCATTGTTCTGAAGATTGCCTCTGGTGGCTCTGAGCAGAGCTGTAATCTTCATGGAAGTACTTAAATTGATGGGTTTTGCTTGTGGCACTTTGTCTTGAGGTGTTTTCTTCGACAGCTTGTTCTTTCGCTTTGTTTCGTCGTATTTTACGGAACAGTGTGCATGCAGGACATTGGACATTTTAAGAGTAAAAATAGAACTTAATGTAGGCTACATGCCATGTGTCATGTGCTTTCCCAGAGGCTAAATCACTTAGGTTGCTTTGCAAAGAAAATGCCTTCTCAGAATATATGGCTACGTTATATTTGGTTTCTTCCTTTGTGTCTGCCAGTTGCTAGTATCTTTACCTTGCACAATCCTAATAGTCAGCTCTCCAGGAATAAGTAGTTGTAAATGGCTTACATAATTTTCTGTGGTTCAACCAGGATTCCCGTGCATTTATCAGGCCAGAGTCCAGACCAGCGCAGACACAGTATGTTGTAATAGCTGATGTTGCTAATGCACAAATGAGACGTCACGATGAGGATGCGCTTTAGCATCAAGTGTTTGCTGTGAACTTTTTTTGGTCTCTGTTTTTTTTTTTTTTTTTNTTTTTAGTAGGTGTTGCAGGTATAATTTGCAGTTGTAATAGGTGGAAAGGTGGAAGCTGAGAAACAAAGCCAGATGATGACGCTCACAAGGTGCGAGTGACGTCAGGATTTCTAGTCCTGAGGGCTACGAATTCTTCGGACTACAGTACTCGCTCCTCATTTTGTCTGTCTGTGGAATGAGGCCAGCGAGTTGTTGATGCCCCAGCCCAACCCTGAGACATCCGGTGGCTCAGAACAGAGTCAGAATTTTTTGCTCTTGAATTTCTCTTTCTCTCTGGAAAAGCGATTAGATTACAGTCTGAGCGGTTGAACGATTTTGTCTACTCAAAGATGGATTTTCTCCACTTTGCTTTTTCATTTAACCGTGCCTGAACAAGACCATTTAAACAAACTGATTTTGCTGCTTTTGCAAACACTGCGCTGTTTCACTGATTCACTGATTGCCTGCGATTTGAAAAGACAGGCTTCCAGTTTGTTGACCTCACCGAAGAGCTCTGTTTACTCTCACTAAGTGTGTACACTGTGTATGTGCACGTGTTTACAGTCAGTAATTTGCACGTCTACATCCGGGGCTGTGTTGGGTCTCATTAGTTTAGCTTTGTATTGTTCCTCCTCTCGCTCTGGTTGATACTACCAACAGGGATAACACTTGAATGTGTAAAATAAATCTAAAATACCAAAGGTCTAATATACAGATGATTTAAACATTGATAAATACAGAGCATTGTTGAATACTTGTTACGCAGTCTTCCACAGCCTCTGCCTCATGAGCTGAACCCGTTGCTTCATCTTGACAATCCTCTTTTCTTTCCTCGCTCAGCCTTTGTTTTCTTCTCTGGGATATTTGGTGTGTCCTAAACAACTCACTGTAATCCCCTTTCAAAATATGCATAATAATGGAGACCTTTTATTCCCAATCTAAATGCCGTGCTACGTACTGTATTCCCAACACCTAGTAACGTTTTTTNTTTTTTTTTTTTTTCTGTTTTTGCCACTCTGTATTTTTCCCTCTGTTGCCCTTAACTCTAGTGCTTTTCTTGTGCCTTTCATCTTCTCCTCCTCCTCTATGAACTTCCCTGCTTGTCTAAAGCTCTCATGTCACTTGCATTAGACAGCCCATGTCTTCGGCTTATATTTTTTTCCCTTCTGTCTCTTTCCCTTTCTTCTTTCCTCTGTGGACTGGATGAACCACACAGGGTGCCGCTTCACCCTCTCACCACCACCGCCGCCTCAGTTTCTCTTCTGGCGCTGCCCAGGATGACTGACAGTCATCGATTCAACCTGTCCATGTGTATCACCCTCTCTGTGTCCTGCCCCCACCCCTCCCTTCCTGTCTCCTCCCCTGTTGTGTTTAGGTGAGTGATGGAGATGAGAGAGTTGACTGTGGTAGCTGGCAGCTTTGTGGGTTTCCAGCTTCTCTTCTCAGTGGCCAGCCCGCGGCTCTCCTCCGCCATCACACCGGGATATGGACGGCTGCCTCCCACCAAGCTCACCGAGTGGAACTCCAGGTGTGTCACAGGAACCCACTACCCCCCCGCTGTAGGCAGGCCTTTTCTCATATATCTAACCTGTAAATGCTCTGTCAGTTTCGTCTCGGTACCATTTAGATACCAAAGCTGGAATTTTTTTCCTTTCTGTCTTTTTTTTTGTTAAATGCTGTGGCAGGACTTAATAAGACTTCCACATATCTTTCACCATAGGTCTCTACAAAAGGTTATCATGTTTTTGTTGTATGATTGTTTGCATTGCAATAAAGATAGGGTCCCTCATTATCAAATGAACCTTAGCCAGCCAACACAGCCAGAAAAATCAGCCAGCAAGTTTAAAGCAATACTTTGACATTTTGGGAAATACACTTATTTGTTTTCTTGCTGAGAGTTAGATGAGAGGACTGCGAGGACAAAATCCACTTTCCACCACCTCTAAAGCCCACCAATATCAAAAAAAAAAAAAGTGTTAAAACTACTATTTGCCATTTTATGGGGGGCTATGTGCTGGACTGTTTCTTGGCTGGGAGCAATGGCCAGCCAGTGGAGACTCCAGGAAGTACTGGTTCCGGCCAAGAAATAGTCAGGAACATAGCCCCCCGTAAAACAGTGAATTGTCATTCTTACACTTTGATTTTTGTATGGATATAAAAAGACTTGATGTAACGTGTAAATAAGTCAGCTTTAGAGGTACTGGTAGGTGGATTTTGTTACCTTCAGACCGAGCCAGGCGTGCTGTTCCCCATTTGGGTTGCAGGGATTCGAGGTGAAAAGGAAAATGTGACCGTAATGTTGAATATGAAGATTCTCTGACTCTTAGTCTTTTGGGATCCAAATGTTGAAGCCATAAAGAAAAATGAGATATCACACTTTTCTTACAATATCAGAAAATATACACAGAAATACTTGAATAGAAATTTTTGTCTCAGATATTGGACAAGACAGACTTGAGTGAAAGTACACCCCCCGGCATGCTGTTGTTTCACGTAAATGTTTTGTTCTACTGTTTCTTTGACACAGACACGTATAAAATTTTGATGTAGTATCACGGATAGTCCCGTAGACCTACTGAGACACACGCCCCTAGAATAATATTGTTGTATAACATTGAAAAGTGATGACAGTCTGACAAAACTGACCTCTGTGTTCAAACACCAGTGTTTTTGGTGATACAGCTCTGTTGAGGTGGACCTTGGTGTGCCTCAGGCCTACTCATCATCATTCCACACAACTACAGCTGTGATGTGAACTGCTGGTGGAGCACAGAGTGGTTTAAAGTTTCAAGCAGAAACCTCAGGGGTGAAGTTCAGAGGGCAATAATTTGTGGTTGCATAACATCTTTCACTGACTCTTGTTATTTTTTTTTGTCCCTCTCTCCTTCTTTTTGTCTGCCTCTTTTGCCGTCTCTCAGTACTCACAGACACAGTTCATTCATACAACTGTAGTTTACATAGCGTGTCTGTCAATATTTCAAAGTACAGGATGTACTGACCAAGGAATAGTCCAAAACAAGTCAAAGGCCAGGCACTGATGGTTCACATCAAAGTGGCCTACCGTTACATAACAGCCAGCTCTCAGTGTGTCAGTATGTTGTTTATGTAACCACGACTTAAGTGCATGGAGAGGAGGGAGAAAGCATTTCCAAAGAAAGAGCAGGGTCACATGTCCAGTATTGAACACAGCTGCATGAGCTGTTGTTAATATTGTTAATTTATTTGCCTGTTCACTTTGTTTCTTTTCTCTATTGTTTGTTGCTGTATTTTTTTAATTGTGCATTCTTTCGTTTTTCCGAATATAATTTGGAACTTCTCAATGCAAACACAAGAATCAGAGAATGGCTGTGAGATTCGTAACATAGCCTGCACAGACGGCTATATTGACACTCGGTTTTGCCGACTTCCTTTAGCCAAGTTCCTCAGTGGCTGTTCCATTTTTAGACACTTCACTCTGATTCAGCAGTAATAATGGACTCATCCACTCATGCAGTAGTTGATCTGTAGAGCCGGTCTTGGCCAGGGCTCAGGCCAGCAGCTGTGGACTGTGGACTGTGGACAGGGACTGCTGTACCCCAGGCGCTGCATAGTGACAGTGGAGGAACTGTGTTTCTGGTAGAGGAGAGATAAGGGCCACTGGACCTCTGGAGTATCTCTTCAGTGGCCTAGATAACCACTCCAAAGGTCAGGGCCATGCTGTGTCAGGCCTGATAAAAAGAGAAGTTACACTCACATGGATACAGGGGATAGCATAGATATAATTACGTACTGTATGCAAGCATGAGCAGTACCCCCACCCCCATGATTCCCCATTAGTTATTCCTGACTGTAAACTCCTATTAGTCTGTCATCATATTTACTACTTTCATGTTGTGTGTGTGTCCATCCACAGGCTGGTGTCGACTGTGCACGCCCTGATTGTGGGGTTGTTCTGTCTGTACATCCTGTGGTTCGATGATGCGGTCAACGCCAACCCCGTCTGGTAAGAGGAACTGAAATTCATAAGTGAAATATCCAACAACACTGTAACATAATGAAATAAGGCAGGAGAATGTGTGACATGCAAATAAATACGACCCTGTAACGCCTCATAAACACAAGCAGTGAAGCCGTATACCCATCGGAAAAGGCCAAAACACTGACACGTTCTGCCTTGTCAGTTTGGCAGGCCAAAAAAAAAAAGGAGTGTGAATGCTTTGGGCGCTTTTAGGAGAAACCTGTCTTCTCACATCTGCCTTTTCAGACCGGCAGCCATGACTAGCTCACAAGGGAAGGGAGGAAACAGATGAAGGGATGAATGGGAGGTGGGTGGTAGTGAAGGATCGTCGGGGTTGGTAGTTAATACCTTTGGAGAGATGACGATGGCGTTCCCTTCATCAAAATGAAAGAGGGAAGGGGAGAGGATGGATCTAATGTGTCAGTGGAGTCTCCAGAGAGTTGTAGATTCAGAGGATTTAGCCTTTGATTATTGTCTTTACTGTCTTCTCTCTGTCTCTGTCTTCCACTCTCTCTGCTACTCCTGACTGTGTTATTTGCATCAATGAATCCTGAGAAAGAGAAATGGTAATTTCCCTCCCCAGTTCTTTCTCCTTTCCAATATCTCAATCAGTCTTTTAAAACATTTCTCTTCAGCTTTAGTCTTTTTGTTCTCTCACTTCTCCCTTATAGCCTTAGAGCGCTCTTTCCTTCCTCCTCCCCTTCTTTCTCTTCTTTCTCTCTTTTCCTTTTCCCTCTGTTTCGCTTCCTCTCTGGCTCTAGCAGACAGACCAGAGTCCCACCAACAAGGCTCCTTTTCATAGCAAACAACAGCAGCCTAGTCCTCTGCACCCCCTCTCTCTCTNNCACACACCACCAGCCCTCCATGAGCCTCCTCCTGCCTCTAGCTGTCCGTTGTACCCCACATCTCTGGCTGTCGAATCAATGCAGCACACCTCCCTCGCTCTTATTGTCTCTGTGTCTGCCCCGGCCAGCATCGCTGATGGAGCGAAAAGGGGGAGAAAAGAGAAAGTGGGGGGTGGGTTAAGAGGAGAAAGGGGACGAAAGATGGGGGCTCCCTCCCTCCTCTTGCTACCAGTCTTCATCTGCTGAGTGCTCAGGTGCCTAGTGTCTTAGCCCTCCTCCCCAAGCCTCTTTGTCTTTACATACATTTTTTTGGGGCAGGATTTAATGCACTTTTTTTGTCCTGTCACACAATTTCCTTCAGCTACCATGAGGAAAAGGTGATTTCTTTGTGGAAATAGTTTCTGTGTTCATGTAATATTGGCACTCCAACTTGAGCCTTGCAGTTTGTTATGTCTGTGTATTTCCTCACCCCCTTCTCTTGCTGAATTTCCCATCTTATCCCCTTCACCCAGCAGCACCTAGCCAATCCGCAGCAGTATCCTAATGCCTTAAAGCCCATCTCGTTGCAACACCGGAGTGGTGCAAGCCTTAATTCTCCAGTCAATCTGATTGTATTACAGCATCATTAAGACCTGTCACACAGCAGCATTGTTCTCTCTGCTGCTCTGAATAGAGCTTGAGTGGCCCGAGCCACACTGTTTGAAACCTGCATTGTTTTCATTGTTGCCGCTCGGGGTCTTTCAGTATGTCACTCTGGCTGGCAGTGCGGCCCAGGCGGTTATCATAATCCATTCAGTTAACAAGCACCGTGTCTGACTCCCCCGCCTCTGCTGCATTTTTTTGATTGGCTTATCTGGACTTGAACTTAATATTTGCAGGACCATCTGAGGAGAATGAGGGACCAAATCTCAGGGTCGTTTTCAGTTGAGGTCAACCTGGTTTAGATGTAATATTTAACCTAAAATTTTCCGACACATTTTATTACCTTCCAAGCCGTCACATTTTCGTATTCTTATCCTAAACTTCTTTTACTCTCTTCTGTGAGGCCTGTTTGTATTCCAAGTGGGATTCACCGAACTCTCTTAATGTAAATCCCTTGTTTCAATAAATGCCACCTGTTCATTAGGGGCTGTGCGTTTTGTGATCTATGATCATTAGCATAACAGACGCCTGCAAATTGCTATGTGTTCTGCTCGATTTGTGCACAAGTTTCACTCACAGAAATGTTACCCAAGAGCTAAAAGACAAATTTCACACCACAGAGCTTGAAGTCGTGCTGTCAGACATCAGCAGACAAAAACCTAACAAATTTTGCAGTGCCAGCAGTTGTATGAAAGGAGCCGAAAAAATGAGAAAATATTACTACAGCTGTCAACACCATGTCATAACAGAGCCGTACCGGGACAGAAATGAGGAAGAAATAGTTTGATATGAAGTCTGATGGCTTGAAATGTCTTTCTAAAGGCGCATTTAGAGTGTAAGTTTATTGCATGTCACACTGTGCGAGATGGGTCTAATAAAGTCTTGGTCCCAATCTTTGTCAGACTGTACAGTAGCAATATGCTTGTCAGATTGCGTGGTGAATTGTAGCACAATGTAAAAAGTATATGAGAGCAGAGTTACCTTGCGTCATCCATCAGCGCCCCCATGGCTCCGCAAGGTTACCCCACAAACTTATTTTCTGTTTCGCCTCCATTATTTTGGTTTGTGTGTGTGCGTGTTTTTTCTCTAAACTTTATTAAAAAATGGCGTTTATGAAATGTAGCAGCATCCAGTGTATTCTGCTTAATTTCATGTTCATATACTGATTGGTTTGTAGATGTGGGTCACCGCAGCAGTCGCATCTTAGGCTTGTGGTCACACAGTGTCTCACTGCCCAAAGATTTGACCACGTTTCTCTCGTGATTGTCAACTTTCGTCTCAGGCAGCCCAAAGTCGCGCAGTGTAAAGGAGTCTTAAAGCATAACGGAATGAGAATACAGTACATTACAGGTGATGAACAGAGGATGTGCCACTGACCAACCTGCGTAAAGACCAAGACAGAGCTGTAATTGAAATAAAAATTGAAATGAATTGGCGAATCAGGGTGCACATCAAACTGAATATTAACTTTAAGCGTTTTAATTTGAATTTTTATTTCAGACAATTTTGGTAACATTTAAACTCTCAGTTCATTCAGATTAAGGCATTATAATTCTTACAGGCTATATACTATTATATACTACTACAACAGGCCTGGACATTAGTGAATGCAACAAGTTCTCTTAAATCACTGGTACGTGCCACTTACGAGCAAATCTTGCATGAGGCCCATTGAGTCGGGGCTATCGTAGCACTTCCTGGCTCCATATCTCTTTCTTGGTCAAATTCCACTCAGTTAACCATACACTGAGAGAGGAGCGTGGCTTCACTGTACATTTCATTAACTGGAGCTGGATCACACTGATGTGATTATCGAGAAGCCTTTGGACTCTGTGCCGGCAGCTTGCAGACTCTCTGGCTATCACACTGCCGGTTAGGTTGGGTGTTATCCAAGCCCATATTTGCTCGCTGCATCTCTTGTCTGAGTGCAGTAGTAAGGTGATACAACTGATCAGTTAACAGGAGGATTGCTCTCTTGTGAAACAGACATTAGATTAGATACATAATCAGAGAATATTCCTGATTGTTGAATGATGTACAAAGTTGCTTGTTCAACGTGGCTATAGCGTTAGCGATGTTAGAGATTAATTAGAAGAAACGATGCATTTATGTCACACGTATGAAAATATGCTTACTGCGTTTGTATGCATAACTCATGTGTTAAGTCAGAGAGCTTATAGCAAGGCTGAACGATGTCAGGTGAAATTTACAGGATAAAATTTGACAGTGGTGAGCCCAGGGTCACCTGGTGGGTAAGGTGAGCTGTCGTACAGTAGGTGTGTGTGTGTGTGTGTGTGTGTGTGTGTGTGTGTGTGTGTGTGTGCGCTTGGGCTTTTGAGTGTGTATGTTTATACAGTATGTGTGTTGTGGGGTTCTGTTACACCGGCGGTCAGCCAGTCATTTGCTATACGATCCTTGTGACTGATACCAGGATCGTATGTCTATTGAAGCAGAGACACCTTCATTGTTACTTTGGACAGATGTTATTTGCAAGGACACCTAACGGTCACCAGAGCACGTCACTGCTAATTACTGTTTATTCCTAAACAAGAAAGACAAAGATAGATATTCTAATATGTTGTTGAAAGAGCTGTTTGTCTTGTTATGGACGCACCACAAACGTGCTCAACTTCTTTTACAGTCTTCTTGTCACTATGTTGTTCTTTTTAATCAAGACCTAACCATGTACAGCGGTGTCACAGCAAGCTCATCAACATTAGACAATCATTAGACAATCGACCTTGAATGACCTTTCTGCGTGATTCATGGTTGGTGTGTTAGTCTTGTTACATCAGTTTGCATCATGTTCTCTTTACAGAGGTAGATTATCAATCAGAGGAATACAGTGTACTTTTAGATTTTCCTGGCATAGGAAGTAGCTTCCCCCTCCTGGCTTGTTTATCTTGAGGGTTGTAGCGTTACAGCTGTGTTGAAAAATACCTTTACAACGTGTTCTTTGCTGTTCCACAGGGGTGAGCCCAGCCTCGTCAAACTAAATGTAGCCATAACCTGTGGTTACCTCCTTTATGGTGAGCTGTCTTTGTTTTTACTTCTGTTGATCATTTCTTTTAGTACACAGTCCATGAAGGCAGTCAGTCAATATGTATGGTGTAAATACACGAAGGAAAAGGACTTGAATCTGAAGTAACATGATCATATAATTAGAAACACCAAACTTGAAACCGAAAAAAACAAAACAAAACAAAACTGAAAAACTATTTCATATGTCAAAGGGAACAATATGAGTCAAGTTTCAAGTTTAGTTTTATTTATCTCACATAATCATACTGGGTCATAATGAAATGTGTGACCATTAGCTCCTTTAATTATGCAATTAAAAAGTGTAAAATAGAATAAGAATAAAAATAAGTAATGTTAACTATAGTAACTTTGAATAATAATTAATTAAAAATAGTGTTAGGGCAATCCTTAGGCAGTGTCCTCATTCAGGATCCTAGTGGCCTGAAAGTCAGAGTCAGAAAGTGCCTTTCATGGAGTATTTTGTCTACACTGTATACTTTACTTGGACTGTTTGAGAAATTGAAGGTTACGACCACAGTTGAACTTTGTGTGACATTTTTCAGCCTTAATTGTCTTCTACAAATGTTTTCCACATTTTTAACCTTTCCTGCTCCTGGATTCCCCACCGGTGCAGTTGCTGCTCTTTGCTTTTAAAGGCAGTTGCGTACATAATCATCCTCCTTGTCTAACAGACATATCATATTTGCCAGCTTTCTCACCAACCTGTCACCCTGTCCTCTAGACCTTGTGCTGCTTGCATGTAACTGGAGCACTATGGGGGACAGCTTTTTTGTCTGTCACCACTTGGCGGCGCTCTATGCATATGGATATGTGCTGGTGAGTCTTATCACTCCTCTAGACCTAGAGTGTGTAAACTGAAATAGCAATTGGAGACACTGGATTATTATTATTATGTATCATAATGTGTGTGTGTGTTTGTGTGTGTGTGTGTGTGTGTGTGTGTGTGTGTGTTTGGTCATTGCAGACACGTGGCGTGCTTCCCTACTTCGCCAACTTTCGTCTCATTTCAGAGTTGTCCACACCGTTTGTGAACCAAAGGTGAGTCAGCCCTACTAGTGAATAATCCTCTCACATATCACCCTTTGTTTTACTGTATGGCTGACATACCTTCTACTCTCTCCCTCCAGGTGGTTCTTTGAGGCACTAAAGTACCCCCGCTCACACCGGATGGTGGTGTTAAACGGCGTCGCTATGGCGGTGGTGTTCTTCCTGGTGCGCATTGCTGTCATGCCGTCTTACTGGATCAGCGTATTCGCCACCTTTGGCACTCCAGACTTTGAGCGGCTGGGCTTGGGCGCCCAGGTGGCGTGGATCACCTCCTGCATCGCCCTGGATATCTTGAACACTGTCTGGATGTATAAGATCACCCGTGGCTGCTACAAGGTCATGACCGGGAGAGGTGGACGGAAGGTGAAGGAAGGAGCAGAGGCGTCGTCTTCCTCTGACAAGAAGCACGTCAACAACCACACGGACTAAAGAGGTGTAGAGCAAAGGATATGTAGACACAGACATCAGCAGGGAGGGAGGCTGGACATCCAGGAACCTCACAGCCTCGCTCTTTTGCTATAGCCTCAGCGCCCTTCCCACCCCCACCCTCCTATCCCCAGTCTCAGCCCTTGTTCTCCTTGTCGGCTCGTGGCCTGGGCTAAGAGTCCTCAGGTTCTGGCCCTGACACGGGACAAGGACACTGCTCTTTGACTCACTCAAGCACCAGCCTTTGCAGCCTCAGTGTTTTCACTGACAGATTAGTATCCTGCTGGGTGATAGCTTTCGGTTGCAGACGACAAGGTAGAGCTCACAAGCACACTTTTAACTCCGTCTGTCACTCGCCTCCTTCGCCCCCCACCCGCCATTCCTCTCTCATCTCCCCTCAGTCTCCTCTCATGCTCAACTTCAGCCAAAGCCCAATCCTCTGAAGTGCCTGTGAAAGACAGGAAAGCAATAATTGTGGAGGAATAAGATCACAAAGTCTAACAGAGCTTAGCCCCTTCAGAAGACGTCCATCTCTCGCTCGCTATCGCTCCTGAGTGACTGGAGGCTTCTTCTGTTGTTCATACTCCGTCCACACTCGAGGAGACGTGGCCTACAGAGTGAAGAACTCTCACATCCATCTAAGATCCATACAGTGTTTGTGAATCTATAGGGCTCTTGTCTTAAACTCATCAGACCTCACAAAAAGAGACAGAAAAACACCATAATGCCTCTTCTACAGTATCACCTGCTGTGGCCTCCTTGTAACAAGTGGCGCCTGCCTATATCACCAGCCATGCCCCTCCAACCTCCTTACAAATTTGGATTCTATAT
This sequence comes from Oplegnathus fasciatus, assembly GCA_003416845.1. Lineage (NCBI taxonomy): Eukaryota > Metazoa > Chordata > Actinopteri > Centrarchiformes > Oplegnathidae > Oplegnathus > Oplegnathus fasciatus. The sequence continues at coordinate 313,351 of NTHP01000488.1, read as the reverse complement.
TAAAAAACAAAGAAATATGCATGCAGCAGAGAGAAAGACACACTCTCCAACATCCTTAGCTTCTCACAGGACGATTTTGCCTTCTCAGTATTCATCATGTTGGCATCAACGTGCTGTACATTTGCTCTCTTAATTTGACGTATTTTACACACCCTGAAGTCCTTAGCAGTCACAGTAACATGTCTAAAATCATATTACATCCATTGCAACCCTCTGCCTCACTGGATAGGGCTCCACTATCCAGCTTGAACGTTTGGTTTTGTTCTACCTCTCCCCCCTGCCTTACAAAGACGTCGTCAATCCCTTCTTCGTGAGTTAATCGACATTTTGTTTTCTTTCTACTGTAAAGAGTGATTTTAGCCTTTAAAACGGTATCTGTTGTGATGTCACTGATTCAGAGAGGCTTCTTCCTCTCCCTCTCTCTTTCTCTCTCTCTCCCCCTCTCTCTCTCTCCCCCTCTCCCTCTCTCTCTAACCGTCTTCAGAGCTCATCCCAGCCAATGCAGTGAAAACCGAGCGGCATCACTTTTCTCACCAAACTGTGCATCTTTGAGTGTATCTTTCTAGAAAGACACCCCTGGAGGCTTTTGTACTTCCGTTTATCTCCTCATTGACTCTGAGAACCTAATTGAGGGAGGGAGCAGAATGAGTTCACACACACAGTGGATGCGTGTGTGAACTTTTTCCGCTCCCTTCTTCACATTTGCACAGACATAGCTTAGTGTGCAAACTATACACTGTATTTGGTGCCCTTGTGAAACACCAACATGGTGCTCTTCCTTTTGCAGAATGTCAGCAAGGGGAATGCTAGCAATATGACTATCTCGTTAATTTGGATGTACCAATCTGTGACAACAGTAGGCTGTGGCAATCTGCATGTTTTTTTTGTTTTCTATATAAACTGTGTCATCACTATAGAGCATGGTAAGATTGACATATTTCTGTGATGCCTTAGTGAGTAGTCAAGATAGATGAATAACATCTAAATATTAATTGCATTAATCTGATGCTTAAATGGGGTTCATCTTCCAAAACAGTTAATGTTTTTGCCTCTCCGAGCATACTGAATGCATGTATGTTGATTCCTTTCTCCTCTCCCTGCATGTCTGTATAGTATATACATATACAGTAGCTCTGCGGGTACCTTCTGCATACTGTATGGCTAACTCACTAATCATTACCACATTCTCTGTATGCCAGTTGGCGTTACTTGGTTTTACAAATTCATGAATTCTTCTCGTTGTCCAGTCTGCTGTTAGCAGATGTTAATAACTACATAGCTGATATCATGACAGACAGAGATACAAGAGGATGTTTCTGATGATTTGGCTTTTGTCGCACAGCTAGAAATTTGCAAAGGACGAGCTCGCATGTTTACTCACGTTGCTTTTTTGCTCAAAGGAGTACTCCACTGATTTAGCATTGCACTCCTATAACATTGTCAGACTCGCAATGGACAGTTTTATAAAAGAGGATCAAATTTGATGCTGCAGAACCAGAGATTTTAGCCAGGTTTCCATCCAAATGTAGTGCACATTTTAACCAAAGTTCCTAAAAATCCGCAATAAAATGCAAATTAATGCGCGTTTCCATCCACTGCTGTTATGAGAATATTAGGAGTTGGTACATCGACATAAACGGCTTTAAAAGAGTGCCAGTCAAACCTCAGACAATGGAAAACCATGTGGAAAACCTGATGGTAATATGGCATTTCTGTTTCATGTATTCATTTGAGGAAGGTTCTAGTTTGCTCATTGTTCCGCTCAGATCTGATGTTTTCATCTGATGCTATTTTTTGTCTCTTCAGTGGAGTGGAAAGAAAACAAAAAACCTCAGTCAGGTGTTAATTTATGCACAAATTGAAAATGCGCATAAAAACAGGTGGATGAAAACAATTTATTGCCTTTTTTATTTCACGCATTCTTCTGCCTTGTCAAAACCTGGTGCCTACATCACCCATAATGCAACTTGACCGCCAACAGATGTAGCCTCGAGGCGCTAGCCTCAAGCAGAAATTTCTAACTCCACACCCCCCATAATTTTTTTCATCATCAAAACTTCTGTAGACACAATGTTGGACTCAATTGACGCTGTTGGGAGCACACATATTTTCACATATGTAGCAGTACTTCCCAAGACGTGTAAACAGACTTTGATGTGTAAAAATCGGTGGAGTTACCTTTTAAGTCTTTGTATCTCTAGTTGGATAGATAGATATAATAGTCTGAGAATGTCTGGTGGTGTTTTCACTGTGGAACTATAAAGCACACTCCCTGTGGAGCAATAACTCAGCGATCCCCTGTATTTCTGTCTGTCACCACAAAGGAGGGGCTACAGTATCTTGTGCCTTTACACAAATGATGGATGTGATGCAGCCAGATTTGGATGAGCATGATCTTTCTAATGTAATATCCAGTGATTATCTCCTCTGTACTCCATATGTATACTCTCTGTATATATTTTTGTAATCTGCCTGCACAATGATTAATCCGGCCAAGTATTATAATCCAAAGCTGATCCCTCTCGGGGAGCCTGTTTTGTGTTGATTTTTGTGCTCTCCTTGATACAGGGGTATGTCTCTATGAATGTTGTGATGGGTTATTTAGTGGCATTAAGATGAGCTCACAGTGTCCAAGATGATAAAATGGAAATCAGTCTATATTTTTTGACATAAGCTCTTTAAGATATACAGGTAGTTGATGGGAAGGCTAACATCTCATTTATCCGGCCTCCTAAACTCAAAGCTGTGAATAGTTGTAGAATAAAACTGTAATATCGTTCAGTCGCGGAACTATAATAATTACTGTGGGAGACTTCCTGAGACTGGCTGAGCAGTGATGCCAGTACACTTCTTTAGCAGCATCCTGTGCTTTTGGTTGAGTTTAGACTGAGACTACACTCTGATGCAGGTCTCATGCACAAAGTAAAACTGCATATATAAGAATCACAGTATGTTGCCTGGTTGTCTATGGACTGGACAGACTGAGAGTTTTTGTATTTGTCAGGGTTTTCTACAGAATATATTTCAAGACCTGATATTTGTGCTGTGTCTCGCACCCTGGGGCTGTTTTGAAAATCGACAGAATGAATTAATGATTGATGAATTTGATAAGGCTGCTATTGTTAGGCCATGATCTGTATTGTATCAGGTTAGAACAACCACATTGCCTTTGTTTCTTTGGGGAGGCCAACTTTCATTATATTATATAATGAATCTATTTTAAAAAAATAAAATATATATATATGTATGTATATATATATGTGTGTATATGTGTATATATATATCATAAAGGTATATACAAATCTGTATATATCTGTGATCAAGTATTGAAACCAGATGCACACTGTACTAATTAAACCTCTGTTTTGGTCATATTTTGCATTACTTTTGGATGAAAGGATGTCTCTTTCTTAGGTACAGTATAACAATCACAATCTGGTACTTCGACAGTGTATTCTGCCGGTCTTCTCAAGGTTACACGTGGTACTTAGGCAACTAGTATTTTTGCCCCATTTTTGTTCTTCTGAAATACTTGATTTCAAGTTTGATCCTAGGTGTACGATGAAGTAGAATGGATTTAATTTCAGTGACACGAGGATGACGACGTTCGTATAATGGTTTAGAATGACTGGAAAAATTGCAGACAAACTGATAATCAAATAACTTGCCAGTTTCTTTTTTCTTCTTCTTTTGAATGACTTGCCAGTGTGGCTTATGTTCCTTCCCTTTTTTTGTCTATTTTTCTTTTTTCTTTTAATGCAATGCAATTTCTTGTTATGATCTGTCTTTGTTTTCTGGAGATTTTAATGTGAAACAGCCTACACTACACACAGGCCTTAGGGTCCCTGTCTGAGCATTACCTTGTGACTCGGATTGTTGTCGTCTACAATGACCACTACTAATGATCATGTAACTGTAGTGCTGAAAGCTGAGACTTACTTGAAAGTGTTGTTCTTCAATAAAGTTGAAGACAAGAGAAACTAGTTGCCTGACTCATTCCTTTTAACTTCATAGTTAAATGTTTGTCCTTATTTCGCCTACCTTCATTCACTTTTTACTTTTGCACTAATTCATCAGTTTCCTTGGTTTCTGAACGATGATGTCAGCATGGGAATGACCAGCTGTATTCAGTGTAAAGCATCCAGACAGCAGCATACTAAGCTGGTCTGGTCATTTGTCAGCTGTAGGCTGCTAGTGTGACAGTTCTACCGCAGCAAGCCAAGGCCAGCTACTGGTAGTTGGCACCACTCCTCCATGTTTTTCTTTTCTTTTAAATTGTGTGTGAATGATGGAGACATTCAACAAAAAAGGAAAGGTGAAGTACAGACTGAGACGCTCAAAATGAGATGAAAGGTTAAAACGAGAGGATTGACTGAAATAGGGATGAAAGAGAGATGAGATGTGACGGAGTGTGGAAAGTGAAAGATTTGGAGGGGGGGGTCTGAGCCACAGTAGGTCTGTGATTGAAACCATCTCCTCTGTGTGTGTGTGTGTGAGTGTGTGTGTGAGTGTGTGCACCAATCGGTCAAGGGGCTTGGTCAGAGACCGTGCCTGAGGAGCTTTACCAAACATGGTCACATAACAGAGACTCAATGAAAATTTCCTCTTGCTACTACAGCACACATTGGTAGTGTAGAGACTTGCTGGTTCAACTTCACTTCACATGCGCAGGATGAATATCATCACCTGCACGTCTTGTACACACAGAAACACACCTGCATGTAACAAAAACACGCTGTCTGTCGTCACTTGATTCAACAATTACTATCGCATTACAAACACAAAAAGGCATGTGCGGGATACATCAGTGTTTCTGCTGTTTTCATTGCGTGGCTGATTCTGCAAGAGAGCCACAGCCTCTCATGGGTGTTTACCTTCCGTCAGCTGTGTTTGTGAGACATTTTAACTTAATGAATTCATGTCTGTAAATGTCAAGTTTCCTCTCTCCTTCTTTCCAAGGTCCCTTATCTGTATTTTGAGTTTGCTCTTTGTGAGCACAAGCGAGTCAGTATATTGAGCAGGTTATAGTTATGTGAAAATAAATAGATTATTGGGATATGCCTATTTCAGGAGGAATTTATACTGAAGACCTTTCCCAGACTTGGGGAAACAAAAACACATAGAAAAATCAACATTCCAGCCTTTTCGAGAGGCTATAAACGGAGCCGATTTTACAAGGTACTTAAACCCTTGGCCAGTGTTGATCGAAATGACTTTTAAACCAACTTGTTAACAAGCAGCACCTAACAGTCACCACCTACCTCAGCCAAAGACGAGCCTGTCTCAGCCTGTGAGTAAGGGCCAAGATTAAGACGTGTGAAACGACTGAAAGCATGCACGTGTTCTATTCTGTGCTGTGTTACCACTCCTCAGGTAGCACAAGGTAGAGGGATGAGTGAGATTTAACACATCTTCAGGTGGTTCTAACTAGAAAAGGCAAAATTTTCTGAAGAAATTGTGCAGGTGCTCACTGCCGAAAAATTCACACTTGAAACATTTGAAATAGTTGAAACAGCTGAAGTGGCAGACAGAATACAAATACAGGAAGAAATGGAATTAGCAGTTAAAATGGAAGTGCTAAAACAAGTTGAAGTTTTAGCCCAAGTATAAACACTGATCGAAGTTGAAGCGTAATTTAAGTGTGATCGCTGAGTGAAGTTGAAGTATAAGCTGAAGTAAAAATGCGGAAAAGAGTTGAAGCTTCAGTAGAAGTTCAAGCACTGAAAGGAGTTGAAATGTCGATCAAAGTTTAGGTGATAAATTGAGCTGGAAGTGTCAGCTGTGGAAATCCTGAAAGAAATCAGTGCCAGTGCCAATGTATAAACTGAAAGATGATGTCAGCTGAAGTGTAAGCTGTTGCAGTTGAAAAAAAAAAAGTAGTCGAAGTAAATTGTGTGTGTATGAACAGTGAAAGTTGTGGGCGCTAGAAGAGCTGACGAAGTTTACTTTTGTTCAACCTTTTGTTGAAAGTTGAAAATCTGAGACCTGAAAGGGTTTGAAGTGTCATTTAAAGTGTAAGCATTGAAAGGAGTTGAATTGTCAGTTAAAGAGTAAGAGATGAATGTAGTAAAAATGTTAGTTGATGTGTTACCACTGAAAATAGACGAGTTGTCATTTGAAGAGTCAAAGATGAAAGCTGTTGAAGAGTAAAAGATTAATGCAGTTAAAATGTAAGTTGAAGTGTGAGTGGTAAAAGTAGTAAATTACAGTCCTGAAAGAAATCAGTGCCAGTACAAATGTATAAACGATGTCAGTTGAAGTGTTGGCTGAAGTGTAAGCCATGAAAGCAGTTGAAGTAAATTGTGTATGAACAGTGGGAGTTGTGGAAGTTATAAAACTTAGGCTATATATCATTCAGCTTTTTGCTGAAAGAAGATCTGAGTCCCGAAAGTGTCATTCGAAGTGGAAGCATTGAACAGATTGGTTGACGTGTAAGTGGTGAAAGCAGTTCAATTGTCGTATGAAAAGTAAGAGGTGAGTGCTATTGAAATATCAGTTGACGTGAACACGCAGAAGACAGTTCAAGTCTGTGCTCTGTAAGCAGTTGGACTTTTAGTTGAAGTGTAAGATCTGAAAGTAGTTGAACTGTCAGTTTAAGAATAAAAATCAGTTCAAAAATCAGTCACACTGACATGTAACAGGTGAATGCAAAAAGTGTCAGTGAAAGTGATGAAAGCACTTGAAATTGAATTTAAAGTGTAAGTAAAGGAAGAAACTTCATTCAAACATTTTGAAGTTTGAATTAAGTTTCTACATAAATGTATGTTGAGGAAGTTGAAGGACAAAAAGGCTCCTGACGAAGAATAAAAATAATAATGATAATATAATAATAAAGATATAAATATGAGAATATGATCGTGTATCGCTGAGGGTGAGCACACTAACTTGTGATTGAATAGGTCTGAGTTGACGCTTCTGGTTTTATTGACCAAATCCAGGTATGTTTGAAGCTTCCTGTCCTACTGTAGCGACAGGTTGGAATAATGATGCCATGAACTCAGCCCTCAGAACTCCTCTGAGTTACGTAGGATCTTGAGGACTCCTACCATAAATAGCCAGACAGAGTGGAGTGAGGAGAGGGGTCGGTGGGTGGAGGGAGAAACAGCTTACTGTAGAAATGCCCTTCTGAGTTTCTGAAACTGCACAAATCTCCCTCTCTATCTCCTCCTCTCCCTCCCTGTCTGTGTTTTTGCATCTTTCTTCCTAAACAGTTTTCGTCCTTGAAACTCCCTGTCTGCATTTTGTCAAAGTTCATGACTCATGACTTGTCCTCAGCTTCATGCCTCTGGAACAACACAAGCTTCTATATTCAACCTGGAGTTCTCCTGCCATCCAAGATCCTTTTGGTCTCTCCAAAAATGTCCGTCTGCTGATATATCTCTTCACTCTGAAATACTTTCTCTGACATGTGCCATGTGTGTACAGTATGTTTCATTCCCATTAGAAATTAGAAACTGTAAGTCATCCAACAGTTTTACTGCTCCTTTGTTTGGATTGCTGGATTGCTTCCGATCTTGCCATCCGAACTAAGCTCTTGAAAAAAGTACTCTCATAAAACACCAACAGCTATTTAAAGTAAAAATATTGTAAATACAAAGCACATTATCACAGACTTTCCCCCTCCAGTTAAAAAACTGTGACACATTTACTGTCTTTTCCTTAAATGAGGCCTCTTTACTCATCAGCTACCATCCACATGACATTCTGCAACACAATTAATGTACCCAGAGGTGTCAGATGAACTTAGAGCCAAGGTAAACAGTAAAGCCTACCACGCAGTAAATATCTGACTGTAGTTTGTTATTTTTAGTGTGAGGGATTCCTCTTTCACAAGACATTACATCTCTATCCCTCTCCCAGTCAGCTTAGGCCCTTCCCTTCTCTCATCATGCCCAAATAAAGTGTCCAAATTCCATGTGTGTGCTTCTTCTCCTCTCTGTGAAATGTTTATAATACCCTCGCTTGGTGTGTGTGTATGTGTGTGTGTGTGTGTATGTGTGTGTGCGCATGAGAGCAAAGTGCGACTGTGCATAAATGAGCATGTGTCTGTGCTTGTGCAAATTTTTGTATGCAGAATTCTATATTGCAACAGGCTGTTTATGGTAATCTGCAGTGCTCTGGTAACATACTAAAATGTTGGTTCATCTTAGAAACATCACAAATTACAAAAATAAACTTTTACTACATTGTAATAGTATGAGGTGGAAGGTTAACCCGTTTATGAGTATCTGTATTCTTTTTTATTGTACTCTAACTTGATTATTAGCCGATTATTGCTGCACTGAGCTCATCAGGGCTAAAGCCAGGATTTTATAAAATACTGAGGTCATGAGTCCAAATTCCACCTGTGACTGTTATTTTCCTTGTCAATTTAACTGTTTATTAATACTGTCTTTAAAAACAGCCTCTCCACACTGCCAGGATCTAATTCTGGTGGAGAAATACTAAATCTCTTTATATTTCATTATATTTTATCTTTCATAATATATCATGTTTTTTATTTAATATTTCAGGTTAAAAAATGTCAAATTTAAAGATATTTAGTAAAAAAAAATATCTTAATCCACTTTAAAATCCCACCATGTGTAAATACAGATTGTAAACTTACGCTTCAACTTTTATCAGCATTTACATGCCAACTGAAACTGCACTGCTGATTATTCTGACAATTCAAGAGCTTTTATCTCTTACTCTTTAACAGCTCAACTGCTTTCAGCACTTACACGTCAACTGACACTGCTTTTAGCTTTTATACGTTAACTGACATTTCAACAAATTTTTACCCTTCAACTGACACTTACATTTGACTGTTACCACTTGCATACCAACTGACACCTCAACTGTTAACAGTGCACACACTTCAAGTCTCTCTGGCACTTCAACATAAATATCAATCATTTGTACTTCAACTTGTCTTTCATCTCGTACACTTCAGCTGACACTTCAGCTGCTTTCAGCTCTCTACAACTCTTAGTTGAACTTCTTTTAGTGTTCACATACAAACTGACAATTCAACTGCCCACAGGGATTAAACTTGAAAGTAAATTTTCAAATGCTTTCAGGAATTACAAGTGACCTGAACTGCTTTAAGTTCTTCAGCTTCAACTGTAATTCCCTTACAACATCTCATATTAACATTTTAGGACATTTTAATCCAATCAATTTTCAGCATAAGTGAGCACGCTTCAACTTTATTCAGAAAAGTTTGCCTCATTCATTCATAAATGTAACTGTTTATGTATACTTTCTTTTTATCTCTTTACATGATGGTCAAAAAGCTGTTTCAAGCTGTCTTCACACTGCCACTGTATAAGTCTGATGGAGAAATACTAACTCTTGTTATTATATTATGTATGATTTAATATTTCTGCCTCCAAACACTCAAATTTAAAGATATTTAGTATAAAAAACTGTCTTCAGATCCCAACGTGTGTACAGAACATACACTCCCTCTCAGATATCTACAGCCCCCTAAAGTCCCAGAAACGTAGCAGAGGACATGACCCTCACTGGTAGCTACGACCTTGGAGCTCATCACGCTGTTTTCAGTTTGACCTCTCTCAGCCATCACCCTATAGGCCCCTGCTGCAAAACACAGGGTTAAGATATCATATCTCAGATCTATTAGTGGATAAAACTGTGAACATCTTGCTATTAGACCCACTACTCTCCCTTTATCAGATTTATCCATCATGATGCTGTAGGATCAATATTAATCAGGTGCATGGACTCCTGAAACTGAAGTTTCCATATTTCCTGCAGAAAAGTTCATGATGTATGTTTTTAATCTTCAGTCACCTGGCATTTTCACACAGCTGCAGTGTGCTACAAAGTGAACACAACAAGTGAACACAACTCTAATGTTGTGGTCAGTGACAGTCTCTCATGCAGACCACTGCTCTGCGGTAATTATTTTCAGCTGTGTGTGTATAAATCCTCCTCTGACTGATTGAAGCCCTTTGCATTGTCGCTGTGTAGCAGTGTGTGTCCAGTAATCTTGCATTTGCACTCTTTCACTGTCAATCACCACCGCCGCAGCCACATATGCCATACTGGAGCTCTATGTGTCCCTCTTTCTTTCATCCATCCCTGGCCTTTCCAGAATGTTCCTCTCCGGCTCCATCAGCATGCCTGCCATGTGTCTGTCGTGACACACAAACGCACACACAAAAGACAAAGCAGAGGGTGAATCATGCTGTCCGGAGAGCCGCCTCCTCTGCCCCCCTCTCCCGCTCCCCGCTCCACAGACCCCCTGAATCTGCTGCATTCCTTTCCTTGTCATCTGCCTGCCTATGGGGGAAAGAGAAGTAACACACAGGAGTAAAACAGGAAAACCACCTCACTGTTCCCAGAGTGACATCAGGCGCTCTACAGTAGCTTCCACGCACAGTCAAACACATGTCAAATATGCTCCATCAGTCACACAGCTGTGTATAATTATTCATGCACTGCATATTTTTGGTTATGATAATCTGAGAGCAAAGAAAGCACTCTAAAGGTAATGGAATATGTCTAATTTTTAAGTAAGAGCATTTTAAATTTGTTGATTTTAGGATTCTCCTGTTAAAAAAAAAGGCAGTACCTTAATTGTGAATTTTGATGAGAAATTGTAATTAAAGAGACAACATTATTCATGTGAAACCAAATTATGGTACATTTTAAAGGGTACTCAAGTCCCATTAAAGATGCTGAGTGATAATCTGTAGTGCTTAAGTATGGACCATGGATTTAGCAGCTGTTGTAAAGCTTTCGACCGTATCCGAGAATCTTCTTCAGCAGTTTGCCCAGTGGTGATGGAATCGTAGATGTTCAAATTTCCATTCGTCGGAGCATTTTAAGGACTTCTCGTCCATGTTGGCTGAAAAGTCGAGGTTGAAATGACCGATCGAAAGCTCCAAAACAGCTTCTAAATGGACCTTGTGGTGAGTTCATTTTGCTGCTGCTGTTTCCAAGGTCAACGAGGAATGCAATCGAAAGTCCCCCAATAGCTAAAAAATGGACCTTGTGGTGGACCTTGCTTTGTAAACAATCTAACATTGTAATTTCACACAACTTGGCCCATCTCTCACGCTTTATATTAACCCACTACTAGCTTGTGAAATGTGCCCACAAGCTGCTGTAGAGAAAGCTGACATGTAAAAAGCAATGTGCCATTGCAAGTGCAGTGAAAATGTGCAGTTCAAAATCAACCTAATGTAAATCTCAACTTTTAGGATAACTCAGCAAATAAATATACGTTTTTTAATACATGTTTTTTAGCCAGGTTAGTGGTGTGGCTATAGATGGCAATATCGGTCCACCACTTTGGTCCTGATTTAAATATCTCAACAACTATTGGATCGATTGCCATTTTGTACGGACAATCATGATCCGCAGAGGATGACATCTACTGTCTTTGGTGATCCCTTGAATCGTCCTTTAGCAGCACCAGCAAGTTAAAGTTTTAATTCATTCAGTGGACATCTATGAGAGGGATTGGCACAGCGTTTTGTACAGACATTCTTCATGGTCATAAATGATAAATCCTAATAACTTTTTTGATCTCCTGACTTCTCATGTAGCACCACACTAAGGTTAACAATTTTGGTTTTGAGTGAAATATCTTGACAACTATTAAAGGAGCAGTGTGTAGGATTTAGGGGGATCCACTGGCAGAAATGGAACAAAATATTGATAATTATGTTTTCATTAGTATATAATCACCTGAATCGCTGTGTTTTCGTTAGCTTATAATGAGCTCTTCATATCTACATGGGCAGCGGGTCCTCCTCCACAGAGCCCGCCATGTTGCACTGCCATGTTTCTACAGTGGCCCAGAACAGACAAACCAAACATTGGATCTAGAGAGGGCCTTTTTAGCTTTTTTATGTTAAAGTGGCAGCCACCGTAGGTTCTCCTACACGCTTGGAAAGGGAGGGGTGAGGGGTATTCAGTTGGTTGCAATCTGCAACCCCACCGCTAGATTTCACTAAATCCTACACACTGCTCCTTTAAATGCCTGGACATTTGCTGCAGATATCTAAGGTCCCTATAGAGGATAAATTCAAACAACTTTGGTGATCCCTTAACTTTTCATCTTGGCATATTGTGCCATCATCAGATTAAAATTTCAATTGGTTGCTAACATTTAGCTCAAAGCACTGCTGTACCCGAGTACACCCTCACACAGCTGCCGGCTGTAGACTCTTGTAGAGTCTTGTTTAAATGTCTTTACTTTTATTTGTTTCTGTTTGGCATATATTATCATTTTTAGGATGACTATGATTATGATTATGATTATGATTATGATTATTATTAGCTATTATTATTATTGTTGTTGTTATCATAGAATCAGTATTATTATACCCATTATGTAGCTACACATCATGTAAGCACTAGCAATATTACTATTACTATTACTAATACTATCTTTATAACCTTGTGTTTTTTTCAGGTGTTTTTAACATCTTCTGTATCACTGTAATATTTCTAGTTTTACTTTAAGATTTACTGTATTATTTCATGATTCATCACAGATTATAATGTTAAGTGGAATCAAGTGGGGAGCATGTCTGTTACTGATCAGGAAACACATTTTAAGGCTGAGAACCGAAATTCAGCTGAACATGACAATGACATAACTCCGGCAAAGTGCGACACTACAGTGAGAAGCATCCCTGACTGAGGCTGAAGGTGGAAAAAGTGACACTGATTAAATCTAATACCCGAGCGGTGACATCACTCCCCCAGATGAGGAGGCTGCGTCCGGATTGGACGGCGGCTCCGGCCAATCAGAGCGCACACACATGGGAAGAGTTTAAAAAAGATTCAGAAAAGTGTCGGAAAGTTGTCCAAAAGCCTCACGAGCGGGTCCGAGCACGACTGCGACGAATAACAGCTAAAAAAAAACCCCCACAAAGATACCCACGGATTTGTTCGGGACTTTTCTGTGTGCTTCCTCTGCCTCGGACCGAGAGCTGTAACCTGCTTCTCCATTTTTAAAGCCCTCCTCAGCTCCACTGTAAATAGACAAAGCAACAGGATGACAACACATTTCAGGAGCGGACCAGCCTTCGGACTTTCTGCCGAGGTTAAGAGCAAGGTGGGTTTACGTTTTTCATATTATTATGAAGTTTATTTACAGAGTATAGACGCGTTGTAGCTGGAGCATCGACTCCTCGAGCGAGGTCAAGGGTCAGTGGAGGCTAGCTAGCATGATGACGAATAGTAAACAACCCCTGTGTGGCCCTGGTTTGTGGTCAAATGGTTGTTGATGTGATATATTGAGGTCCTTATATGGAGAAAGTGTGGGATAAAACCTTGGTGTAGGCTAGCTGTAGTCGTCCATGTCTACCTGAATAACATGTTTCTTCATTAAACACAGTAGAAAGGACAGAAAAACGTCCCAAACATGTGCTATGTTGCTGTAAGTCCTTCCTCAAATCAGTTATTTGCCTGTTAAAGTTGAGTCATTACAAAGAGGCTGTAAGGTTAATCAGGCATCTCATTTATTCAAGTGGGAGTCCAGGTTGTGTGCTTGGGAAACAGCTCTGGTGACACACTCCTGCCTTCTGATAATAGATCACACAGTGAGGGAAGTGTTTGTTTTGGAGGGGAAAGTAGGTCTTTAGTGGCCAAATTATTTGTGTGATTATGAAGGGTCAGGGCATTTAGTCTGTGAGAGCCCAGCACATGGGGGAGTGACCTGTACTGCAAATACTCTGTTATTCTTCTTCTTCTTCTTCTTCTTCTTCTTCTTCTTCTTCTCTGTTATTGGTCATTGAGAGCCATGATGCACGTGAAGGTGTTTCTCATTTTAAGTAAAGATTAAAGCTTGATTTGTCAAATGAAAGGGACATAGCGTGACTATTATGAATGAATAAGTTACTGTGTGAGAGTTTTTAGTGAAAGGAGCGACATGGGGTCAGTAGTGGAAGAAGTACTCAGATAGCAGCAGTAGTACCACAATGTAAAAATACTCCATTACAAGTTTAGGGCCTGCATTCAACATGTTACTTAAGTAAAAGTAAAGAAGTATTATTAGCCGTGGGCTCCTGTCAGTGTTATATTATAATATTGGATCATTATTTTTGATGCATTAACATGTAAGGAGCATTTTGAGTCGAGTTGGAGCTTATTTTAACTACTTTACTTTACATACTGTTCGTATGTAAAGGTAGATTTTTATATGTAATGGAGTGGAGTGCAATATTTCCCTCTGAAATGTGGTGAAGTAGCATTAATAGAAATAGTCAAAGTAGAAATATCTCAAATTTGGACTTAAGTACTTGAGTAAATGTACTTAGTTCATTCCACCACTGCATGGTGGTGTACCCAGCAAAGCACAAACATGCACAATCTTATTTCCAAGCACTGAAGCTGTCACCATCCTGACAGGAAGTGTTGATACAGTGATTGTCGACAGAAGTAGTTTTGTTTTTAATTTCTGTGCTGCGTCTATCAGGACAGTAGTGACTCTGTACATTGGGATGAGTCAGAGCTGCTGACAGTCTGTTCAGGATGAAAAAGGTCAGCCTGTGACTGTTCCAACTCCCAGATCATCATCATCATCATTATTGTCCTGGAGGGATGTCGCCTCTTCCCTGAATAGTGCCATCTCTCATCAGAGCTTTAATCTCTCACAGAGGTGCTCTGCACTCTGTGAAACCCACATTCCTTTCATTACTGCTATTCAGCAGTCAGCGGGGTCTGAGTCAGAACTGGAGGGTTGAGATTTTGGCGCTAGTCTGGCTGTTATTTTTCTGCCATCTCTGTACAATTTCCAAGTCGATCATATACACAAGGGCAAGTGGAGAAGTACAGTCTATTTTCTGTAGAGCAGAAACAATGCCAGCCGGGGAAAATGAAATAAAGTCGCAGGGCTTGGCGGGTCATGCAGGGATGGTGAGTTCCAGCAGCATGACATCAGAGAGCAGCAGAGATGCAGCACGAAGACTGACAGGTACATCAGCATAATCTAATGGCCTTTTAAGGAGTGACCGGGCTCTGACTTGGAACTTGAGAAAGTGTCCTTACTCTAAACAGTTTACATCTGAGTCAAGAATGACAAAACACGGTCCTGACAGAACACAGGTGGACATGAGATAGATCAGACAAAGCCATGCCAGCAGCTCACACAATGGATCCATTACGCTGCACGAGGAGATCTAGCATAGACATGATGGCAATGGAACTATTTCTTTGTTTGTGTATGTAGGGATTTCTACTTATTAGTTACAAACAGCTAGACAGCTACATATATTTACACTCATGGTCTGGTCTCTGTGGTTGGACCCCACATGGTAATATGCAGTATTACAAATGGCCTGTGAGATTCTACATGTGTTGTGAACTTGTACTTAAAGTGAGCCTCTGTATGAAGAAATAACACATTCTTTCTCTTGCAAATTAAAAGTTGAAATCATAACACACAAACATGCCATTGCTCAGTTTAATACACTCAGGGGTTTTGCTGCTACAGCCTTACTTGGTCTGGTATGGCCTGTAGCTTACGGTGACTAATGTTAGCTAATGTTGGCAAACTTTAGACGGATATTGCCGTGTAACTGACACTACTGAGTGAGTACACTGACTTTTCTCTACTTATGCTACTGCTGTACTACGTTTTAGCATTCACCATTATCCTGTAGCTGCCACTTATGGCTGCATTTCAGCAAAAGCTACATGTAGTCTTGCTTTAAGGCAGGGTATCATTTAAAGTGCTTTGATTCGAGTTTCAATGCTTCACTTAAGGAAATATAGGTGCTTTTTTAATAAAATCCCCTTTTCATTTAACAAAGAAGCCAAACATCTCAAATATAAAATGTCACCTACACACAACCAGCTGTACAACAAATTTTACTAATTAGAATACAGTCCATAATATGCCAAATTGTGATATGAATAAGGAACTAACTAATAATTTTAAAGAATGAGTAAACAAGATTAAGAATTTAACCAAGCATTCAGTGCCAGGTTACGGTAGGTTACTTGCACAGATACACAAGTAATGTACTGAAGTACTTGAGTATTTCCATTTGGTGCTACTTTATATTTCTACACTACATTTCAGAGTGTAATATTGCACTTTTTACTCCACTACATTTAGCCTACTCTACAGATTTTATATAAAATATGATAAGGTTAAAAAAAAAACATGCATTAATAAAGATTTAACCTGTGATTCCCAACCTTTTTGGCTTGTGACCCCTTACAAAAAGGGAGTGTCTAGTTGGGGTCCCTTGTCATGTTTTAGATGTCTGAGTTGTCGGCTGTTCCACCAAAGAGACATTTCGCCTAAATAACTGTTGGAGGCCCAAGGACACCAAGTTATCCAAGTACTGTTGCTTCTGGTGGCTAATGTTGTCTTTTTAGTTAATTTTGGATAGATATTGCTGTGTAACTGGCATTACTGAGTCAGTTTACTGACTCTATGGCTCTTCTCTACTTGTGGTCACTTGTGGCCACAGTGACCACTCTTTAGCAAAAGTTACACAGTCTCACTTTAAGAAAAGGATCTAAGTGCTTTCTCCTCAGCTGGCTACTTGACAGTTTTTGATACTCAGTGTACAAGTTTCGATTGAGGTTTGATACCCAGCATTTCTGACACTATATAGTCCATCAATCATCATAAAAGAATATCACGAAAAATGTCAGATGTTTTTTTTTTAAGTAATTCATGGGCTATTCTGCTTTATTTGTGTGCTGTGCTGTTGGTCTTTATGTGATTCATGTTTATGAATTGAGAATGGCTTTTAAAGCTCAGAAACCAACCAGTTCTGACTGCAATCCTGACCTCTACAATGAGGAGAACATCACAACTAAATCAAACTCTGAGCTGAACTACCTTGACTGGAAGCAGGACCTGTCGATCTTGGCCTGTCTTTATCAGACGTGGTTTGCCTGAATAGTCAACTCACTGTAAAAGGGCAGATTCTGGAAAACCCAGAGGGAGAGAGGGAAAGAGAGTGAGAGAGAAATATGAGCTGGGCCAATCGGAGAAGGAGAGCAAGACAGTCGGAGGGAGAGGGAGGAGTGTTTGGGAAAGCTGTTTCTCCCAAGTTTGGTGTGATGGACTGGAAGCTACGCTATCCCTGCAGCTTTGAAATACTTGTTTGTGTTGGCTGCTGATCCCAGACTGTGAAGACTTATCTGCAGAACATTCAGGAAGTGTGTGTGTGTGTGTGTGTGTGTGTGTGTG
>NTHP01000488.1:267782-285451 GCA_003416845.1 Oplegnathus fasciatus | reverse complement strand
ATCCTGTCATGTCTACCATCCAATAAAGGCAAAAATAATATATAACACAATAGAAGTTGTTGTTGTAAATTTGTTTTATACTGTATATTTTTATGTGGAATAAAAATTGAAATGAAAAACAAACATTTGAAGAAATGAGCATTAAGTTGAAATTGTTGTATAGAAGGAAGTGGTGTTCTGAACTGAGTGAGTGACTTCAGAGGGCGTACCAGTCCATCAATAACAAAAACATGCAGGAACAATTAACTTCAGAGGGTAATCAGGTAATAAAATAATACACAATTAACATTCAGAAAAATTGTAGGGAAATGTATAAACTGATACCGCTAAAATCTTTTCACTTCATTTAATGGTACAGCCATAATCAGCATATGTGTGGTTTAAATTTCACACGATGTAAACATTATATAACTTCAGTGAGTGGTTGGATTATGCAGATTCAAATAACAATATGTGATGGGAATTTTGATGAGATAAATACAGATTTGTGGGTGCAGTACTGTTTCTTATTATTCTTATACATTGTTATACTCTATAGTACAGTGTAGTATTCTTATAGTAAACCATCACAGGGAATTTTACTACTACGTCTATCTGATGGCTGTGGTCACTGGCTGCTTTTCAGAGTAAGATAAATGCAAAACTCAAGGGCTCAAAAAATATCTTGTGTTGACTTTCAAATGGCTAGCTTTAAAGAGACCTGGACATACAGCATTAACATTTCATTTATAATATTTAGAATACTTTTTGCTATTTCTTTGTTGTTGCTTAGGCAACAGTTTTTATACTTACTGAATTTTTTTATTTCCACTTTTAACTATGTAAAGTTGAGTACTTCTCCACAACTTTTAAACCATTTACATCTCTGTTAAATATTGAAGCTTATATGTCTTTTCCTGAACTACGGCCGCAAGAAGTAATCATGGGTTGATGGTAAATGCTAAAATGTAGAGTTGCACAGATGACTTAAAAATATAAAGTTTGTTAACATTAGCCCTCATAAGCTGCTGGTCATACCAGCCCAAGTGAGCTGTAGCGTGTAGTGTGTTGCATTGAACAACATTGGGTTTTATCACTTATGAATTCAACTTTTAATTTGTAAGAGTAACATTGTGTTATTTCTTCTGTCAAAAGTCACATAGTTACACTGATGAAGATACAACCATATTATCACCACAGACTGACTCACTATTCATCCTCTGACCTCCTTTAATAGGAGCTCCTCCTAGCCTAGGCCTTTATGATAATTAGATAATTAAATACATAAATTTAATAGGTGTAAATGGACAGATAGGTAGTATCTTATTGTACAGCCAGAGTATGAAACACATTTCATACAGTAGTGCAAAAAATCAGCAGTAAGGGGCGGCGGCTCACTTCTCTGTGAAGTGAGAAATCTACCAAAATATTGAAACGGACTTAAATTTCATCAGAATTTTGCACCTAATAAAGCCAATACGAAAAATAGCTCTTGCCCTGCTTCTCCTTCAAATGGCAGCTGTTCATACACATGCGGTGAAGAAGTAAATAAATACATTTGGGTAGAAAGTAAAACGCAAAAGAGTCAATGAACAGATGAAAAGATGAGATATTATAAAATATTAATTTTCAAAGAATACCATTGGTCCGTCTCTCCTCGAGGGGCGGGGCTTGAGGACATAATATTATGACAGAGGAAGCTGCTCGGCTGAACCTTGGACCACACTGACGTTATTCATCTGAATTTGGCTTTTTCCTAATTACTCACAGGAAAGGGACACCGAGGTGAGCGCGTGTTTGTGTACCGTGTAGCGACTACCTGTACTTGTGAGATGCTAAATGAAGCAAGAACCGCTGCTGACATAAATGTTGTGTAACTCTCTCTTAGCTCAGAGGCTAAAGCTGGTTAGCATGTCAGTGCCAAACTGGACACAGTCACCTGCTGTAGACAGAGTGCAGGCTCACTGCTTTCCTTTCATGTGTTTACCTTTATCGCCCCATGTTGATAAGTCGTTGCCTTTGTGAGTGCTTACAGAGATGATAATTGTCAGTGAATTCTGAAATGTGTGTTCTCTGCTCTGCCTCTGCACTCTTATCTCTCTCTGGGGACTTATCAGGTCTGCTGCACGTGTGGAGCACCAGGCTGACAAGACACACAAGACCTTTATCTCTGTGGTCCTGTTTTTAACGCTACTGTTCTGTGTGGGGTCCCACGCCATCTTTAAAACATTATTTTTATCTGCTTGATACTTCATGACTTGTTTGCTTATAAGCCTGATTTTGAACTCAACATGATTAAATACAGTGGGTTTTCCTATGCTCTACATCTGTGATTGGTGCTGACACTACTTTTTATGCAGTGCTACCCCTCCCAAATCCCAAATAAGTCTATTTGGATTTCTGTTTTTCGAGTTTTTTTGGAGTAACAGTTTGTACATAAGAGTTATAACAGGGAGTTAGACCTGTCTGGGAAAGGGAAGAGCTCAAATAAGGAAAAGAAAAACATATTTAAAGGAAAAATGATTGGAATTATTATTTGTATAGTACACATACAGCAGTGGGGTCTGTAAACAAAACACAAGGGCTAATGTACTGCAGGCTAACTGTATATAATGTACGTATTTTGCAGAGTGACACCATGGTGACAGAAGGGGAGCCCACAGACTTGGTCAAAGTGCTACACCTTCTGGTGCTCTCTTTCTCCTGGGGCATGCAGGTCTGGGTCTCCTTCATAGCAGGTATGAGGCGCACGACAGAAGAGTCATGGATGCAACATGTGCATTGATTTCTGACCCTTTTTCTTGATCTTGATGTTTGTGCCTGCAGGTTTTGCGTTGGTGTGGCAGGTAACTCTGCACACCTTTGGCCTGGTGCAGAGTAAACTCTTCCCTGTATACTTCTACTGTCTGCTTGGCAGCAGCTTTGTCAGCCTGGCTGTGTATGCTGTGTACCACCCCAGAGAGCTGCTGGACTGGCATGAAAGTGTGCAGGTCAAACATCACACCTGCATATACATTTTTAAATACTTGTTTTAATCACAATATTTGCAAGTAAATCATCACCATGTTGTCTTCCAGTAAGGTATCTCTTGTTGTCTTGCAGATGGGACTGTACTTCGTGGCACTGATCATGGCAGGTGTGAACGCCCAGTGGTTTGGCCCAGCGGCCACTGAGGTGATGTTCCAGATGAGGGAGGTGGAGAAGGAGCATGGCCTGGGGGACCAGATTGGCCTGGGAAGCCAGAAAGAGGCCTATGCTAAGCTCAAAGAGCAGGACCCCAAGTACAGAGCCTACAAGAGAACGTTTGGCCGCTACCACGGGTTGTCCAACCTCTGCAACC
This sequence comes from Oplegnathus fasciatus, assembly GCA_003416845.1. NCBI lineage: Eukaryota > Metazoa > Chordata > Actinopteri > Centrarchiformes > Oplegnathidae > Oplegnathus > Oplegnathus fasciatus. The sequence continues at coordinate 282,132 of NTHP01000488.1, read as the reverse complement.
TGATCGGGTTCATCTGCACCACAACTAATTTGATCTACACAGCTCTGAATTTATCCACCGTTTAGAGAAGAGTAGGTTTCAATTCATGAAAAACATTGATTTCAGCTGTCACCACAGCATTTCATATGATATGGCAAAAATGATGTGAATGAACAAGGTTAATATATATGGACTTGTTTTAAATATGCCCACAAATAAAGGTTTAAGTGACATCATGTAAATGTAGTTACCCAGAATTTTACCCAGCTGTCCCAAGTGTCCTTATGAGCGATGATGCCTTTGTTGCCGTCGAGCATCTAAAAGAGTTGTTCATTTTTATCTGGCTGCACTTTTCATCATTCATCATCATCAGTATCTAATTAATGCTGACTCACACAATAGGATAAGGATGTATTTTTTTATATTTGTTTTTAATATTTGAACTAAATTTCTTTTAAAAACACACTTAGTAAAATTGAATCACCAAACCTCAGGAGCTGTGTGGGCAATTTACTTGCATCCCCAGCAGGGGGCGATGTTTGGACACAGGTGTATTCAGGTAAAGTTTGTAGATCCATTGCTGAGCACAGCATAGCATACTGCATTTAATTAGTAAAATATTGTGTTTCCAGATATTTTTATGGAAATGTACATTCAATTTGTCAACATTGTTGAATTAACACTGTGATTGGGAGATTAAACAGCGTGCTGTTAATAATCATACATGTGCACCTGCTATTATTTCTTTAAATGTGCTACTACAGGTCTGTCTGTTTTGTCTTCTCATGATCTTTATGCTCACTTGTTTCATTGGATTGGTTTGGAAAGAAACTGTCCTTTTAATCCTTCTAGATTCACGCCGATGAACCCAGACCCAGCAGACAGTGCCTGGATTTGGAATAGGAAGGTTTTAATTTAATTACTAGTGACGCACATCAGATTTTGAGAGGACCAGCCTTGAATGCAGAGAACACCACTTTGCTGGCCAGCTACAGGATGAAAGAGGCACTGTCCTTGTTCCAGCTACAATATCAGCACTAATGGATTATAATGGAGTCATTTCAATATAAAAAGGGGGTACTGAAGTAAATGGATGAGGTTTTCCCAAATGCAATTCATGTTGGCCTTTTTTTAAAAGATGTTTCCTCCATCTGTGATCAGAAATTCAGGACTCATTTAATGAGATTTGTTTTAATTTCCTTGCTTTCTAATTCATACTGTGTTGAATAACAGACAGAATGAACTCTGCTTTGTCTTGCTCACATTGTTAATGTGCCTTGTTGTCAGTTTGGTAAAATGTATGAGGAAGTTAGTGCAAGTATCTCAAGGAAGGAGATCAACTGCACACTCTGAAACTCTCAGGGAATGCACTATAGGTCGTTAGGTGTCCTGTCAAATTGCCCACTGCACCAGGAAATAAACCCTATTTAACCAAAGAACAAGTTTATCAACTCATCTCTACATGGCATGACTTGGGAGAGATTACAAGTGAGATGTTCATTTCCTCCATATAGCTCGAGAAGTGTTGGTAAAAATAACTGTAAAAACCTCCAAAACATCTATATATAGCAATGTGTAGATTATTTTGAAGTGCGGACATGAAGACCATGAAGGAAACTTACTTTGTTTAAAAATTCCTCAATTCTGGGTGTGCAAAGCAAAACATGAGGAAGTAGGGAAACAAAAGGAAGTGTCGGGGACTACTTGCACCAGACAAGTTCCACCGTCCTCCCTCATTCCTGACCCACACAAGGAAAGGAATTTGTGTGTCAGAAAAAGAGTGTCACTGCAGCATATCACACACTCTGAGAGCAGCCCTGCAGTAATATGGTGTGTTAAATTAATTATGAGTCAGGCAGCTTTATTCAGTCATCCCTAATGTAGAAAAGTGGGCCTAATTTACAATTGTCTGATCTCAGTGATAGATATGCACCTACGCAGCATAAAAACACTGAGATCCTAATAGTACCTGTACCTAATGTACAAGTTATTAAAGGATTAGGCTGCTTAGTTTGATACAAACATTAACCATGGACACACACACACCTCTGCCTCACAGTTAGTGATTAGTGACCTTTCTGCTGTGTTTACCAAAAAAACAAAGCTAACGAAGCTCATAATGATACCAAGAGGGACCTCTGAAGACCATCATGAACTCACTGAGTTCCACACCTAGAAAGAGATTGTATAAGCATTTGAACTTAAGATACGTCGCAGATTTTTGTGGTGATAAAAACTGACTTAGCAGCCTAATTTGACTAAATAAATAAGTAATAGCGAAACCCCCTGAGGATCTGGGCTCCTGAAGGCTGCAGTTACCCAAGTTCACAGTGTGGCAATTAGTTTGTGGTTATTTAATTGATTGTGTTGTTTTTTTGTGTTCCAGCTGACTAGATAGGTTCGTAAAGGAGTAGTTCCACATTGCGAGAAATATACACTTATTTGCTTTCTTACCAATGGGGGGAAACAGCTAGCCTGGCTCTGTTGGCAGGTAACAAAATCTGCCTACCAATACCAACTAACACCTTATATCTATTCTGTTTAATGTGTACAATAACAATAGAATAGAAAATGAAAGGGAGCCGTGGCTTCACCCAGCTTTCTGCTTAACAGTTAGTTAGCTTCATATTTACTGTAGCTACAGATATGAACATGTGGTATGAGCATATTTCCCAAAATGTCGAATGATTCCTTAACTGGGTACATACACAGTGAGGGGGGAATGCGAGGTCAGTAGGGGCCCACTCATTTTGCCCCCAGGCCCCCTAGCAGGTTAAGCCTGCCCTGCTGATAGGGATATTATAAGGATGAGAGAAAAATATCTAATATACAATAAACTCCCTATAGAATGAAAAATACAGGTCCAGCAACTATAACTTCCTAACAAAACACTAGATAATATAAAGATATTGCACAATAAAAATGACTATTTTAAACTACTTAATAGCCCGGGCACACTTGTAGTCCCAGTAGAGGTAGTATAAAACTATACCTGTTGTTTCTCGAGGGTGTGTGCGTTAGTGTGGTGCCCGCGCGCTCACGTGCGCACGCACCGTGGACAGCCCTCTCTTCGAGCTGTGTAGACTGGCACAGCCTCACAGCAATTAGCGGCTGCCCCAGTGTCCGCTGTAACTCTGTCACAGAGGGAGCTCCGGCTTCAGTGTCAGCTTCAAACACTCAACCGAGATCCGGGAGCAGCTCGAGTCCGCGAACGAAGAAACGGGGGAAAAAAAGTAGCCTGTCGAGGAAGGAAGGCAGGTTAGCTCTGCTTTACCCGGCATCTCACCGCCGGACGGAAGACAGCCGCGTATCACTGACCGAGAGTCGAAAGGGAACCGAGTTGGACGTTTGCTTTCTTCCGCAAGAAGGTAAGTTTGTTTAAGTTTCCAGCGGCTTTTCCTGCCTCCCACTTCCTTCATGCCCGAGTCCTCCGCTCAGAGCGAAGTTACATGTTTCCTATTTGTTTAGGCTAACAGGTTTATCCCCGCGGACTGATACCTAATGTTTGGGTTTCACCTGTTTTTGTTCGTCGCACTATTGTTGCATAAAGTAAGGATATTTGGCCATTTTCCAATATCGAAATAAAGGGAATGTCCTAGCCTTTATCTATGTTTGCGTTTCAGTCCTTCCTTAATGAAAGAACTGATGTGACAGCTGCCAACTAATCAATAGTGGTCATTTCCTGCGGGTCAGGCAGAGCTGCTGGCTCCTGGCTCAGCAAACAGTGCCAGCTGAGGGACCTGGCTGCACCATCATCAGGCCCTATTCACCACAATGGCCTTTATTTGTTTTACTGGAGATAATGCTACTCCAGCGTGCCATAAAGGAGCTCCCATTCTCATCCATGCTGCATCTCAGGAAATGGCTATCCTCACTGTTTATGGAGGATAGCTGTCCTGATATCATGGCAGCTGCTCTGTGGGACCTGGTCATGCTGTTTTTTATTGTCCAGTGTTGCTCTACAATGTTCCCAGACATCAGTTATTGTGTGAAGGAAGAAGGCTTTCTGATGTATTGCTTTGAATTGGTTTAGTGTGTTTATTGTCGGTTATTTTCATCCTCAGAAGGAACAAGAAAACACAATGTAAAGCTTGTATGTATATATTATATAACATGGTTATAAAAAGGGGAAGATAATACCATTTAAGAAATGTCTTTACAGACTGTATGAGGCTACTTATTTGCCTACAAATGAGCTGCACAGTAAACTTGGAGGACATGTGACTGGGTTTACCACAGGCTCAAGCTGAGCTGATGGGAGTAAGAAAATAATATCATTTTTGAGTGGGTGGATCCATGCTCCGGGATCTATAAGTACACAAAAAATGTTCCCCGGAGAGACCCTCACACAGCACAGGCATCATGTGATTTGAGTTCTCACAGCCAATGTCTCGAGAGATTAGGAAGACTTGAGAGTTATGAGTCGCACACAGGTCTTTATGTAACACCCACAGAACACTTTTTGGTCTGAGAGGATTGTGTTTACACGGTATGTACCTGCAGGCTTCAGATTCAACAGTGAAGCAAAAGTTGTGAAAGAATATTGTGTTATTCTCCCCCTGACGGTAAACAGCAGCGTCTCATTACAACATCAGACAGCGCACAAGGTTGCACAGGCCGGTATGTGAAGAAAGTCTGCTTCATGCCACAGTGGACTGGAAGTTAAACGTATGTTACTGCGGTTACAGGAAAACAATACAAATCCAATGAAGGGGATTTGGAGGTTTTTACTTGAACTGAGAATTAGTTTACACCCGTCAATGTTGTCAGACAGCAGAAAAATATCTTCTTGTAGCACTAAATAATTCATGAGTAATAGGGTTAGTGGTGTTTCCTTTTTTTTAACAGACTGCTGTATACAATACCCACAGTGCTATCAGTATACAAGTGAGGAGCATGGACTTGTACCCTGGCGCTGTAATTATTGTGACAGTAAACATGCGTACGCACAGTGAACGATTTTGCCAGGCTCCTCTAATTTCTCAGTAATGAGCTCCTCTCCTCTCCTCTTCTTTTTTTCCGTAGCCCTCGGTGGTAGTGTGATAGATATCTCTATCCTGCTCTGGAGACCTCTGGCCAGTTAAAAGCTGAGTGAACTGACTGCTTTGACCACTAATGGGTCTTGCTGGCAGCTGAGTCCTAGTCTGGTCTCCACGGAGACAAGTCTCACCCGAGAGAGGCAGGGCTGAGCCGCACAGATTGATCAGCTGTGTGTGTTTGGAGAGATAGACATGGCTAGCCCCTCTGCTCTCCTTTTCACACCCAAAGCTGTGCGGCTGCTCTCCCTCCTCCCACTGTTTGGATGACTGACGCTAAAAGGCTTAATGGCAGGTAATCTCATACCTGCCCACAGGAGAGATTACGCTGAGATGAAAGGTCACGATGAAGCAGATGGACAGCTGGCATAGCTTCCCATAATTTAAAAGCACAAGTGTTAGCTATTCTAAACTTTATCTCACTGTTATCTTTGTCATTTCGATTACAAAGCTTTTAATAGAGTCGTGACAGGATCACATTGATCATAGGTGGATTTCACAAACATCTGGCCAGGCTTTGATTCAATACTAGATCAATAACAACTACATTTTGAAACTTCTGTAATATTCCAATGAGTTGAGCATAGTTGATTCTAGTGCTGATGTGCTAAGTTGATCGACTGATTAATTGACGAACACAATGAAGTGACCTCGGGGTTAAAGATGCGCTGCGGAGTTTTCTTGTAGACAAAAAGCATTTGCAAAGCTGATTTTTTAATATTTGAAATTGTGACTTGTTTACATCCATGTTGGCATGCTAGCTGCCCAAAGGCACACAATCCCCAACATTAATAATTGAAAGAACCATAATTATGAACACAACACTGACATATCACCTTTTAAGGTGATATGGCGACCAGTTGCTTATTTACACATCCAGCAGTTACATTTGTTTGGAGTTGTGTCTGTGATCACCTGGGGAATCTAAGTCCAATATTGCCTCTCTTTTAGCTCTGTATTTTGTCTCTGCTGACTCCTGAGGGAAATATCTGGCTCTTTAGCTGCTAAATGTTCCACTATGTTCACCAGCTAGTTGCTCACTGTGTCTGGCTGCTGTTTGGTGCTGAGCAGGTAGTGTACAGTGTGTTTTCAGAGCTTTTTCGCTGAAAGCAGCTGCCTGCTGCAGCTGAAAACTATGCTATGAGAGCGGTGAGAGTGAAGTAAAGTAGTTAAGTTGCGGGCCAGAGAGCTAAACATGACCTGAAACTCACTGTCAAGCTCTGTAAAGCCGAGCAGAGCTGAAGATTCAGGTGATAATTCTCTGTGTCACTACAAACGACCTCTTTCATACTGTCACGATGTTTTCACATTGTGATTTGATACTGGGGATCAGTACTTGTGACAGTATAATCTCGACTCAAGGTTCACTTGCTAGCTTTGCCGGAGCTTTCAACTCTTCATCAGCGAATACATCTGGCTCAGGTGTCATCAGGTGACTGTCGGTCAGTGATAACAGGTGGTCATATGTGGTGGGAGATCCTAACCCCTGTCTCTGTTCAAAGATGGTCTTTGGCGTCCTGTGTGAATGGATTGGCCTCCTTGGTCTTTCTCCAGCTGTCATATAACATATACTTGATATCACCTGACCGATGTTCCACACTGAGGTCACATGATGACTGACACCTGTTTCATTCACTGATGAAGATCGTGAGATGTGGTTTAAAGTTTTGACAAAACTAGTAAGGGGACCTTGAGTTGAGATTATTTATTTTGTCCCAAAATCTGATATAACAATACTTATAATAATCTTAAATTGCAGTCCTAGTTGATTCTAACCAGTGCTAGCGATGTCCAGAGGCTGATCGCCGTCATGATGCTGTAAGATGCTTTGGTAAAACGTAAAACGTTTCCACCAAATTCTGCACGTTAGGTTCATTTTTGAGATCAGTTTCTCCTTCTCCTTCGTCTCTAGATGGCATCAAATGACTCGCGGCTCCAGCAGCAGCCCTCCCAGAAGGATGCGGCCGACCAGAACTTTGATTACATGTTCAAGCTGCTGATCATTGGCAACAGCAGTGTGGGCAAAACCTCCTTCCTGTTCCGCTACGCAGACGACTCCTTCACTTCCGCCTTTGTCAGCACTGTGGGCATCGACTTCAAGGTCAAGACTGTCTTCCGCAATGACAAAAGAATCAAGCTGCAGATCTGGGTGAGTGGATTAAAGATACGATACAAGTTGGGTTTTATTTGTGGTATTACATTGCATTACCACACTGCCATTTGTAACAAGTGTTAACCTGTTACAAATGGCATAAGCAACAGGTTTTGGCTGCCAAACTACAGCCGCAGCTATTAATGCTTATTTAACGTAAAGCCCATTGCCTCTGTCAGTCTGTTCTACACTTGAGCTCTAAGTGCATTTGAATTTATTGTTGTTAAGAAAAGTGGGTGCTCCAGGTTCTTCAAGATTTTATTGCTTGAGATATAAAGAAAGAGAAACAGGGAGATAGAGAAAAGGGAAGTAAGGCCATATGGAATGCTTGTTGTCGCCAAGAAGTCTCTTTCAGGCAACTCGGAGGTAGAAGGCTTAGCAGGAGACTTTTAAAGACAAGGTTTGTCTAGAATTGTGGGTTTGGCCCTTGTGCAAGTTTAGCCAGAGAGTTGTGCAAGTGTAAAAAGCATGACTTCCTCATGGTTTCATACACATTCTTACTGCCTACCCTTATCTGGCATCTACTGTTGTAGGGGAGGAGACGAATCAACCTGAATCTACGTATGACACATGCACATGTGTGCACGCGCACGGTTAAGTTGTGGCTCGATTCGAAGGTTATGTCACCACTGTTCTATATTCACTATAACTGACCACACGATCAAATGTTAGACTGTTAGAATAGTTTCACCATGTTGAGAATATTACGCGGCAGTCAGCCAAACGTCTAGCTATAAAATAATTTAATTCACTGTGCCGCTACAGGCAGGCTACATGGGCTTTTTATGGTGGAATGTTTTCTTGCATGTTACTCAATGCATGAATTGACGTCGTGAATCAGTCAACACACCTTCAATATCAATATGACAACTTTGACCATTCCATTTGTTTTTATTGGCTCTCTTGCGTGACATACGCTTTAGTGATAATTGGATCTTCAAGCGCTTAAAAATGTACATGAATTTCAAACGGATAATGCGAACCGTGAATATTCTGAGAGAGAGAGAGAGAGAGAGAGAGAGGCAAGGAAAAAAAACCTGAAAATCAATATGTGGCGGTCAATGCACTGGGTTTCTATACTTTTAATTGATGCTACAAAGTCCAGTTGGAGGTCAGTGTTAAGAGACAATGGGAAAATGTCTCGCCTCATATCTGGAGGTATTTTCCCTTTTGTTTTCATTTGTACATTATAAAATGTTTTCAGTTGCCATGTATTCTATATACATCCTTGCATGTTTTGGGGTAAGTTTTCTTCTTCCCTTATAGAATCAGCTACAATATGTTGTGAGGCTATAGTAATTATGTCAGGCAAGCTATTGTGGCAATATAGTTTGTGAGTGAAACACCTTGTGAAACAATACAATCGCTCTACTTTAAATACCACGTTAGTGTAGCTCATGATGTGTCTTTAGTGCTGTGACCTTCAGGTGTTGATTCAGCCACTTTTGAAGCTGCAGTTTGTTGTGTTAAGCTTTTTATGTGTGTTGCAGTTACTGTTCAGTTTTTCATTTGTGTTTAGCGTATGTCGTCAAGATTTTTGAGAATTTTGTCACTGCCGCATTTCAGGTTTGTGGCTTTTTTTGACCACCACTGCAGCAAGTCATGTAGCAGTTACTGTAACGCACAATTTAAAAGGCAGCTAAGTAGTAAGGTGTAAGGTGAATGCCAAGTAGCAGTTTTAATAATACCTGTTTAAAGTGGAATTTTACACAAAAAGTCAGTTTACTCATCATGACGAAGACACTCAAAACAGTTGCTTAATGTTTTCAGTGACCCTGAAAGGAGCTTTGTGAAATTTGAAAAATAACCCTTGTGATGTCATTGGGGTTATCTCAGCTTGGGCTTGGAGACTTTTACAAAGCTTTCCAAACCAAGGATGTCAGTTTAAAACAATAAGGCGAGTGTAATGAAAAAACATGATCGAGATGAATTATGGGAAATGTGGGATTCAGTGTTGTTCAGAGTTTGACCCAAACTCGGGACAAAAAGTCAGGATATCTCAGCCTCTGCTGTTTCGATATTGTCTATTCTTTTACAGAAGTGCAATACTAAATTGCTGGAGTACCCCTTTAAAGAAATAGTTCGACTTTTTGGGAAATGCCATTATTCGTTTTCTTGCCGAGAGTTAGATGAGAAGATCGATACCACTTTCATGTCCGTCCAGTAAATATTAAGTTACAGCCAGCAGCTGTTTAGCTTAGCATAAAGACTAGAAACAGGGAAACAGCTAGCTTAAAACAGCTAGATCGAGCAAACGCCTCTGACAGTCTCAATAAAAAATTGAACCCTGGTAGTCATTGCAGGTCTTTCACATTGTACTACAACGCTTATCCTTAACTTTTCTGCACCACCTACACATTCCTCAAAGTACACTACAAATCCTATTGATATACATTGTTAATGCTGTTCAAACAGGTGATTCATTTGAATCAACAGTGTGTCAGCCACTGTATGATATCCAAACGGTGACTGAGATGAATCAGCAGCAGAGGAGCCCACACCAAAACACACACTCACCTGCCTGACCAAACATGTGTCTCTATTAAATGAGATGCAGTGTAAGTGGTGTGTGATATTCCAACAGCTGAGGAGGAGGGCGAAAGAATTAACTGTAATGACTATATAATGTGTGTTAGGTAATTATGTAGTTAGTTGGGTTTTGAGAAGGTGGGCATATTGTGTGTGCCTGGCCTCGACGTAAATACTGATGGTGCTGTTGGATGACAAAGAGACCTGGTATTTCCTAAGCTCAGGAAGCAGAGGAAGTTCCCTATCAGCATCTGACGGAGACGTAGGGAAGATATACTGCAGCGCTAGTGTAGTAGCAGTGTATTTAAAGGGTGTGGGACCGGCGGGCATGTCTTAATACAAGTCCTCCCTTATGTGTTGTTAATAATCAACTCTGTGAAATTTCCTGGCTGTTAAATTCATGTTAGCTCCCATTGAACACCATCTGCAAGAGATTTCACCAGGTCCTTAGACAAAGAGTATTGTTGATGATCCCACTCTGCCAGCTGCTAGCCTCCCTTTGTGTATCATGGAAACAGGCTAGCTTGATAACCCACCACATGGCCCTTGCACAGTGAATACGATGTAATGTACAATGTTCACACTGTGTACACATATTGTTTACATCCCTCCTTTTTGTGTTGTGTGTTATATGTGATGATATGCTTCAGATCTTTGAGCAAACACACACACACACACCTTTCGCACACTTTCCGCATCAACACATCCACACGTATGTTGTGTGTGGTAGCCCAGGGGATGAGATCCGGTGTGTGCCGCTGCTTTGTGTTGGCAGCTAATATAAACGCAGGTGACGCATGTTTAAAGATCAGGGTCCCAGTGACGTCAGGGTCTCTGACCACGCAGAGGCCTGATTTAAACCCCTCCCTATCTATCATCATACATATACACATGAGGGAGCAGCTTTTGTTTACTGGCTGGGGTTAATTATAGCAACCCTGGAGACGGTCTATTTGGTTAGACGTCCCATTACGCTGCCAAATATTTGTTCATCTCTGCATGGATGAGATAAAGATGGGCCTGCTGTATTTCACACTTTACTAAAACAAAAGTAACCCTTGACAGAAAGCAGACTCTGACTGTGGCATTGGAAAGAATAAAAGAATATGTCAAGGGTAAGCAATGTTTTTCCTCTCTGCTGTCTCTGATAGAAGGGTTTGTGTCCATTTTGTAAAGTGAGAAGGATCATTTGGGCTGACCATCCAGAGCAGTCCTGGCTGTAATGGAACATTCATAACCCTCAATGGCCTCTGGTTACCTGGACAACCCACTCCTCCTCCTCCTACTCCTCCTCCTCCTCCTCCTCCTCCTTCACTGTGAGGAAAACATCAGACAAACACAGAAACACACACATAGGCCCCCGATGCAAATGAAGGACTCAGACAGGTTACCAAGTAACCGTGAGAGTAGAGGGGAGTTGCTCTACTCAGTCTACCTGTTCGATCTTCTGAGCCGTTGACCGCGACGTCACACACAGCCTCCATTTAATTAGAAGATGCTTCTGATAATCAGGTCACTCACTGTGGCTAGGAGGCAGCACCGCAGAGTAGCCACACCTGCTCTGACTCTGTGACGCTCTCGCATATCTGTTATCTGTGTGTCTCTTCTTGCTGGCTGGTTGTTGATGCAAGCCCCAAGTCCAGGTTTGATGAGAAATGGTTGTGGCAGGAGCTCATATCTAAATGCCATCTTCTGGTGGATTGTGTGGAGCGGAGCAAGTGGCATTTTGGTGTGGTAATGAAGCCATGTGGTTTGGAAGGAGAGAAATGTATGAAGGTTTCACAGTGCAGTCATACATTGGCCTCTCCTTAAATTTCCCAGTACACAGAATCATAACTATCTTTTTACTTTTTTTACCTGCTACAAATGAAACCTGACATAAACCTGACTTGAATTGTATTTGAAATCACCTTTGATAATTCAAATTACTTACTACAAGCTTCTCATCGTGAATGGTGTTATGGCAATTATTGTCAGTTTGAGAGAAATTTAATAGTTCACCGTACTTCTGCAGTTGCCATTCACATAGCCGAAAGTAATACATGAACAGTTCAAATGGTTATGTAAAAGTAATGGATAAGCAGTTCAAATAGTTCGCTAAAAGTAATGGACAAATGGTTGAAATTTCATCCATTTTTCATTACTTTTGGCTAACTATTAATAGTTAGCCAAGGGAAATGGATAAATGCTTGAAATAGTCTAAATAGCTAAAAGTAATGGATGAATGGTTGAAACGTTCAGCTTCTGCCACTCCAAGTGGTAGTACAAATGCAAGCTTGACCAAACCAATCTAAACCTTCGAGCTAACTAGACAGTTAAATTGTATGAAAGAAAATATTATGACAATATCCACAGTTATGTAATTAATAGTGTTAAAAAAACATCCAGTTTAAAATAAATTCAAATGAACCTATTTAAAACATGATGGGTGGTGTTGATGAAGGGGTGCTTCTGAGAAAGTTGGGAACCACTGAACTGATATTGGACAGTAGTATTGGAGTAGATCACTCACTCCAATAGCTAAATGATGGATCTACTCCACATATACTGTGTCAGTGGCAACAAAGAGCTGACTTGTAAGAGATGAGTATAGCAGCAACAGCCCATAGTTTGGACAATATTGCCCCCTTGTGGTTTCAAATCATGTATTGAATGATCACAGAGAAATTCAAGATTTTTTGTTTGCTTTATAGACCTTAAAGATAAAAGTATATGAAGTGTAGTATAAAAATGTATTTGAATGTGTGTGTGTAAATGCAGGATACAGCGGGGCAAGAGCGCTACCGTACCATCACCACAGCCTATTACAGAGGCGCCATGGGCTTCCTGCTCATGTATGACATCACTAACCAGGACTCCTTCAACGCAGTTCAGGACTGGTGAGTTGGACATTTTTAAACAGTTAATGCACCAGGAGATTATGTTCCTGTTCCATTTGTTAGTTAGAGCTCGCTTTTAGCTTAGCTTTTAATCATGTAGACTGTGAAACTTGTGTCTGTCCTACAGGGCGACGCAGATCAAGACATACTCATGGGACAATGCTCAGGTGATCCTGGTTGGTAACAAGTGTGATCTGGAGGACGATAGGCTCGTACCCACAGAGGATGGCCAGCGACTGGCAGAGGAGCTAGGTAAAAACTCTTTTACTCACACAGTTTTGTCTTTTTGTAAAACTGCTACCTGTTAGCCTCTGCAGACAGATATTGTATTTATATATTTTTTACTTCTGTGCCCTTGCTCCCCCTCAGGCTTCCAGTTCTTCGAGGCCAGCGCTAAGGACAACATCAACGTGAAGCAGGTGTTTGAGCGTCTGGTGGACGTCATCTGTGAGAAGATGAACGAGAGCATGGAGGGAGACATCAACCTCTTATCCAACCATGGGAACCAGGGCCTTAAAGACTCGCCTTCAGAGAGCCAGGGGGGCTGTGCTTGCTAAACCATCTTCCTTCTTACCAAGTCCCCCAACACACACACACACACACATACACACACACTGATACTCATACACAAAGACCAACTCCTTCTCTGTGCCTCAACCATAGAAAGTGCCGCACCTCTTCCTCTCTCTTCACTCCCGCCACGCCCAGCTCTGCTTTGTCCACACAGTGCGGCACGAACCAAAGGACCGCTAGCTGAGATCATCTTCATCAGTGCTGTCAGACCCGTTTCCTCCTCAGGCCAGTCTTTCTGTGTTTTCCCTTAAAGTGGCCCACTCTGTCTTTGTGGTCTCGACCCATCAGCTCTGTGGTGAGCTGATAGACCACTAAAGCCTGCCCTGTATTCTGTCCAACCGCCACATCAACCGCCTTGACCACTGCTGCCCATTAGCATTTTAAATGTACTATATGTGAAACATTTGTTCGGTAGCTCTAATTTTCTGAGCCAAATATTTGTGCAGATAGTTAGTGATTCCAACTTGGCATTCATTGTTTTGTTTGACAGTCATACAGTACTTAGGTGTGCTTAGGTTTCCCGTTTAATAAGTAGTCACTCATACAGTGGATTTGCTGCAATTTTACAATGATGATAGTCCACAATGATAATACTGTAGATACCAAATGAATCATGTTTCTGCAACTGTAGGGCTTGTTTTTATTTAGAAAGTGATTTTCGGTGGATAGAGAGTAGAAAATTTCACAGCAGCTGACAGTTCAGAGAGTGATGCGCTTGTCCAATCATATCTAGGACGCTTTATGCTCATAACTGATTGAAGGAGAGAAGAATGAATCAGTTTCGTACATCCTACTTGAAGTGATTTATATCTCAAATGAGGGCATATTGAGCTTTGCGAGGCTTAAAGGGATAGTTTTAGGAAATATGCACATTCAGTATCTCATCGAGAGTTAGATGAGAGGATTGATACCACGCTCATGTGTGTATGTTAAATATGAAGCTACAGCCAGCAGCTGGTTAGCTTAAAAAGAAATCTTTGTTTTTTTGTAAACAAACGACACAAAACATTAGGATTTTATTACCTTTGGACAGAGCCAGGCTAGCTGTTTCCTCCTGTTTTCAGTCTTTGTGCTAAGCTAAGCTAACCAGCTGCTGGCAGCAGCTTCATATTTATGTACAGACACGAGAGTGGTGTCAATCTTCTCAATCTTCAATCAGATTCCATCAAATGTCGAATACAATCAAATCAAACAAATTTCCG
>NTHP01000488.1:235406-267422 GCA_003416845.1 Oplegnathus fasciatus | reverse complement strand
TGTCTCTAAGTTTCTTCAAATCTGGACATATCAGTACAGCGCAGCCAAATGAAATTCAGTAGTGAAAATAAATATATGCCTTCATGTTGTTGTTTCTGGAGGTTAAAATCGTCACCAGGTGCTGATAATGCCTTACTGTATCCACCCTAGATGATTTCTCTGTTGTGAGATTCTGAAAACCAAAAGGAAGTCATAATGAACCTCACCTTTACCTGAATCTCAATGGCTGTCTTGTGCTGGCCTTTGCCTCCCTCAGTGCTTCTCGGAGGCTATTGAAGCCTTTTCTTGTGCGCTAANNGCTGATACAGCTGGAGGGTAATGGTAATCAACGCTGAGCTCTGTGAGGAAGTCGTTTAACACTGTTGACACTTGTATTTGTCACGTGACCTGCCTTGTGGCATGTCCTCGCTTACCCCTTTGTGCCACCCTTTCTTCAACGCCTTCTATCTCTCTCTCACTCACAGACACACACACACACACACACACACACACACACACTGCTCTCTCTGCAGCATGGCAAAACAGTTGGCATGGCAAACCTACTATGCTTAATAACTGAGTATTTACAAAGTGGTGAATTATCTTTTTTTTTTTTGTTACTGACATAATGACTGTTTTGTGGAAATGCAGCACAGTGTGTGTGTGTATACTCAGAAAGGGAAGAACACTGATCTCTGAGAAGAATAAGTCTAGGCCTCAACTGTGCTGTTGCCACTATCAGGAAAAGCAATGAGCTGGTGCAGAATGTTAGTTAAAAGCCTGTGTCACTTTATATCCCATTACTGTAATATCTCATCTTGTCATTGAAGTGAATAAAATGAAGTCTTATCTTCCTTCTATATTATGCTGTTTGCCATCAGTTAAACTGTACATTGAATAGCTTTTTTGTTCCTTTATTCCATTTTAGTATTGAAAACTGTCCTGATTGATGAAATTAAAATTTGAAGTGTCTTTGGATTGCATCACAAATCAGGAACTCCAAAAAAAAGTTACTTAAGGACACATTTTTTCCTATTATTTTCTATTAACTGTCATATACAGTGCCATTTGACCATCACCGTCCACGTGCTGACTACTGACTGTCAGTTAGTATCAACCGTAACCTCTGCACCGTGATAGCAGCCTCACTTTGCCCGTCGTTGCACCACACAGCTCGGGGGTTGGGTCGCAACTGGTGGTCAGCTCACTCCCTGCTATTGTATGAGCCCGTGGTCAGTTATCTCTGCTGTCAGTGTGTGCTGCTGAGTAGTGATATAGTTCTCATCTGCACCACACTGAGCTTTCATTGCAGGGGTTTGACACAGGGAGGCTGTGCGAGAGGTCACTGACTCATAACACTACATTTGTATTACAACATATGTGTATAATGCATTGTGCAGGTTTGCAGTGTATTTCAATAGAATGCAGAGGCTTCAGAGAGCATATAATATCTGTGATAGTTTCACTAAAGGAGCTGACAATGGCGGCTGCTGCTTGAATACATATTGAATGTGCTAAACTTGTACTTGGCACTATCGTGTCCACTGATGTAGAATTTTTAGCCACTTTGACCAGTATCTGCCATATTGAAAAACTACTGACTCTGACTGTCTTTGTACAAATAAGTCTGTAGCGTCCAGAGCTGTTAGTCTGGGGTGTTCTCTTTCTTTCTCATGTTTATTATCTATTTGTTTTCATGTGTTGCATTCCTGATTGGTCGCTTCCTAAAAGAGGGGAGATCAGATCACTTGATCCCTTTATTTTAGGTTCTGAATGTGTTGGATGGAAGCATTGTGAAAAAAAAATGCATCTTATAAACGAGAATAAATTGAATGTTGAAATGTGTATATGAAAATAAAGAATATATTCATTACAAAAGGGAGTTTGCCAATCATTGTCTTGCTTTTACAAATCAGTTACAGTGTCCAGTGTTACAACATGAATATAGTCTTTGGGATGACTGCAGCATCTAAAGTGTAATTTATGACCATGACCTACCTCCTAACCCCAAAACATCAGGCCAGGGTTTTTTTTTCATGATTTATCTGAAGAACCAGAGAAACCACACTCTGCCATTGTCCCCCACAACAATACAGATTTCCTCATCTTCCTCTTCCTGCCACCATGGTCAGTAAGACACAGCTACCTTCCCTGTGCAGGGCCTCTATATACTTTCAACTGAACTTATCTGGAGTTTAAGTTTGTCTAAACTGGCTCAAAAAGATGTGGAGCTGAATTTAACTAAGCAACTTCAAATGTGTCATCATCTGTAGCTGAATGTCGTCAGGCAGCTTTTCTTTACATCAGCACCCACTTCACTGGGATCAGGCTGTCTTCTCTCCTTTCATGTGATGTAAAAAAGCGCTTAATTGCATTTAAACTGACGGGGATGGGCCGCTACGCCCCCCTAGGCCACTTATCATGGATGAAGAAACAGGGGTGTCTGCAGTTCTGATAATGCTAGTCAAACGAAGAAAACATGGGGGTGCAGTAAGTAGATAAGAAACCGTTTAGGTCTCCTTCTTAGGTGTGTGAGTACTCTGCGGTTTTCCGTTACTTGGGCACATGCAGGGATTAAATTGGCCTGGGGCCAGCAGGAGCTGAGCTCCACCTCGTCAAATCGCATCCTGAAAAGGGTCAGCTTCAGCTCCTGACTTTGAGTTGCAGTTCACTCACGAGACCCGTGCACAGGACATATTCATAAAAAAACCCCAATGATAATAAATAAATACATAAATACTACTACTACTAATAATAATAATAATAATGTAATAATAATAATAATAATAATAATAATAATAATAATATACGTATATGTTCCTTTTGTTTATTACTTTTATTCCTTCTGTGCCCCTTCCCCGTACAATATGTCACAACTCTATCTATCTTGACGTTTGTGCGCTTTTACGCACGGCACAAGGCTCACTACCGCTGCAGCAGCAAGTCGTAAACATCAATGAGCGCGTGATTCCCGCCCATCACCAAGAGAGTAAAACGTTTTGTAAGACTGCTCTTGCCCCACCTCTTCTTCACTGACTTTGAGAGAAAGTAAACAGCTCGGTTCTACACACCTTATCGCTCATAAGCAGGCGCGTGACCGCGTTGCGCTATCCATAGTATCTAAACAAAAAACAAGCCTCCCCCAGGCGAGAGCTGCAGCGGACGAGTTTGTGGCAGGTTGTTCTCTAGTTATGCAGGAGGACAACAGAAGGCCAAAGTCTTTCTGTTCACAGAGAAGACAAAAGGATGATATACGATCACCTGAGCCGATTGTTGGTACTTTACATGGTATTCTGCGCCATACGAACAGCTTCCATCGTCCAGGGCGCACGAGATTTCGAAAAAAAAGGTAGGATATAATTTTTTTTGGATTTCAGATCAAAGATAACAATAGCAAGAAAACCAGCTTTTGACTGCTCTCACACTTGTCTGTTGACCCCCTAACTGCACCTCCTCAGTGTCTATACTGCTGAAAGAGGAGCCAGAAAACCCCAAGTGCTTTGCTGAAGGCAGGAAGGACTTCACGTGCTTCTGGGTGGAGGATGAGGAGAGGGCCGGCTCCGTGGATCAGTACTCCTTCACATACACCTACCAGTAAGTCATAAGACAGTGTATAACAACAAGCCACGTGGTGTCAGTTTTTCCTCTTATTCTATTGAAACCAATAGGGTACAAATGTAACTATTTAAGAGTCAATAAACCAGGGTGATTGAATAATTAATTTAAGGGTTAAAAACAGTTTTTACTGACTGGTTTGGGAGCCTGATATTTAATAAAAGGTCGACACATCAGTCTAGATATATATAAATAGTACCATTCAGCATAGTGCTATGTCAGAATTCTTAGCGGCCTCATTCAAGAAAAAAACACCTCTCTCTGAACCCACAGTGTTTCTGTCTTCTTCTGTCCTAGCAGAAATGAAAACAGCAGCAGGTGCCCACTGAGAGCCCTCCCTACAGCAGGCGGGAAGAGGCTGTTCATCTGCCACCTGAACCGAACCCAGATGTTTGTCCAAATGGACATACAAGTTCAAAGAGAGGGAAAATTGATCCACAATCGCAGCCTTCTCATCGAGCTTGTCTGTAAGTTATTTTACTGCAAACTGTTCCGCTGCCTCCAAATTCCACTAAATGGAACAGTTAGAGTGCACTTGAAAGGTTTGTGTGAGAACGATGGATTACATTATATTTCATTGCCTCTAAAATCCCCAATTATGTTTTTTAAAGCTGCTATAATTCATATTTTTATGGTAACAATTGATCACGTGACCACCTGTGTCAACAGTGGTCGCTTGTAGTGACAAACTCACAGAGAATTATCACCCGGATCTGCAGTTCCCCTCAGCTCTAGGCCTACAGTGTTTTTGCGTCTTTCTCTCTCATCAATGCTGTTTTTAGCCACAACAGGCAACTACTCCAGAGAAAAATCTCTAAAAAACTAGTGTACACTACCTGCCCAGTACCAAGATGGTAGACAGACAAAGTTAGCGACTAGCTGGTGGACACTGTGGAGCATTTAGCAGCTAAACAGCCAGATGTTTCCCTCAAGAGTTGGTGGAGACCAAAAACAGAGCTAAAAGGAGAGTGAATATTGGACTTACGTTCATCAGGTGGACACAAACATGACTACAAATGAATGCTAATGTTGCTCCGTGTCTGCTGGATGTGTAAATGGGCAACTGTTTGCTGTCAGCTTAAAAAGTGATAATATGTCAGTGTTGGGTCTGCAGCTTGTTTGGCCAAAAATGTGTTGTAGGTTTAAATAATGCTGTAATCAATATACACTTGTGCCAAACATGCATGTGACATCAGGATATGTAAAGTTACCAGAGCGGTGTTTTGGGGTGTGACAGACTTTTTTGGAGAGAAATAACCTTCCCCTGACTAAGCTTCCTCCTGTCTATCTGCATGGCAGTTCTTCTGGACCCTCCGGCTAACGTGACAGTGAGCAGCACGGGTCAGCAAGGCCAGCTGAATGTCAGTTGGGTGCCTCCCCCTCTCAAGTACATGGATGACAGCATGATGTACGAGGTCAGCTATACCACGGTGGACAGCCACGTGTGGCAGGTATGATGGTTATTTTAATGTCCTGCATGGCCTCACTGATATGTTAGAGGTGGAACAAAGCTTTGAGCACCAGGTTTTGTTGAATGGTAGGTGCACATATGTACCTGTATTGACAGGTTTAGGATTGTTTTGCAGGTAGAGTGGGCACAAGCCAGCTCAGAGTTGATCCTGAGAGGCCTGAAGCCAGGTGCAAAGTACAAGGTGCGAGTCCGCGTAAAGCTGGACGGGATTAGCTACAGCGGCTATTGGAGTGCCTGGAGTGACCCGGTGTTCGTGAAAACACTGCCTGCTGGTGAGTATTTATTCACATATACAATACAAAAATGTGTCACATATTCCCAGCAGCATAGGCATCTCTTGAAAGGGAATATGTAGCCCCACATTTTTACTGTACAAGCAAAGATCCAGTACGCATTGGTTTTATTTCTTTTGCTTAGTTTGTTCCCAACTTTGCAAAGACTGTTTTTTGATCATTCTGTGCCTCCTACAGAACTCGATGTACTCATCGTGTCCCTGACTCTCGTCATCTCTTTCATCCTCATTGTGCTGTCTCTCACTATGCTCCTGTCCCATCGCAGGTCAGTCAACTGGGAACACTTATTATTTACTTATTTACGTGCCTAAAAAAAACTTTGGTTGCCCCTTTCAGAATCTGACAGTACTGATTAATGTAAAAACACAAATTTAGAATGATATTTTCAGCATCTGTTCTCTTTCCAGGTTTCTTGCAAAGAAGATTTGGCCGACTATTCCAACACCTGACAGCAAGTTCCAAGGCCTTTTTACCGTTTATGGTGGGGACTTTCAGGTAAGAACAAGACAAGTGTACAGCCTTGCTAGGGGCTCTGTGAGGCTATGCTAAGGCACAAGGCTGCTTTGTGCTGAATGCTATCATCAGCACACTGCATTTGGCAAGCCATCCAATAGTTGTCAAGACATTTCACTCAATACCACAAAAGTCAACCTCAAGGTGTTACGTGAAAAGTCAGGAGAGTATCTTCTGTCAGAAAATGAAGTCAAAGCCAGACATTTTTTACAGAGTAACCCTTTGTTGTGTTTTTGTACAGGAGTGGTTAGGGCAAACCAACGGAGGCTTATGGTTGACTCCAGCTTTCTTCAACGTAGAAGAATGCCCTTCTCCTCTGGAAGTCCTGTCAGAGCTCAGCCTTCCACCACCACTGCCTTCCCCGCCTTTGCCACCCAAGGCCTCTAGAGCTTTGACCTCAGGCAGAAGGGAGGACAAGGATGTAAAGAAAGGGCTGGACTCGAGAGAGCCGTTGGAAAGGGGTGATTCAGCTCTGACAGAGGGATGGAGAGCCACACCACACAACCACTGGCTGATGGACCGCTTACGGGCGCTCCACCAGAACCCCGTTCCCTGCTCCCAGTCCTCTCTGCTGGAGTCTCAAGACGCCTACGTCACCCTCAATGCCAACAACCACAGCGAAGATGAACACCTTGATGACATTCTCGAGGAGACTTTACCCCTTGAGGTGCTTTTCGCCTCCAGAAAGACAGTGTTGTGTGAATCTCACTCTGACCTGGGATCCGTGCAGCAGAGCACCGGGTCGGGTCGCCTTTCGTCACAGTCCAGCTTTGAATACCCAAACCACGCCTGGATGCCCAAAGGCCCTGGGTACACCTACATGGCAGTGGCAGACTCTGGGGTCTCTATGGATTACAGCCCCATGAGCAGAGTAGATGACATTGGAAAAGTGATTATCTACGCCAATGAATACAAGAACGAGATCCCTGCTCATAGAAGACCTTTCCTGTGGAGGCAGCACCCTGTCCACGATGACGGCTGAGAAGGAGCTAAGCTGGACGGGCTCCATGTGGACTGAGCCTTGAAGCAGGCTCAGTGAAGGGTATTTGGATACTCACCCAAAGCTACACAGCCTCTCTTTAACTGTTAAGAAAGGTGTACAAAGGATTCAAGAGCTGACTGATACCAAAGTTTAAGCTGAAGGACTCAGGAAGAAGAGTCCAGTGGATGTACATACATCATTTCTACTTTATCCAAATCATCTCTCATCTGTACAGGACAATACCATTACACGGAAATGGCAGCTGTGGTTCACACCAAATACTGATATTCAATGCAAAGGTCTGAATGCTGATCTGTAAGTATCCTGTAGATCAGATCAGGAATTTTTATAATTCACCAAAATTCAAGTAAAGCTCTTGTGAACTCTTTGAGTGTTTCCGCAGTGATTTATTCATATTTGAGCTAAGTGTACTCTTAAATGACACAATGGCTGTGAAGTTAAAATACAGAGTAGAAATCCTGTTCCTCTGATGTCATAAAGGATAGGGCTGGTGATATTCTGTATTTTTTGTATTGTCAACAAATCCCATGAAAAGACAAAACCCAACAATGAATTGATCCCCAGCAATGAATTGATCCCCAAGTGTTGTCTGTTTAGCTAAAGACTGATATAGCTTATTCCTCTGTGACAGACTGTAGACCTCCATTTTTCTACAGCCACGCTAGCAGCTCTGTTAGGCTGTACTTATGCTGCATTCATGTCATATCAGTTATCGTAATTACAATTTCTGATATGTAAATAGCATTCACATCAACTTCCAGGTTGTATTTTTTTTTAAACCTCTGATATATCCAATTTGGTACTTGGTACCAAGTGCCTGAACCTCAAATATGGATGCCTTACATCAGCCAAAGAACGTCTGTCAGCGTCATTAAACCCAAATTTAATGGAAAAGGCGTTGTATTGTGTATCCTCACACGACCAAGTCTGTAATCATATAACCGCCTTGATGACGTGAATGCTCGCAAGTTGTTAAGATGGGAATCTTTCCCATTTCTACTACGCAACTAGCATGATTACAAAACTATTACAAACATATCAATGAGTCAACCATTGCAGTGTGACATCCTTTATTATGATGAACATGGGTACTGAGGTTTATTTTAAGTGAAACTCACCTATACAGTCGTAATACCCTGAATACTCACCAAAGGTGTATTAATCCACTGTTGAAAATAGTCCCCAACAAATGTACCATTTACTCCTGTTTGACTAACGTTTGCTAAAAACTACAGTGCCCACCTGCTTTAGCAAATAACAGAGAATTGTTTTAAAATGAAACTTTATATTTGTGACCTGTTTTTAAATATTTACGTCTTCAGTAGGAACCAATGGATTTGGGGTTCAGTGCCATAGACAGGGGAGGAAAGTCAGAAAGTATTGAGAAGCAGACCGAACACATCACTGGTTTGGGGATTTGTTGACAATAACAACAATATAGAATATTACCAGCCTTATACTTTAAAATACCCTCAAACTTAAATCACACAGCTTTCACTTGAACCCTGCAGCCATTATGTCAATGTCATTTTCAAATCTGAAGAAAGTCACTGTATTGTAAATAATATTATGACGCTCTATGTATTTCAACACAGTTGTTTCAGAGGACAATCATTAAGTTGTTGCCATTTCCCAAATGCAGAATCCTGGAACAAATGAAATAAAATTACTACTACTGTAGGCTGTGCAGGAAGGTTTTAAAGCAGTATTCATTCTCGTGTAACTGTAGTTGTTAGTAAGTCTCTTTCTTGTCATGTTTAACTTGTGTTTTTAGTCACTGCTGCCATCCAAAGAGCAGAGCATGTACAGTATGTCTTAACCTTGACGTTTGCTTTTGTGGCTTAGCTGAAATTGTAGCTATTCTAAAAGTATATAACTACATATCTATACATTGTTCTCTTATATTTTTGAAAGAATTGTTATAGCGTAGTGTGACACAAGAAGGAAACAAAGGTTTTAAAGCTCAAATCCACAACCACGTTTTTCACAACAGCAACTGATGATTTATTATTTTAAGACAAAACAAAATGTTATTTTTTAAATACCCATTGTTTTACATTTGTGGATAACATATTATTTTGACTTTTTTTCCTATGATGCAACATATATTTTGAGAGCAAGTCCTGAATTTGTCACACTCAAATGGTGAACACCTCCTTAAGATGAATATTTTAATGCATATTTCCTCATTAGTTGTTTGCGTAGAAGTACAGTTATATTTCGTTCCATGTTTTTCATTTTCAGATAACATTCAAAATAATATTCTGTATTGATAATGATATTGTCTGTTTTTCAAAATAAGTGTTTTCTATATCTTTTCTGATTTGTAAAATAGTAAATGTGATATCAGCCACTCAAGTCCAATGTCTCAAACATGTTAATCGCTCCAGGGTTGTAAAATCAGTGGTTCCCAACCTGAGGGACGGGGGGTTGCAAGATAATTAAGGGGATAAGAAAGAAGAAAAAACACTGATATGGAATACAAAATGTTTATTCTAATGTACAGTGTATTTCTCTATATCTTTTTTTTTTCTTTTAGGTGGGTCGCAGGTAGACTTTGCTTCGTTTTAAGGGGTCCTGAGCCAAAAATGTTGGTAACCACTGTTAAATTTATAGCAATCCCATTCCTCAATGTCTGTTTAAATGTTTTCATTGTGTAAGATCTTATTCATGTGTTTGACAAAGCTTTATGTCATTAAACAGTTCAACTCATTAAATGTTGTACATCTAGAATCACTCTGGTCCTGTGAACTCATATCTGAAAGGGCGAATAGCAGATTACATCATGCTGTACCAGAGATAAGGCAACAAGGATTGGTGAAAGTTTGGTTTTATCATATTGTACCAGAGGGGTCATGACAGTCAAAGCAAAGGCAAGAACTGCTCTGTTAAATGAAGGGAAAGGCACGGTTGAAAAAAAATAGCATTTTCTCTGAACAAAACTACAAAACTAGTGAACAAATTGATCTTCAATCACTCCACCACTGCTAAAGTCTTGCAGACATTTTCAAACCAACTTAAACTCCATTAAACCATCAGGAAAAATCAACAGCTGCCACTCCTGGGCTGCACCTGGCCTGTCCTCACTGTCTTTGGTACAAGAGGCCTCTGTGATGCCTGTCCCAGAAAGGTAAATGTGCCACACCTCCTGTAGTCCAGCTGCTGCAGCTTCATAGCTCCTGTCTCGGTCCAGTACAGCGTACCTGGAAATAGCGATCAAGAACATCAAGGATGGGATCTGAGGCAGAGGCCTCACCGCCGGCTGGCCCAGCGTCCGCTTCTGACTGGAAAGAGGCGATGAGATGGCAGGGGGCCGAGCTCGAGGAGCGCTGCTTCAGGAGTTGTGTGAGAAAGGCAGCACTGTCGCACAGCAGCGCAGACAGGTGCGCAGCGCAGGACTGCTCTCCTGGGTGAAATCCACTGTGGCTGCCACCTCCAGGACCACACAGGTAGCCCTCCAGCCTGTCGACAATGATCAGTGAGGGAGGGGTGGGAGACGTGTTGGGGGACTCGTGAAGGCTGGCCACCTGCTGCAGCAGCTCCTCCACTGTCCTGGGATAGGAAAACTTGATTTTCTTTAAAAAGAAAAAAAACAGAAAGAAGAAGAATTAAATGGTCATCACAATTTCTCAATTTACTATCAAGACAAAGAAACAAATTCTCACGTTTGAGAAGCTGGAGCCAGCAAATGTTTGGCATTTTTGCTTTTCATGACTGACATGAAGAATTGATTATCAAAATAGTTGCTAATTAATTTTCCGTCAATGTACTGATTGATTAACTGAATACTTATTGTTCCTCTGTTGTCCTCACTGTGTCCTAATCTTGACCTGATACACTTCACCCACAAAGGCCTAACAAGCACCTCTGCTGTCGTGGTGTGATTACGATGAGAGAAGTTCTGAAATGTTTGCTCAATAAGTCGATTTATTGACAACAAGTTGTTTATTGAGCAAAATGCCACAAATGTGCTTTTTCAATGTTCTGGAAATGTGTGGATTTGAACTTATTATCAGTGTTCTCTATTAAGCTTCACTTAACTTAGAAACTTAAAGATATTTTCTAACAAGTTAATAAACTTCAAACAAATGAAAGTGAAATATGCACAGTTCTTACGCTTGTGTCAGTGTGCGATATATTTAATGAAAAGAAATAGCCTATATGGTACCACTTTCTCAAAAGGCACGCTTTTTACAGGTTAGAAACTGATAACTTTATTATTGATTCATAAATAATTTACTGTCCATTAATAAGAATAACTTTTGGGTAGCCAGTTTGAGAAAATTCCCTCTTGTTGGTGAGTCATTAATATTCAAGTCATTAATAAATGTTCAAGAGTTTTTCACTTTCTAATAGTCCGCCAAGTTACACATGTTAATAAGTCATCGATAAAGGGTTAAGTTTTCAGTTGTAGATGTTAATGAACAGTAAATAAATAAATCGACTGTGGTCCAAATGTCCTGCAGCTCAAGCTGCTGGAGGAGGAGAAACACCAGCCAGAGAGATCTTTCACAACCTGGAAACCCAAACTTTGTTCTCAAAAATGATTTAATGGCCTATAAAGCATTAGTAAATGATTTATTAACCATAAATAAACCCATTAGTTACAACTTGTAAGTCCTTTACAAGAGGTGAAATACATCAAGCACACAGTTTGAGAGGAGAGTGCCCTCTACCTTCAGACTCTCCGGGCTCAGGCTGGGGACACACTTCTGCAGAGACACCGGCAGGCTTTGAATTTGTGTTTGGGTGAAGAACACCACTTTGATCCCCAGCTCTGAGGCCGCAGTCACGGCCGCCAGCAGCAGCACAGAGCGGCTGATGCTGTGGTCTCCCACCAGCAGCGCGCCGCAGGTTGTCGGTGATGGAGGAGTGACAGTGAGGTCCTTCCTTACATCTGTGTGTGACATAAAACTCCTGAACACGAGCGTCAATATGTCTGTCATGACACAATACTTTCTCTCTACTTATGTCGTCTCACACTTTTGCTCACGCTGAAGTTTCCCGCGTCTGTTTACATGTTGCACATGGGTGTTCATGCTGCTGCGGTCCGTGTGAAAAACACTTCATGTGCTGTACCGTTCCGCTACGTTTCTGCTTGTAGGCAGTGGGTATTTCTCTCAGTATTTTTACAGATATGTACCCATGTGGTTCACGACTGTGTCTGGTAAAGTTTTCAAACCCGTGGTGAGGGAAGACAAGCAGAAAAGACGCCTGTATCAGTGCTTCCTGTTATGCCTAACATCTTCCGGGATGCCGGGTAATCACAACATCAGCTGTTGTGGCCAAGATGGCGCATAGCCTGGCAGAGTTGGAAGTTCCCCTGGACGCTGACCAAGCTGGGGACCCAGAGAAGGGGGTTATGAGGCGGTGCAGAGGACGACCCAGGCTCACAGACTCCGACCGAGCACAGAGGCGCCTTGAATCCCGAAAGAAGTACGATGTGAGGAGGGTGTACCTGGGAGAGTCGCACAAGCTGTGGAGTGAGCTCCGCAGGCGGACCAGTCTGAGTGATGCTGGACTGGCAGAGTACCTCATCCTGCTCAACTCCACCTATGGAGAAAAATACCAGCAGAAATACTGCGGGTGAGCCCACGTTACCTAACCAGTCTTTACAGCAGACCATTAAGTCTCCTCTAATATCATTAGTCAACATTATTTGCATTTATGGCCATTTTTCAGCTGCTTTTTTATTTGTTTATTCTGCTTAGCCTGACCAGGTGTTCTCCAAATTACATGTTTCTACATTACAGGAAGAAGATTTCTCCAGAAGTGTCAGTAAAACAGAAAAAAGGTAAGTGGTATGATGGCTGGTGCTGTTAGAATCTGTTTTAAGGTTGTTTATATTTGATAAGTCAGATAAATCAGCTCCTTTCAGTCAGAAATCTGTGTCTCGTCTGTTTGCTTACATGATTTGACAAAAGAAAATAGTATACGAGCAGCCTACTGATTTCATATGGGTGTACACATTATTACTACATCTATAGTCTCAAGACTTAAAATGTCAGCCTGGGTGGAAGTGTGTTTATTTCACCAAGACCAACTATTAATCCTGCTTCACTAAGTCTCACTGCATTAGAGGTAAAGAAATGTATGAAATGTGAGTAATGACAAAATGAAAACACACATGATAAATTCAAAGGATGAGACACGAAGTCAAATAATTTATTTTCCTGACCAAAATGATGAGATACTAAAATGTCAAAGGTGTGAGATCTTAAGTCAAATGTATAACATAAGAACTAGCCTAGAACTAGACTGATAAATCAGCCGGCGTTGCTACACACAGTCGAGGGCTATAAAACTTGCGTTGTGTACAGACGAGACCACCAACTTCTCTGGAGGTGTTGGAATTTATTTCAATCTGGACAAAGGAATAGGAGCACAAGTACAAAAATCAGCGGCTTCTCTTTCAGCACAGCCTCTCTGTAGAAATCTCCGTACACACTCAGGAGTTATAATAAAATAAAATACATTTCCCAAAATATATTAACAAAATTATACATATTCACTGTCCTTACCACTGAACACCAACCTGCAAAATTCCACTCAATGCAATACTGTTAACAACTGTTCCACTTACACTTTATCAGTAAACCTTCCCAAACAACGGCCATTGTATACTTCAAAAACAATGAAGGAAAAACCCCACATATGAAAACAGCAAAAAACTATATGAAATATAAATTTCAAATTCAAAAGAGCTTTATTGGCATGAAAGTTTCCAAACAATGTCGCCAAAACATCAAAATACAATTTGTCGAAATATTTGGACAATACACATGAACATTAATGTATGAACATTAATACAACAATACAACATACAACATTAAGATTGATTATATATTAATTACATGTATACAGTATATACTATGTGTGTGTGCTGATGAATGATTTAAGTTTAGGGAAGGATGAAGGGGTACAGTAGTCATATTGAAATGAATCCCCAGTTAACAGTAATGGTACAGATCGTATGTAGAACAGAGTAATTCACTCAGTAACCATCTCTCCAATTACATTTCAATAGATCACATCACACTGTGTGTGTGTGTGTGTATGTGTGTATACTATATACTGTATATATACAGTAAATATATGTATGTACTGTATATATAAACTCTATGTATTTACAGTATAGTAATATAAAGTGCATTAAACAAAATATGAAAATAAACAGACTGGGTGCACAACATATAATCATACCTGGACAAAGGAATGGGAGCACAAGTACAAAATCAGCGGCTTCTCTTTCAGCACTGCCTAACGTGAGAGAAGGGAGAGAGGAGGAGAACACACGTACGTGAGCTTCACTCAGTCAAGCTAACGTTAGCCTACAACCAAAAGTTTAGCCTGCTAAAATATAATTCCTATACTCGACAAAATACTCCCATTTACACAGTCCTCTTTAGAACAATGGCGCTTCACCATTTCTATCATGAATTTAACTGATGAATTAACATGTTCTTCTCAACTTTTTACAGCACTATTATGTTTTATTTACACGTGCACGCGTGTGAGCTCACCTCGCTGCAGAAATCTCGGCACAGACTGAGGAGAAATCATGCTGAGAAATGCATGATTTCTGTAAAATACTGTAAAACGTCTGGTTCAGGTCTTGGTCACAGTTCTTTAAAACAGCAAATCTAAGATTGTTTGTTCGTGTGTGTATGTTTAAAAAGATGACGATTGGGTGATTTTTTTTAAAACCTCCAAATACCAATGTCAGTACATAAGTCATATGTTTTTCTTACTAAGTCAATTTTACTTTTTAAGTTAAATATTGAGATAGTAGTAGAAATTATGGAATAAGAAGTTGCAATTGTGACAGAAATTGTGCAATTTTTAAGTCAAAATTATGAGATCGTAAGTCTATATTAAATTGACCTCATAATTATGACTTACCATTAGTATTTTTATTTTTTCAGTCCTAAATTTTCATCCATTCTTTTTCTTCTCTTGGCAGAAATGGGCCTCCGTAGAAAGAGTATTGTGTACATTGTGTGTGTTATTTTTTTGCACAGTGAGTTGTTACTCTCGCTCTGTTAAATGTTTATCCAACAAACATCAACAATGGATTCAGAGGGATTCAAATCTGATAAGTGGATTCAAATTTGATGAAATCCTCTTGACATCCTGTTCTTCACTCATCTGTCCTTTCGGCTGACTTTTGTTGTTTCCCAGGCAGGAAGGAGCGTGTGTCCAGCCTCCAGAGCCTGGTGTGTTGGTACCAGGAGCACTCCCGCTCCTGCCCTCATGAGCCCCAGCTCAGAGCCCTGGAGCCCCAGCCCAACTTCTCCACCGCTGCTATCTGGCAATGTGACTCTAACCACTCATTTGTGCAATACCTTTTCTCACCACCGAGGGAGGCAAGTGACTCTGAACATGAGGAGGAAGTGAACGGAGAGGGCGATGAAGAGACTGCAGCAAAAACAGAGCCTGTGGCTAAAGGCGTAGTGGGCAGGAAGAGAAGAAAGGAGGCTCAGAAACAGTTCAAAGGTGCAGAATGATAACTTTATTCTTTGCCTCATTCAGGGGTACTCACTTTCATTGTTGACATTCTCAGTAGTTAAATGTTTATCAGTAGCTGGTAAATCCTGAATTCCTTGATGATCAACAAGCTCTTTTTATTCATCTGCTTTTCTGCAGATGTGGAAGAAAATGTGGGTGTTTCTGAGGTACAACACACAACCATGAGCCCGATAGAACAGGGTGCAGCTCTGAACCACCCGCCCAGTATAGAGGCCTCTTCCAAGGACGTTCCACTGACAGGACAGCCTGTCTGGGAGATGGAGATGGTCATGGAGCGACAGCAAGGCTCCCCCGCAGCGGTGTTTCACTCCATCCCTTCAGAGGAGGAGGCTGAGGACCTGAGGCGAGGCAGAGATGGAGGAGAAGAAGAGATCCGGACTATGCCGCATGGTTACGAGTGTGTCACCATGGAGAAGACGGATGAGGACTCGGTGCTGTCACAGAGCTTGAGCGGCTCAGTCCGACTGGAAGATCAGGCGGAGCTGTCGGTCCCTCCGCCCATGCAGGTACAAGAGCAGAGCGAGCTGTTTGACCCCCAGACTCTGCAGACGGTGGTGACCAGCTGTGAGATTCCTGACCAGAGGACCGCTCTTGAAGGCTCACAGGTAGGTGAACGCGTACCTTGCAGAGGTGTTCAAGCGAGGTAGAAGTATGGGGTGCACAAGGAGTGTACTATTTATCCTCTCAAAAGTTACCAGTGATTTTCCATCTTTTTCCATTCCTAGTTAATCATCATCACTGGCCCCAGCTATGAGGCCCTGGCATCAGAGGGCATCCAGCTCAACATGGGCGGCGGAAACGTGGAAGAAGTCACCTGCACCGTCATCGGGGGTGTCACCTACAACCAGGTTTGCACGTCAGACTCAAAACTCAGGACAGCAGAGGATGAAGACTCCATGACAGGTGCGCCCCATTCAGAACTGGCACCGTATTTTTTGCCACTCAAAATGCGTACAGGATGGCTGAATCCAAATGTGGTACCTGTGAAGCCCAGAGGGCCCATGGCTGTCCAAACACACGTTTCATCCAGTCCGGAAGAGGGATCCCAGAGTCTGAGTGTAGACACTAGACTGTGAATGTGGATGTAGGCCAAAGAAGAGGAAGAATTTTGTTACTAATTTTAGTTTTAGTCTACCTTTTTAAAAGTCTTCAACAGTTTGGTTAATGCTGCGTTTCATTGTTAAATAAACCCACTGCTCAGACGGCACCACACTCTTGATGCTGACAGGAGTCTGCAGGCTGACTCTATAAGAGGGACTCTGTTGAATCATTAATTGAAACTACTGGCTGCTTCCTCTTTCGTGACCCATGGGGTTTATTTACATACACCACTGCGTGAAAATCATGCACAGTATACACAGCCACGAACAGCTGGGTGATTATTTGTGTTCCATGCAAACATCCCGTCATTCAATCTGAACCGCGATAAGACTCATAACTAGAATACTGTGCATGTCTGTACAAAAGATATAATGGTAAAAGTGTTGATGCTCCACACCCTGAAATTAAAGTGAAAGTAGGATCCACAGGTTCTGGGTATTTTGTATATTATACAAATTCTATATGACACTATACAAACCATCAAAGGAAAGCTGTGAGGCAGGTTATTACTTTTTTAAGATATCTAAATTGCTTTACTAATTTTATGCAGCCATGTTGTAGGCACTGTAAACTGTATAATGTAAATAAAAATGAAAAGAAATATTGGGTCATGAAATGTCGTATTTCCATCATGTCTTCCACATCATTTTCGTTCGTTTAAGGTTTAACTGGCGCTCTTTTAAATTACGTCATCATGTTTCACCCTCTTCTGGTTCAGTGACCCTCAATTGGAGAATTAGCCCCACCAGCTGTTTATCTCTATGCGCCCTACTCCTAATATTCCAATAACAATAGTGGATAGAAATGCATAGATCATACCCACAGCAATGATTGAGGTCTTAAATCTCATTGCATGTTATCCTCTCTTGGCCCAGTGCCCCCTTGCAGGCTTGCCTAGTATGATAAAATCATGAGCCATTTTGTAATCAGTGTCTGCACTATTCTCTCTGCAGGTTTGAGTGACAAACAGCTGCTGCAGCCTGCTGTGGATGCTTTGGAGCTGGGTAGTGACAGAGAGCTGCAGCGGAGTCTGAGCAGGTTTGTGGCCCACATACTCCACATGGTGAATTCCCGTGCAGGTGACAT
Organism: Oplegnathus fasciatus; assembly: GCA_003416845.1. Taxonomy (NCBI): domain Eukaryota; kingdom Metazoa; phylum Chordata; class Actinopteri; order Centrarchiformes; family Oplegnathidae; genus Oplegnathus; species Oplegnathus fasciatus. The sequence continues at coordinate 249,832 of NTHP01000488.1, read as the reverse complement.
TCAGACACATTGAGAAGGTTTTGAAGTCTAGGAGCTCAGCAGAGGTGGTAATCCAACTCCCCTCCACTTATTGTCCTGTTGTTATTGTGAACTAAGTCTGCACATCTGTTTCTGCAGCGTCAGGTCAAAGAGAAACAGGAGAGGCCCGGTCATTGAGGCAGATGGGATGCTCAAGATGTTCCACTGTCCGTACGAGGGCTGCAGTCAGGTCTATGTAGCTATTAGCAGCTTTCAGGTAAAACAACTTTTTCATTCATACTTTAAACTTCAGCTTCAGTTTGTTTAGCTAAAGATTAGAATAACCCTCTTTTTTTGCTTCACTTCCCTCTCTCTGTAGAATCACGTCAACCTAGTCCACAGAAAAGGGAGGACCAAGGTTTGCCCCCATCCAGGCTGTGGAAAAAAGTTCTACCTGTCAAACCACCTGCATCGCCACATGATCATCCATTCAGGTGGGCTCACGAAGACACACTCGTCCTGTCAGTCTCCTCTTCGTAAACCTCCAAATGTAACAGAGTCTTTTTACAGGGGTCAGAGATTTCATCTGTGAGACGTGTGGAAAATCGTTTAAGCGTAAGAATCACCTGGAGGTTCACAGGCGGACCCACACAGGAGAAACACCTCTCCAGTAAGTTACTAAAGCTGAAAACAGATCTCATCATTACACATTTTGGCACTGAGCAGGTTAGACTGACATTCCAGTCTGTGAACCAGTGTAGGGTTCCATGTCCTGTTATCATCTGCATGACCGTCACTCCTCTCTTTTCTTCCCTCTTCCTTCCTTCTCGTCCTCTCACCCGCGTCATCTGTCAGATGTGAAATCTGTGGCTACCAGTGTCGCCAGCGTGCGTCCCTGAACTGGCACATGAAGAAGCACACTCCAGAGGCCCACTACAACTTCACCTGTGAGTTCTGCGAGAAGCGGTTCGAGAAGCTGGACAGTGTTAAATTCCACAAGCTAAAGAGCCACCCGGACAAGCAGGCAACCTGAGGTGCTCAGACACTGGTGATAGGAGCCAAACAAGTACACGTTGGGCCTCGGAAACCAGCGGAAGACTTCCAGTGAAGAGACAGACTTTGTCTCGCCTCTCATGTTCAGGATCATCCACTGTGAACACACAAGCAGCGGGTGAAAGCACAAGCAGGCTAGTCTAACAGCTGCACAGGACACAAGCGGTTTCAGAGTACAGGACCCACACATGGGTTTTGAATATATTTGGTACAGCGGAAAAAAAGCTTAATCCACTGTTGATTAATGATGTCCAATTGACCGTTCTCTAAACCTCTCCCCCAAACAACTCATAGCTTAACAGCCATAACTAGGCACGGCAGTTCAGTCAAGCTTTGGATGTCTCTACATGTTGAAGCAGTGTGCATGACTGTAATAAGAGAGATACTCGGTATATAAAGTTTCTGGCTGGTGTTTTTTTTTTTTAACCTTTCCAAAACACAAATTGCAAGAGCAGAAGTGTAAGGAATGAATTAGGTAGTGTGTTTCTCTGCTACAAACGTTAGCATGGCCGCCTAACTAGCTGACTACCTACAGTAGTACCCCGTCGTTACTTCCAATGGCAGCTGCATTTCATACGTCATTAATGATAACACAACCACTGTGTGGGAGCCAACCCAGGATGCTACTACATCAGACTCAGGCTAACATTAGCGGCTCTGCCCTGCTCCTTTTTGAATTTGGCAAAAGTTTACATTCCAGCTAAACTTGTTATCCGAGATAGCGTTACATTCACCAAACACGTTGTTTAGTTCTCATCCTAAAAGCCTTTTCTCTTGTAATGTTAAAAGTAAAACACACTGATTGAAAATTTGAATCCGAATAAAGCATAAATCTAACCTCTGTGTTGCCTGTCTGAATGTGTAAGCTAAGCAGCTGACGTTTGGCAGAGTCACATTGGAGCAGAATAACACATTTTTCCTTATCATACTTAAAGTACTCCATTACAGATGAAGTATGATTTCTATATGGTTGCTTGGTCCATTAATACACCACCAAGAAAGATTACTGATGACATAGCAGCAGTGGGTAAATAGTGAGATATGACTACATATGAGTTATAATATAAATTAAGGCCGTGATATCATTGAGGGTTTTTCCATTTCAGTCTTTCAAAAATTTGAGCATCTGTTGTGTGGGCCAGGAGAGCAGTCTTGATCTTACATTTTCCTATTATCTGTTTTCACCACCCCAGTGTCCTTTACTCACAGGCACCGATGAGAAGTCCTGTGAGTTTAATGTGACAAGTTCTCAGGAAAATTCACCTCAGTCCTCTTGTGTTCCTTTCTCGTGTTCTATTTGTATTTTAGTTTGAAAGCAAAGGCACTTTTTTTCTCTCTCCCCTGTCAGTTTTGTTATCTGATGAATCACTAAAATATGTGAATATGACTCGTATTTGTGTTGTGTCACTTTTCTGAAAGACATTTGTTTGTTTATTATCATTAGTAATGTGCAGAGTGTTCTTGCCTCTTGCATAATGCGCTCAAGGATGTGTGTGTGGGTGTGCATAAATAGTAAGAAAAGGCATGAAAAGCCCAAGTGTCATGACACCAAGTCATACAATGACTTCACAGATACTGGACCCTTTCACTCAGCTGAATGTTGGACATGTAAATGGTTTCTGGATGTTTATGTAAATATAAGGTACTGATAAGTTCGACGTCAGGTCACAAGAGTACTAAGATAAGCCATGATTAGGAGTTACATTTTGGATTTTAAGAGTGAAGTATTTATCAATATAAAATAGATTTTCTAATATGTGAGGACTTGTTATTTATTCATTTACTTAATATAGGCCCATTCCATGTATTGCTATCATGCTGTTACTGATCGTCAGTATTCCTCTGCTGTAAGTCGTATATCCTTCTCCCTTCTTTTATCCTTCTCCCTTCTTTTGCTGTTGAGTCAGTCATTTCCACCTGCCACTCTCTCTGTGTTCTTTTATGTCCTCTTTAAAAGATTGTGAAGTTCAGATAAAGCAAATGTCACACTGTACAATGTAAGAAATATGAGGCCAAAGTCTGAGGAGCATTCAACTCACTGATCACCCAGTTTTCCATTCATTTAAGAAAACCTGGTGGTGGAGACGCCACCTGACAACTCTCTACGATTGTGGGGAGTAATGAAATGTAGTGCTGTCTTGAAGTGTTACTGTGTTTCAGGCAAAGCATGGCCATATATTTATATTGGCATTTCATTAATTAAACTCAGCATACTTTACGTAGAAATACATATAGTAACATATATAAGAATACAATAAATAAAATACAAGACGGTGCAAACAGCAATAAAGGAAAGGAAAGATCACCCTCCACCAAATAGACACTGAGCAGGTCAGAAATGGAATTGGGCACCAAACTCTTGTGCTTATAAAAGTTAAAGTAAAGGTAGAATTTTAAAGTTTTTTTCACTCTTGCACTGGAAGCCAATGTGGTGGTTTGAGTGCTGCAGTAATATGTTTGGCTTTGCATAGACACACAAGGACTCATTTTCATTGAGCTGGAGCCTACCTGTTGTTAGTTTGGGTAATTATCAAAGAGAGCATTCCGCGCTACTGTGGTTTGTGCAAACCAGCACGCCTCCAACACGTCATCAATGCAAACAACTTCTTTTACCTTGCTGTGCTATGGAAAAACATTTGCGGCGTCCCAGCACGACTTGAGTGGCCATGGTTGCTCACGACTCAAAGTGGTAATAGAAGCCTGACCGTTTGAGATGAAAGGATGAACCAGTTTTTCTCAAAAACAGCTTGTGATATAAATCCTTTAACTTTTAACTTGTTTTTCAAGTGACAGCTGCTTTATGTTACTAACATGACTTTAAAGTTAAGATCAGAGTTCAAAATTAATGCTGAGGTTGCTGACTCGCTCAGAACTACCAATGTAGATTCTTTTAATTAGACTAATAATCAACCATGTTAAAGATAAGTAAGTTCAAGAAAAAGTAAAAATAGAAGTTGTCATATAATCACTGTTGATCTTAAGGTCATTGTTTACTAATAAGGTCTATTTTAGTGCTAGGATTAGACCTGAAACTAGACTGGAACACACTGTATACACTGAGGATGGATGAGATTAAAAGGTTATTCTTGACCTTGGAACAATCTCACGACAAGGTCCATTTAGTGGCTGTTCTGGAGCTTTTGACCCTATTACATCATCTTCCTCAGCAGGTGGAGCCTGTGCAGTAGTCCTGGAATGATAGAATTTAAAAGTAAAAACAAAATAAAATAAAAAGAACGTTCTAAGTGCTTAAAGTGCTGAGAAAAATAGATATGTTAACATTTACAATTTCATGACAATTTGGCAAAATCCGTCTGCTTAGGAAGATTGTGTAATGTGACAGAAAGCTACTAAATGGACCTTGTTGTGAGATTGTTTTGTCAGCTACTGCTTCCAAGTGGCTGAAATATCAAAAAATGCCCAAAATTGCCAAATTGTTTATATACAACTATTCTTAGTCATTTGTTAAACCTGCATTAATTGATTTTGATCGATTATTTGATTTTTTTTTTTGTCCACTCGGGGGCTCACAGTGAGCTGTAAACGCAACACTGACATTATCACCTTATATATTGTTATGGTTTATGTGTTAGAAAATAGGTACCTATTTGAACATTTAGCCAACAAGGAGAGACATTGTCATCCATTTGAAGTTGTGTTTCTGTCCACTTGGTGAATGTAAGTCCAATACTCACTCTTCTTTTAGCTCTGTTTTGGTCTCCATGAACTCCTGAGGGAAATATCTGTCTCTGTAGCTGATAAATATGCTATGCTATGTTCACCCACTAACTTTGTGTGTGCTGTTTGGTGCTGACTGATAGCATACAGAGGTTTATCAGGACTTTCTCACTGAAAACAGTTGAATGCTGTGGCTGGAGAGGAGGTTGATGATAACGCTAATATTGAGTCAAAGTGAAGTTTTGGGCCATAAAACCAAAATGAGCTGAGAAGTGTATGAAGTTCCCTTCAGCTATACAGGGTATTTTAGCTTCAGAGTCAGGTGACAATTCTCTATGGCTTCATCACTATGAGCAACACCGTTTACATTACATGTAGTCATTTGATCCATTGTTAATATAAAAATACTGATTAATGCAGCTTTAATATTGCCAAGCGGGAGCATGTATAAATTGAAAAACAGTGGTCCTAGGGTTGACCCATGTGGCTCCCCTGAGACAATGTTTATTTTAACACATTTAAAACTACAAATGGAAACATAAAAGCTCCAGTCTAAGGTCACTGATTACTCTGGTAAGAGCTGTTTCAGTACTTTGGTTACTCTGTGGATGGAAAAATAATAATCCAACTATTTATATACAACATTTCTCAGTAATTTGCTAAGGACAGAAAGGTTTGAGATTGGCCTGTAGTTCCTAATTACAAATGGTTACAATCCTAAATGCTCATATTTACAAACTGTATTCAAATGAACACCTGGAAACAGAGGCTCATATGTGCATTTAAAGGCTGGTGTGAGAACACACAGGTGATCTCTCTCCTCCCCTCCCTCCCTCAGGGGTGACCAGCCTAACTCCATGGTGATGTGTGTTATTACTCAGCGGCTTTGGTCACGCCCACCTGCTCCCCCCTCCCTTTCCAGTACTTATAACCAGCCGGCAGCCTTAAAATAAAAGCGGAGGCTGAAAAAGTAACTCAGATCATATCTAACAGAGCGACAGAGTCACAGGAAGTGGGAGACAGAGAGTATATTGTGGGCCATTTTCAGAGGACAGAAGAATAATACACTCCTGTCCTGTTATCTCACAGTCTGTCTGCTCCCACAGCCTCCATCACCAGACAGGAGGACTCTTAGCAGCGACCCAGCCTCAGAGCACATCCTTGGATATCTCCTGTTAAAGGTAAGCCAAAGACTAACTTAACTTAGGCTGACTGTTATATGGTAGGTTCTCTATGTGAGTTTTAGGTCTTTTGGTTATTTTTCAAGTGCCGTACCAACATAGGGAGGGATCCATCCAACAATGGTCCTTTGTCTCCTGAGACCTGCCTGCAATTATTCCGCTCAATGGCGTCCTTTGAGATTTGTCTGTCTGTGTTTTTGATGGAAGTTGTTCAGTCAGAGACAATTCAGAGGTTTTGTTGATCTGACACAAAGACCACATATCTGCTGATGTTAACCACACACAGCACAGTGTTAAATATGTCACCTCCAGACAAGAGCTTGTCCTTTTTGTCAATCTGTGTTCTAAGACATAATGGAAGTGCACACTATATCCTTTTTCAGTCATTTTGAGATTTGCCTGTGACTCTAGCTTGTTAATACATCACCAGGCTGGCTCCTGGGTGTCAGGGTGCAATCACCGACAATGAGGAAGTGGGAAAAGCTCGGAGGAGTGAAATGATAGAGGGAGTTTAGGGAGTCAAGGCAACTACTTGTTATGTTTCTGAAGGCATCCTGGCCCCCCGAATGTATGATTAACTTGATGACAACCAGCTTTACTGTAACAGTGGAGTCAGGCTAAATGAACAGACAAGCCACTTCCTGTTTTGGATTTATTTGATATTTGTCTGAGCGGTTACAATAACTGTAAAGGCTGTACTAGAACAGTGAGTATGAATCAAATAAGGCCACAAGGGATATCCCAGTTCTCAGAAAGCAGCCTGTTGCTATACACAATTGGGTTCTGCTCAGTCATTGTCATTGGGGATAACAATTTGTCTGTTTTGTCACGCCACACAAAGGGCACTGTTCCCCATCTGGGAGGTCTACACACACACACACACACACACACACATATATATTTGGAAGTGACAATCTTGAAGTGACTCTAGAACAGTAGCGGTTGTGAAAGGGGGTGGGAGGAAAAGATTTGTGGATAAGATGAGTCAAGATGATGACAAATGTCATGTATTTGTGTGAGCACACTTGTAAAACACACTAAAGAGAATGTGTTGTGTATGCATGCGTCGACAGATGTAGAGATAGTTGATGGGCTGTTATGTTGTAGTATGCCTCTTGTATGCCTGTTGGTCTAACTCATCCCAAAGCGATGGGTGTGATGGATCGGCTGGCTGGCCACAGACTTTAATATGCAAATACTCTCACTAGAGTCTTTGTTGCTTGAATATACTGCATTTGTGTTCATATAACTTCAACCATAACACCTCTAAGGTTATGATTTCAAGTATCATAGCAAAATGTTCTAAATTTGAATGCAGAAAGGGAAGAGAGAGGAAACATTTCCACGCTTAACTCCTGAGTTTGGTTCCTTTCGTCATTTGCATACCACTGGCTTGGTTAAACACTTTCCCAGAAAATACAGTCATACTTCCTCAATCGTCGCCTCTCTACTCCCATTAATTCTAAAGTCAACAAAGCCCTCTCCCAAGGTCCATGTAATGTGGTACGTGTATAGTAAATGTCCTTAGATTGAAAACGAAAGGCTCAGGGCTCTGAGAGTGTTTGAGAAAGATAAGTTATTAAGCTTACAAAGGACAAAAGGTGAGGACTGGGCAAAGTGGCAGGTGCTCTCCCCCGCCTCCCCTGCTCCCTCCCACCTCACAGAGGAAACAGCACAGTCCCACTGTTAATTTGTCACCTAATTGGCAGTGCATAATAACATAGTGAAACTTAGGACAACACATCATCAAGATGACTAACGCTGTGCACACAAATGACTGTGATGTGTGTACAAATTGTTGCTAAATTGGTATTATAATGGATGAATAAATGTATTTAAAGATGAAGATGGTTAAAAACTTTACATTGTCATATAAAACCCTGTTTGAAAACCATGGGAGTAAGAATAACATGAAAGCTGACAACAAAATGCTGAACAGTATCGGTTGACCAATGTTATACACTGTCTTTTTTTCCTCTATAGGTCGAACAATCAGCAGCAAAAATGGGATGCTTTGGATTCCTCAAAGTCATGATGTTTGTTTTCAATGGCATCATCTTCGTAAGTTTTAATGTTTAATTAGAAATACTTCAAAATATGACTTCTGTGTGGATCAGCAGTAGGTTGTAGTATGAAAGATGTGTGAAAATATGCAAGCAAGAAAAATGGTAACAGAAATGAATCAGTGGGGCATTTTACGACACTTGCAAGACCGAATTTGAAGTGTCAAAACGTAAAATATCCACTCTGATGCAGCTGTCCAACTGTTATTCACTTTTTACTTGGCAGAAATAGATCAGAGGAAGAACATTATTTACTTCCATGAAGTTGCTGGACTTGTGAGAGACTGATTAAAGGAAATAATGGTCAAATTTGAAGCAGCAGAGGCCAATATCCTAATATGGGTCAGCTCCAAAATGCTGGATAATTCCCATAATGCAACTCGTCTTACATTAGACCATGCCTGCTTGGTGTCCACATGTGTTTTCGCAGGCTGAGTAGTACTCCCCATGACAAGTAAACTGACCTTTACATGTAAAATCGGTGGAGTTCCCCTTTAATCCTTAGGATTTGTGTCGCTTCTTCTCCCTGTCACTCTCCCTCAGCTGGCGGGTGTTGCCATCCTGGGTGTTGGGATCTGGGTGAAGGTGGACAGCGGCTCTATCCTCAGCTTTCTCGGGAAAATTGAAGACGCACCAGCAGAGCTCAGTCAGGTGCTCAACGTGGGCTACCTGCTGATCGCAATAGGAGCACTCCTGCTCGTCATCGGCTTTCTAGGCTGCTGTGGAGCCGTCAGAGAGAGCAAGTGCATGCTGCTGCTGGTAGGTGGTTGTAGAGGGTCAAAGGAACAGTTTGACATTACACCTTTTAATTATATCATCACAAGTTAGATGAGAAGATCGATATCACTCTCGTATCTGTACACTGTGACGTTACTGCCAGCAGTTAGCCGTAAAATCAGAACATTTCTCTGAAGAAGGCACACTGTTGTTGAAAGCTAAGGAATAAAGCCTACACAGCCCAACCATCTTTCTAAAGTGCTATTTATTTTACTTGTTTTTTATACCTAAAGTTTGTCAAGACTTCTTGAGCAGCAGATCACACCTCCCCTGAAGTTTTGAGTGCATAAGCTAGCACGTAAGCTACAAGAAAGTGTTGTTTTTACACACTGGTTTTTGTACAGATTAAACAAATGAGATATAACATTTTAATTAGAGAGATTCAGAGGTACTGGTAGGCCGATTTTGTTACCTTTGGACAGAGCCAGGCTAGCCGTTTCCCCTTGTTTCAAGTCTTTGTGCTAAGCTAAGCTAACTGTCTACTGGTAGTAGTTTCATATTTACTGTACAGACATGAGAGTGGTATCAATTTTCTCATGTAACTCTCAGCAAGAAAAGAGAGTAAGCGCTTTTAAAAGGAACTATTCCTTTAAAATGTAAGCACCAATCAATGGTGCATGCAAGCATAGTTTCAATAGTTTTCATCTAAATTTGGTGCAAATTTTAACCGAATTTCCAAAAAAGCAGCAAAACAAAAACATGAATTCATATGCATTTCGATACAGTACCGTTATGTGAATATTAGGAGGTGGGCGCATTGAAATAAACAGCTGGTGGTGCTAATTTTCCAGTCAGGTGCCATTAAATCATTGCAGAAGGTACCACGAGGTTATCTAATTAAAAAGAGCCAATGTGGAAAACCATGTGGAAAACGTGATGGGCAAATTGAAAATGCACATAACAACAGGTGGAAGGAAACGCACTTAATGTGGCTTTAGACTGACGAAGAATTCATACAGTGAAATATATTTAAACAAAATTTCCCTATTGAAAATGTTGGTTTTAAAAATCCCATTCCAATAAAATGTTTAACATTCAGATCTTTTTCCTAGTTTTTTATCATAGTCTTGCTGGTCTTCATCGCCGAGGTTGCAGGAGCAGTGGTGATCTTGGTGTTCAGACCCTTGGTAAGTTAACTAAGGCAGTTTTTCACACAGAGAACATTGGTAGCCACATCATCATGACAGGTGCTGCCTTTGGATGCAAAAGCTATTGTATGCTTGCATTTTAGGCAGACGAGTTGTTTGTCAAGTTCGGCACAGCAGCAGTTCAGAACATCAAGAACGACTATGGGAAAAACCCTGACATCACAGGACTGTGGAATACTACAATGAGCACAGTATGTAGTTAAAATGACAAAATGTGATCTTTTTCACAACATTTCACGGTTGCTTTGTGTAACATATGCTCTCTTTGTGTCCACCTTAGTTAAAATGTTGTGGATTCTACAACTCCTCAGACTTCATGAGCTCTCCATATTATAAGTACCACGACAGTCAATACCCACCGCAGTGCTGTCCAGGCTTTGATAACCCGTGTAATCAAACGGTGGCTGACAGTGTCACGGTATGGACTCTGGAAGTAGTAGAAGCAACAAAATCATCCATGTGCATGATCCAAAACCATTTTGAATGAATAAATTTTTATTCTACTCTTTATTTTCCTCAGACAATCACTGGGTGCTTCCCAAAGATCAAGCAGCTGATTGATGACAACACAGTGGTTATTGTGGCAGTGGCACTGGGAATCGCAGCTCTGGAGGTAAGACCTTATGTCTCATCCTCTTCATTTGTAGGGCCCACTTTAGATCAGACTGAAGTGCAGAGAGAGGATAAATTATTGTAAATTGAGCCTCATTCAGCATCTGATGACTAATATCTTGTGTCATGCATGAATGTGAGATAATAAGTGTATCTATTATCAGATATTAATACATTTCTAATTACGATAAAAAAAATTGTACACATCTGCTTACTTTGCATTTTATTGCATGTTTTACTAATAAGTTTCTCCTCCTCAGATATGTGCCATGGCTGTCTCCATGATCCTTTTCTGCAGAATAAAATCCAGAGGGGACTAACAGCAAATAGCGAAGGCATTAGAAGGATCACTTTAATCACTGGAGCCTTTTCTGCTTCCTATATCGCCTCTAGAGGAGTGAAGGGCTACGCCTTTATCTTACAAAAATGCCTCATCATTGACGACAAGTTAATGTCAGATCTGGTGCAATCACGATTACCGAATGACATAACAAATCTATTTTTACTACATTTAAATCTAACTAATAGATGCCGCGTATGAATGTACATCATCTATTTCTTAAACACACTGTCTACTTCACCAGAGATTATTTGAAATGTCCAGCAGTGCTTCTACCTGTAACGCATGGCCAGTTAATGAGGAATTGCATGATAACTGCGCTCACTGTGATAACGAAACAAAGGCTGGTATGCTGGACACAGGAACCCCGATTGTGAATGTTGTTGCCATGACGCAGCTTGTAAAATAGCAACAGAAATGGTACATTATTTGTAAGTGTGTTGTATGGTGATCAATTTTGAAATGAAGTGAAAAGTATTTCTAGACCCTGGTGAGTTTTTGAGTCGGCTGCATTCATGTGCGACATTTTACAGACGTTTTGAAGGGGAAGGGGAACTTACAAACTGCAGGTAAAAAGCAGCTAAAACACATTCTTCTATTTCCTCTTTCATCACGCTTTAACAAGCAAGCAGGTCTGATAACAAACACATTTGTCTACAAGCACATGAGGGGTTAAAAGTGGGTTTTTTTCCCAGCTATTGAGTTTAAATTATAAGTGGGCTACATATCAGTGCCACGAGGTGCCATTAACAGAAACATGAGCTCTGATTTCCCACCAGGAGATTACAGATACAACACATTTATCTGAATTAGGATCAAGCTATTTGTCTTAGTTTATTTAGTTTGATAAAAGTAAAATGGTAGGTGTTAATGTGTAACTTAAACCTGCAGTTTGTCAACATGAGTTAGCCGTGAATCACTCTGGACTCTGGCTTCATTTGTTGCTTTACAGTCTGGAAAGAAGCTTCTTCATGCTGGGGGTCACTTGTGATCTTTGGAGTGGCTAATATAAGTACAGCACACTAGTTAAAATGCCTGCCTAAGGCCGTTGTACTCTGGCATTATGCTAGCAGGCATCACTGTTTCATTTTAATCACACACTTTCCATCAGTCTTTTGCTGGTATACTGACACTGTCTTTATCTTTGAATGAAGACACCTGCTACAGTACAGATGATTTGTGAAGGGGGACTCTGCCGATTTTACACATCAGGTGTTGGGGAGTGCTACTGCATGTGTAAAAAGAGTTGTATAAAGCCTTTTGTGGCTCCAGAGGGAGCTGCGTGAAATCTGATAAATTGCCACACTAACTGCACATCTGCCTTGGCCAGGTCTAGGTTCTCCCTCAATGCCACACTGTTTGCCTTCAATTTGACCTTCTTAACTGAAGTACTTAACTGATGAAATAATGTCCCTGTATCCATAAAAACACTATTTCATATCATTTGAAGATGTTCACAGTAAAAATCAAATCATTGAGAATGTTACATTGACATGTTTGGATAATTCTTTAATCAATATAGAAAAATAGGAATGTGGAAAATACCATTGCTAATAAATGTACCAACCAAAAAAACGACAACTGACATGTAAGTGTGTTTCCTGGTAAATTTAAGGAACACTAAGGCCACTGTCCACTCCTGTAGTCAGTGAGTAGCAACATGTGGAGACATAACACCTCAATGTGTTTACATTTCTTAATCATTTCTGCTAATGACCTCCTACCCTGCTGCCACAATGGAACCACACACACTGGTTATGTTTGCATCCTTGTATGTGTCACTGTGTGATTGTGCGTGTCCTAATCCAACCCTGTCACCTACAACTGAGTAATATATAAACCTAATTTCTAGGAGACAGGGTTACTTAAGCAGTAAAGGATGTGAGTACTTCTTCCTGCAGTGCCCGTTAGTGTGCAGTCCTCACAATTTGTATTAGATCATTATATCTGTGGACTAAAAGTTGTAGTACAAAAAACTGTTTCTCTCTTTACTTGATATTAATATTTTTTAACTGAATTGTTAAGTTGCTTTCAGTTGGTCACATACATGTAGATGCTGTGCATAGTGGTGCCTCTACTGTAAATACTGTGTGTAGTATGGCTGCTTATATGATGCATAAACTGAGAAGTCCCTGTAATAATCCTGCTGACACCACAGAACTGATCTGGATCGTCCGGAGAATGTTATTTGAAGATTAGCTTAAAAGTCCTGAGACTTGTGACAGAGTTCAGGACACATCCTGAGGATGACCCCAATACTCTGATGGATCAACATGTATTTAACAACGCACAGGAGATAGAGGAGTGTTAAATTCTGAAGCAGTTTGAAAGATTTCATCAGTCACTGAAAGTTTATCAAACGTCTCTTTCATGGAACTGTTGTTTCAACAGCATTTAAACTACCATATTTCATCACTGGAATAAAGTCATTTCATAACTCTGATTCTGGATCAGACTAAGTGATATTAAATGTAATGTATATCATTACTACATGCAGTGCTGACGTCAATTTTTATTCTCCGAATTTTTTTGTTCTTAAAACCAGACTGAGCGGATGACGTCATCTGTGATGTCACCAGTCTCCACCTATGACGTTGCGCGAGGTTATAAATAGGACCCGTGGCCGGCCGACAGGTTCAGATCTCCTCCCACAGAGGAGAAAGCTGGGCTCGGAAGCTCGAGCTGAGCCGGTCGGAGCCTCTGATCCAGGCTGCTGGAGGCCAGCTGCTTCGGCAGAGACCAAGACTGCTGCCGTCTACAGCGGGTCTCGGTCAGGGGACTCCTGCGCGAAGCAGCTGACCTCCAGTCAGCCAGAGCAGAGACTCCGACCGGCTCTCCCCCGAGCTACCAGCTCTGCTCTGTGGGCAGGGATCGGGAGGGAGGGGGGGTTGATGGTTTGGGAGGTGGGTGGGTAAAAATAAAAAAAAATCAAATCTAAACAAATACACATATGAGCTTTGGTTCAATAAAGAAAATTTGAATTTGACAGATTTGTTGAACCCAAATAAAAATTCTTAACCAAAATAAAACACTATTATGAAGAATTTGTTTTATATCTATGAATTTATAATTCTCATTGATTATATTTATTGTCAGTGATGAGATGAAGACCACTGTCTGTATACTGTGACTTCCTTGTGGCCTCTGACTGTGCTCTGACTTTTCTTTGGTAATAAAACATTTGACACAGTATGTTTACAAGACCAGTGTAAGAAATATGAATATTTTTGATCTTCATCATTTTTATCATTATATAAACAATCATGTTGCTTATAGTGTCAAACCTGTTTCATTTTAAATGCTCATAATAATTTAAACATACTCTTTGTACAGTCTACTCCACTTTTATTTCAACAGCTCACAAATACACTCCACACACTTGTTGACAACACTTTACAATTACAGTCTTGCTTTCCGTTAAACAGAAATAAAACACAGACATTAAGGCAGTTCTTCACAAATGGAGGATCTGGGGCAAAAGGAAAATGCTTTCACACAAACATGCTTTGTTCTAATGACAAATAAAACATTAACCTGTCTTCAGCTGGACTATTTTTAAAGAAATAGTTGAGTAAGAATAATCTAGACTGATAATTTATTGATCCTCTTAAAGACA